>RQTK01000401.1:0-24824 GCA_003991915.1 Elysia chlorotica
CCAACTGGATCATTATTTTTTTACTGAACTTTTTCACGAACCGGTTTATGAACCTCAAAAAATGCCCCTATCAATGTAGTAGTACTATATATATAAACATACTATTTTTAAAGAACAGTGTACTTCTTACTTAAATTAAGTTTATTGGTATGCTTTATTTTAATTGTATTGAGAGAACTTCGAAATTATACATTGCATAGCGAAATTGGAGCAAATGAGGATGATTGGCAGACCTGGCTAATTTTCAAGACTTCATGGGCACTGATGTGTTATTTTTTGCATGGCTATGCAGAGCCCTTTTTGCAGTTGGAACACTAATTGCCTCTAGCTTTACATGTGATGCAGTAAGCTCACTAGCTTAACTTAAAGTAATAATCCAATAAAAATTAGATATATTAAAGTCTTTCTAGTCAAACCAATGCCAAATTTCACTCCTTTATCAATTTCTTTAATGTCAATTGGACCAACACGATTGACGAATTCCAACACAGACCAAACTTTATTTATAGATCTAGAATATAGAAAAGATTTTAAATATAATCAATAAATCATGAAAGTCTAGTCTCGGTCTACATGAAGTCATATCTAGTAACTCCTCTTGAATCACACGAAAATATACATCCAACTGAAGTCTTCGATCGAGAATAGTTTTCATATAGATCCGATATTCCTAACTCTACCGGTACTAAAGTTGAATGGCCGGGTGTTGTTACTTTGTTATTGAACAACGCATGTTCAGTGATGTTCGTACTTTTTCCGGTTCGCTTAAATTGTTTCCGTAAGTCAATTCACGACTGAACGGAGATGGACGAAGTACTTTAACGGACCTTGACGGAACTCGGGCGGTCATTTTTTTTTACGGAACTTTGACGGACGATTATTTTTTTACGGATTGTTGCTACTGGTGTACTGCATTAACTGGCATAACACATTGTGGGCACAATATAGCTGTTACTGTGCTGATGTGCTGTAAATACAAACTCTCTTAACTGTCGCACCTATCCATATACTCTCTGTCATTTAGCTTCATCTTCCTCCTTTCTCCCATTTAAAGTAAAATGTTGATCACTCTAACTCAATGCCTTGAGAACCTTGAGATCCTTACATGCCAATCTTCTGTGGATTCCTGTGTGATTCAAAGTGCTCAGATTCTTTAGGCCTGATTGCCTTCTCTCTGGGCGGCATTCTCTGTTGCGCCTGGGGCGGCTTTTGGTTGCGGACTCCGTACCTGGTGACAAGAGAAACAGGTTGTGCTCAGAAAGCGTAACATTGAGCTGTGATTCTATCTAGTAGGATTGTAGTCAGATGATGTAACATTAAGTTATGAGTTTTATCCAATAGGATTGTAGTCAAATAATGTTGGAGTTCCTATCCATTAGGATTACAAAGTGTGTAATTTTATTAAAGTCTACAGGGGCATGATCGCAAATTTAAAGCAAAGAAGAAAGATATAAGAGACTCATGATGAGCAAACCACATGAGAAAATAATGTAAGTGGTCACCGTTGCTACAAGTATAATGTTTAAACTGTCCTAGGACATGATGGTCACAATACAGCCATTACCATACCCATATGGCATAAATACAAACTCAATCACTTTTGCACATTGAGCTAAAAAAGTATCACCAATAATTTATTAGTATGCTCAGCTGTAAGGTGCTAGAAGGAAAGACCTATAGAACAATATATATATATATTTATTTTTTTTTTTAATCAATTTAACAAGTGATGTCTGTTGAGGGTAAAACATTGAAGAGAAAATTTTACACCCCTATGGTGTCCCCCCGATTTCACGTATATTAATGTCCGTAGACACATAGATCTACACTAGTCAGGAAAAAAATTGAATTATGAAACACTTAACCTTGACACATTCCCACATTCTTCAGTGAACAATTATATGTAAAGCAACCAAGGTGAATTAGGAACGAGTATGAATTGGGAGCTTGTGATTTATGTATAGTGTATTATGAAACATAAAATGCACTTTTAGAGGTTGAAAAATGTTACAACTCGATAATGCAAAGAAATAGAACTATTCCTTTTTATTTGAAAATAAAAAATGTCATTATAGAGTGCAGTGATGCCAACTGGATCATTATTTTTTTACTGAACTTTTTAACAAACCGGTACAGCGGCGTACCGGTTTATGAACCTCAAAAAATGTCCTTATCAATGCAGTAGTATATAAACATAGTATTTTTAAAGAACAGTGTACTGCTTACTTAAATTAAGTTTATTGGTATGCTTTATTTTAATTGTATTGAGAGAACTTCGAAATTATACATTGCATAGCGAAATTGGAGCAAATGAGGATGATTAGCAGACCTGGCTAATTTTCAAGACTTCATGGGCACTGATGTGTTATTTTTTGCATGGCTATGCAGAGCCCTTTTTGCCGTTGGAACACTAATTGCCTCTAGCTTTACATGTGATGCAGTAAGCTCACTAGCTTAACTTACGGTAGTAATCCAATAAGAATTCGATATTTGTGTCTTTCTTGTCCAACCAATGCCAACTTTCACTCCTTTATCAATTTCTTTAATGTCTATTGGACCAACACGCTTGACGAATTCCATCACGGACCAAACTTTATTTATAGATCTAGAATCTAGATTAGATTTTTAATTTAATCAATAAATCATGAAAGTCTAGTCTCGCCTACATGAAGTCCTTAGATCTAGATACTCCTCCTACTGCCCTAGTTTAAACCTAGACCACGTATATGCAGTGGCACTTTGAATCACATAAAATACATCCAACTGAAGTCTTCGATCGAGAATAGTTTTCATATAGATCCGATATTCCTAACTCTACCGGTACTAAAGTTGAATGGCCGGGTGTTGTTACTTTGTTATTGAACAACGCATGTTCAGTGATGTTCGTACTTTTTCCGGTTCGCTTAAATTGTTTCCGTAAGTCAATTCACGACTGAACGGAGATGGACGAAGTACTTTAACGGACCTTGACGGAACTCGGGCGGTCATTTTTTTTTACGGAACTTTGACGGACGATTATTTTTTTACGGAATTCCGTAAATTTACGGAAAATTGGCATCACTGAGAGTGTTTTTCTACGTTAATAGGGTTCTAGTTTAAAACATTTACCAGTAACTTTTGCCTAATTTGCCTCACAGATGTCAAAACATTTTACCTTTGATCATTGCCATGTTTTTGTGCCTGCGGGATGCCTGCACCTTTTGCACTCCTCTCCCTGGGCCGGTCTGAGCCTCTGGATCCCTGCTTGCTCTGCTCCGCTAGCTTGGTGTACCACTCGCGCTCGTACTCGCCAGACAGAAGCTTGGACATGCTCGTCGGATCGTCCCTTTCCGTCGGCCTTTAAGGGAGAAACAAACAAGAGAGTATTAAAAAGATCTAATCTATTTATCATGTGACCACAGTCGAACATTTTCTAAGACTTTTTTTTTTTATATATTTCTCTGTCCTCCATTTCACAAGTAAGATTTTCCTTGTGAAGTCCTGTGTCTTGCTCAAGTTGAACAATATGTACGTTGCTGTCCACCAAATTATTTATTTCCATGTTTTGATTCCCATAGGATAAGTTCATTTATAATTTCTTTTCTTTTCCTATGGCAGTGTTTACTGAGTTTAAGACCCTTTTCCTTTATTATAGTTGTGATTCTAGGCAGTTTTCTGTAAGAGATTGAAAGGATAAGATGTTATGACTAAAGAGATGAAAGCACATAAAAAGAATGCATAGCTGCAGAGAACAGAACATTTAAGTTGAGTTTTAAGATAATTGTGTTCTCAGCAATAATAATGTAAACATGTACATGTGCAATATAGTCAACCTTAATTACTTCTAAGTTTTACCAGAATAATCTTTTTTGTTCATATCAATCTTTGATAGTTTGGAAATGTATTTTTAAGTGAGAATAATTTTACTCAGGTCATTTGTGCAACAACCAGGGTGGATCAGGCAGAAGTTGGAAATGTGTTTAAAAGCATCAAAATGCCCTTTCAGAGGTTGAAAAAACAATCATCAGGGACAATCCTTTTTAGATTTTCTATGTTTAGAGGGCTGCAGCTCAAAACTCATAACAGTGAAAAATTTGAATATTTTGGTTGAGCCGTGCTCTTATACACAATGAGCTGTAAAAATGTTCAGGTTAGACTCTTAGAGTGATGAGGCTGGAGTAAGGAAAGAGTTGTTCTTTATATCTAATGGTGAAATTATGGTGACAATTTAACACAATGAGAACTAATGGCTATACCTTGTGGATATCAACTTTTAAGTTTTCTTTATATGGTGTGAAATAAAATAATGTACATAAGGAGGAATCAGGCTCTGACTGTATGTTTTTACCTTCCTTTTAACTAATGTATTCCCCTTATTTATTGCAAAAGCAGATGATACTTAGCAATGATCTAAAAAGACCTAAGAACCGTACTTGGACAAGCTATACACATATCCACATAACCAACAGAGGATTGATTTCAACATGGAAATAAAGAAAACAGTCAAAGCTGTGAGATCCGATATGGCTAGTGAAAAGCTTTAAGTCAGCAAGTTAACAATTACAATGTTGCTTTGATAAAAAGTCATTGTTGCTACTGGTGTACTGCATTAACTGGCATAACACATTGTGGGCACAATATAGCGTTAGGTGCTGATGTGCTGTAAATACAAACTCTCTTAACTGTTGCACATCTCCATAATGTTCTCTGTCATTTAGCTTCATCTTCCTCCTTTCTCCCATTTAAAGTAAAATGTTGATCACTCAATGCCTTGATAACCTTGAGATCCTTACATGCCAATCTTCTGTGGATTCCTGTGTGATTCAAAGTGCTCAGATTCTTTAGGCCTGATTGCCTTCTCTCTGGGCGGCATTCTCTGTTGCGCCTGGGGCGGCTTTTGGTTGCGGACTCCGTACCTGGTGACAAGAGAAACAGGTTGTGCTCAGAAAGCGTAACATTGAGCTGTGATTCTATTTATTTGGATTGTAGTCAGATAATATAACATTGAGTTATGAGTTTTATCCAATAGGATTGTAGTCAAATAATGTTGGAGTTCCTATCCATTAGGATTACAAAGTGTGTAATTTTATTAACTTTCTGGTAGTTAAAATCTTCTAATAAGCCCACAAGGTCCTGTAAATTTAGCAAAATTTAATATTGACAATAATGTTGATTATACTGTGAAAAAAAAAAATTATTTTTCAATATCGTTGTTGTTATTAATATTATAATTATTATTATTATTATCACTTATCTTGTCTTGTGCTGGTTCTTATTATTTTTTTATTATTATTATATTATTATTATCATTATCATTTTAATTATTATTATTGTTAAAATTGTTATTAAAATTACCTTTATATTATCATTATCATTATTACTACAATCAACTGACCCTGGTCTTCTGACTTCAGGAATCTTCACAGTTTTGTCTGTAGCTGACTTGCCCTGATCCATCACCGAGTTGTTCTCTGTGTAGTACGGGGCTGCGTTCCGTGTAGGAGTTGACGGGTCTTCAAAGGACGGTCTGTAAGCTTTGTGTACCATGTATTCTGGCAGCAGGAATTCCCATTCTCTATAAAGAATAACATTTTTTGAAACACTTTCTAATGCAACAAGAACAAATTGAGTTGTTTCTCGTGTACACAATGTGAATTTATAAAAATTGCATGCACTCCTCCCTATGTGATCATAAAAATCAAATTGTTTTATGTCCCTTTCACTCTGAACTATGTAGGGGCACTTCAAATAATCTTGCATCTTCACTACTCCTAAAGCGCTTCATCTAAACTGTTAAAGACTGCTATAGCAGTGTTTCCTCATTCTCAAATCATGAAAAAGCATAAATTACATCATAGACTCATTATTCAAACAATTAAGCACCTTCAATACCCAAAGATACTTTTCACTGATAGTAACATCAAGTTATCATCTCATAGTAAGCGAATATGCCTAAAATATGCTTGACAATACTTCAAAGCCCTCTGATAAGACTTATGGAGTTAACAAGATCACGAAAGTTGCATATTTTCACTGCACTGGTTGATATTCATAGTGTCAAAGTTGTCTTAATGTCAGGCACTGGCATTGAGTATCCCACATCGCTGAGGCTAGAGTGCTCTCACTGCAAGACCTATATATCAACTAATTGCCCTAGAAAGGTAATACAATTTTCAAAAGCTTTGACATTATGACAAGCTTCAGTTTTTTTATTTTTTGTCGACTGACAAACATAATCATAATTTTCAACAAATACCCGATGCTTTCATACCGCAACATTAAAAAAAATTAATCATCAGGAAAGGGTTAATTATTCAAAATATTAATTCTAATATTTTCATCTGATGATATAAACCAACTTTTTAAGCAAGAGAAGCAAGCCACAATTCCTTAAGGTGGTATTTATAGGAAATGCAGTGATCACAATGTTAACTTTATCTAGTTACTTTTCTTCCTGAGCTTTCTTTTCCTCATCTTCAATTCTGTTATCCTCCAAATAAAACCATTCATTACGTGGATAGCCCTTTTCTTCTTGCTTTGTGCGGAATCTCTCAGGGGCAAATGACAACAAATCTAGTGCAAAAACAATAAGAAGAAAACATTGGAGAATTATCACAGGTTCAAGATTATTACATCCAACATAAAAAGCGCTTAAATTCTAGAATCAGTACATAGATAAAAAAGAATGCATTTTTAAGTATGTTAATGCATTACAAAATTGCTCTCAGCAAAGACCAACAGGACTCAGTTTTTTATATTTTCACATCGCCTGATTTCAGGATTATTCATTTTGTATGCACTATTAAAGATCAAAGTGTTAATATTTACTATTTAAAAATGTAAAGCGTGCAGAAGATAACCAAGATCCAAGCACATACTTATAGTCTCAAGATAATCTTGTTTTGATACGCATAAATTCTTTTTTTCAATTTATGTTGTCCATATAATGAAATCCCTTTACTATCCATATATATGTCTTTTTGTTTTGTTTCAAGCTCAAGATGTTACTGAGTTATGCTTAATTCAATATAGCTTACAAAGGACCTTAATTCATTACATTCACTGTGTGAGAATTTATTTCCTCCTTTGTTCAAATGTGCATTACTATTCTGTTTAAGCCACTCTACCATATGCAGATGAAAAATTGGAGCCAAGAATGCACCTTTTCTTCCTCCCATTTTTGCCAACCGAATGTAATTTGAGTCCGTCTCTCGGAACATCATCTCCTTGACTTGTTCTGGCTCTAGAGACCCAGGCTCATCGAAGCCAATGCCTGGGATATTGGACGGGGCAGGATAGTCGACCCTTTCTGTGAACTCTTTCTTTGCAGGGGCATGGTAAAACCAGCCTGGAGATTGGGAGGTAAAAAATGTCAAAGAAAGGATAATAGTTGTGGAGAATTTACTGAATGAATTATTTAGCTGTCACCACTGCCAATGCATTTCTTTTGATTGATTTAGGCCCTAATTCTGTAGGGCATTTAGGTTTGCTTGAAAACACGGCTACATGTACTTAAGTCATGCAAATGTATTGACTTCTTTTCTCTGCACTGCAAAATTATTCACAAAACAAACTCAATTTTAGTTTTAGTAGGGACTCTTGAATTTAAGTTGAAATTGCACTTAGGCTTCTGATTGATATTGATCTGGATATATATTTCAATTCTAAGAATGTTAATGCCAAAGTAACCTAGACCTACATATAACTAGACTATGTATAGGCCCCTACTTCATATTTAAAGAAGCAATATGAATTTGACTGTTTCCACCAACTCCACACTCTAAGAGATTTGGAAGTTCCTACTGTATAATTAGGCCCTACACATTGACAGTTGGCCATTCATACCATAAGACTGGTATGATCTAGAAGACTAGATCTATGTTTTTCAGGAATAGAATAAGGATTGACAGCTGAATGTAGCAGTTTCCTTGTATTTAATCTATATCTTTATCTATAATAGACCAAAGTTACAAGCTACAGCTGCAGCTGCTTTATTATTATATTTCACCCTTCATTAATGTGTTTACAATTACAATTTACAGCTTAGATATTGTGTCAATCTCGATATAGATCTAGAATCTAGATATGTAGATCTAGGCCTACATCTATAATAGATCTTTATTTGTCTTAGCAACTTACCACACTCCTTAGGATTTTGACTAATAGGCATCTTTTTGTTGCTATTCCACGTCTATAAACCTGTCTATAAACAATCAGAAATGTCGAGCTTTACGGTTTTGGTAGAGCTTTCAACAAAGCTCAGCTTCAGGCCGGAATTGTAAACAACTTCCGTCGGCCCTGGTTACAACGCGTATGGCTATGCATACGGCACCAGTCGTTCTTTTCGTTGACCAACTACATACACACACCGCAGGCTTTCCAAGAAACATAATTATCTATTGCGGTGCACTGCACCCACTAATCAATTTAGTTTTCTCCTTTTCAATCAAAGAATTATAATATGTTAAATTAGTGTTCTTTCTCAGGCCACAATTATCCTTTAAAATCGATTCCAATCATTATGCTTCTATATTAAATCAGTTGCGAAGTTCATTTATTTCCACATCTCATCCTAGCAGCCCTAAATTGGTCCTCTTTGAGTGCCTATGCACAGTCAAGTCAAGGATTATAAACCCACATATCGCTATCATTTTTCTTTCTTTTTTTTTTTTTTACTGAAAAAAATTATTTAATTTCTAACTCTACCGTACTCTCAATCACCTGTCTAGCCACACCAGAACCTCTGGAAAAAGCGTCATCAAAAGAAAAGGCTGCTCAACCGTGCGCCATTTTAGCACTAATTTGTTGTCACCCGACGTGGCCGAACGATGTACCATTAAAGCAGGGCACCTGTGTGTTCCCTGGTGCCCTGGGGTAGAACATCAACCTCAGACGCAGAAGGTCCGTGGTTGGAACCCCTTTCTGGTGACTTTGTCCCCTACTGGTTGGGTCAGTATCAGTTTATTGTGTCCGGCTGAGACAGTCGTGGTGCCCCGGTATCCCCGAACTTTGTCTGTGTGACAGCACGTAAACTTGTCAAAAGTTAGTCATAGAGCCCGTCCATTAACCTGTACAGTATATCCTTTTTTAATAGCTAGTTTAGTTGAATATTTAGGTCTTTCATTAATATGTCAGCACCCTGCTTGTGTGATATCCATGGTTCTCTGAGTGTTTTTTTTTAAGCATTATTAATTCAAAAGAAAACAGTATCTTTTCATCTGATTTTATAATCGTCCAACCTTCACATCACATGTAAAAATGAGAAATAATGCAAGATTTTATGACTTTCACTTAGTTTCAGTGTTCTCAAGTAAAGTGTTTTATATATTTACCTTTTCTCCATGCCATTCACCATCTGTAAAATAACAATTACTACACCTGTCAATATTAACAGTTTTAATTTTCTGCACGTTCACTCCGTTCTTTCGCTGTGTTCTCTTAGTTCACTGTTTGGACAAACATATCCAGCCCCCAAGTTGTTGTGGACAGAAAAATTAATGCTATGTCAACAGCATACCTTAGTTCCGTAACTTGGTCGGTTACCAATGGAATTTCGTGGGGTGACGTTAAAACTAAAAGGCTCTATCTGTAGTTATGGTAAAATCAGAGATGACGGTATGGTTGAGTCACTGGGCATGAGTGTCTCAGGCTAGACGACGAAACCAAATGGTACTCGATCGAGTTCGATCTGGACATTCTCATCTTACTCACTTTCCCACTGAGATGTGAAGAGCCTCCACAGTGTTAAACCTGCAACTGTCATAGTGTCAATCATCTATAAGTCACATTCTGTTTGACTGTCCGCTTTTTCACCGGGAAAGAAATGTACCTGGCTTTCAAGCTACTAGAGAGCATTATATTTACTTATTTTAGTCCTCAGCGCCTACTGAGGTACCTGAAGGACACATGTGTGTATAGGCCTACTAAAATGTAACTGTTATTGTCCTACACGTGGATCTTTTAAACTACTGTATATACCCTTTACCTTTAACCAACCTTTTATTATTAGAGAAAAATCAATTTGATTGGAATTTTGGCACTTGAACTAAATGAATGAATTTCAAATACTTGAGAAGAGTAAAAACAAGAGTTTAATAAGGACTATTTCTCCTGGCCCTGGTTGTGTTTTAGCAATCCCACAAAATAAGTCTAGCAGCCATTAAGACTAATCCACAAAGTTTTTTCTGTGTCGATTGACTTTAAAACTTTAGTTTGCTTCTTTTCGGAATTAAATACAAATTCACTACGCATATTGCAGACTTCGGAACTGAAAAAAAATTGTTTCGCTTCAAATCTCAAAAAGACCTATTTCAACAATTCTATGCTTTTCCGGGTAGTTACACACATAATGAGGACAAAATTTGAATTGAATTGGTGAAAGTATAGCACCGTTTAATCAAAGTAAGCTTAACAAGTCGGGTAACATTGTTTGCTCTATTATAACTGGCCTTCCAGGAAGATGCAGCCACATTGGATCCTGTGGTCTTCCGCATCCAATAGCCAAAAGCTAAAAAAAAAAGTGGTTCATTTTTCAATAAAAATTCTGGCTATGTTTTTTCAATTTCAAACAATACTGGTGTCTTGGTTCTCCTAGTCGCTCATTTCTACTTCAAATAGATGCTGTATCAGTATTGCCAGTGTAATAAATAGAACGTTGACATTTCATTTATCATTGTCACTGGCGTTTTTTATTCTTTTTTTTTCTCCAAATCATTTGACCATGTAAATGCTAGCTATTTCAAGTTCTACAGACACAAATTCACAATACTCACAAGCGGTTCTTGTCCTAATTTCAAATAAATGCAGCCGTCTCTGCATTACCAGTAATAAATAAAATACTGTTGTTGAAATTTCATTTCTTTCTATCTATTGTTTATTCACATGTAGATAATATCTATTTTTTTCTCTTAATCATTTGACGACCTAGTACACGTCAGCTATTTTAGGTGACATTTTTAATTAACCCATTCTTAACACGCTACTTTGCCTTGGGTGGTTTCTTTCTGGTGCAGCATGCTAAGGGTTAGAACCAATGTCAAGTAGCTGTTTGTGAATTTTTTTTATTTTTGGCTGTTTTTAATGTAACCAAACAATGTAGCTTTTACCTAATAGCATTCATATTTGTTGTGAAATGAAATTTATATATGGTTACAAAAGCATTCACAAACACGCATAGATTTAGGATTTTTGGTATAATTTATGGCATTTTTTTTTTTTTTTGGAGGGCATAATTTTGCCCCCAAAATGGCATGATTTTGCGGGGACAGATATAAGCATGAAGTAGAGATCCTTGAGGATGATGCATGGGCCTTAACAAATCGACCCATTTTGTGAGATTTTATACAAATAAGAAACATGACCAAAAATACCTTTCTCATTGTATAGATAATTCTGTTAGTAAAGAAATTGTAGAGTAATGGAAATATTTCTTGTAATAGTTTTCAACAATACAAAAACAGACTCAACCTAATAAATTTTTGTCTGTGGCAAGGAACTATAGACAGACACTCTGTTATATGTCGATTATATCTGCTTAAAATCAACTATGGCTTTATATAATAAACTATTTTCGAGGTACCGATTCCCTCTTAAACTCTGCAGTCCCTGTTTAGTACATATATAAACTTAGTATAAAAAAAAAAAAATTAAAATTGTGCCCCTAAAGAGGTTGATCTTTTGTAGCTTCTACGATTATTAGACTCATCTTATGGTCAAATTGATTGAAAATGAATGAGTATACTAATTGCACATTATTACATTACGAAAAAAAAAAAAAGAAAAGAAAAACATTTAGCATCTTAATCCCACAACATACTTGAAAAACAAATAACAAGTCCAAAAATATACAAGTATTACATTAATGTTTTAATTATTTTATTTCTGTTTATTGTGTAACCATCATGTTATATAGTTGTAGGCCCTCCTGTGCTACGTTGGGTGTGGTGCCAGAGAGAAAACTTTTGAACTTGAGTCGTCAGAAGCTGTTACAAGAATTGATCCATCACTGAGGGAAGAGAGGAAGGCAGACATATGTTATATCTATTCAATATCTTATCAAATGTACTTAAAAGGTGGGGAAACAGCAAAGGCACACACATTCAATATTTACATGTAGGTGATAAGGTTTAGGGGAAAACCAACCAAACCACCTCCACTGCAAATTTTCATCGTTTCATTTTTCCCCCATGTTACCAGACATAGAAAATAAACACTCCAATGCAACAGTAAACACTAGTGAAACAATCAAAGAATGATTTCCTTCTACTATATTATTTTGTTTTGATTTCTAATTTTAGAATCTTTAAAGCACAGTTGATATGCTCATTCTCTCCTCTTTGATTGGAAACGTTTTAGATGAAGTGAAAACTGAGCACTGACATGTTGACAAATAATGTAATTGATATATAACAAAATTCCTGTCAAATGAAACCTAATAAGTATTATGATGCAGTCAGTTTATGTGATTCTTAATTGCATGAAGAGATGTAAATTTGGTTAATGTAATTACTTTTAATTTGCTAAGTATTTTTGTTGTTGTGTTGAATTAAATGATTCAGGCACAGACAGTGTTGATTTTTACTGGTTTAAATCACTGTTGGCATGAAATCAGTTGACATTAGATTCCTGGTATCCCCACTTTGTCCCTGTGACTGTCTTGACTAAGCATAAAAAATCAAACTCAAATTTTGTGTTCGACTAGGCAAAACTACCAGATTATGCCGACAATGAACATCTAACAAACCACACTAAGTAACCCGTTCAAGAGTCCTAAAATTACAAAGGCCTTGGAATTAACTTTCACCTGGAGATGTCAAAGTCAAGGATACCGGCCGTGTGGCCTTCCCATCTTCTAAGCAGCTGACCGTTCCGGGAATCGAACTCACGCACGCTGCCGTCCAGGCAAGAAGTGTAGAACGTCACGCCAGCCGGGGACCACAGGATCTTCACAATGCCAGGCTAGGGGGAGGTAAAACAAAAGTTGTTTATTTTTACAAGTGAACTGGACAGGCTTCCTTCCATATTTCTGGTTTAAAAAAAAACATCCTTTAAAAGAAATTATATTTATAAAATGATATAATGCAACTCACAGGGTGGTCGCACTTGTGGCGGACAGACTTGGAAGGTAGATCCCAAATCTCCAGACTACCCCCAAGTGTTCCTGTAACAGCATAATCATGTCTGAAAGAAAAAAAAAAAGTTAGGACAATTGTTTGTTTTTTTCATGGACAATTTTAACATTAGTTGATATCATACATCATTATCTTAGTAATCCTTGAGAGGCAAAGGAGTAAACTGCTCCTAGTAAAAAATTATGGTAAAACTTTCAATTTTATAAATAAAGAAATACTGTTAAACGTTAGTATGAGTGATCCTGGAAATAGAAAGAAAACTAAAAACAATAGTTTGATTCCTCAACATATTGCTAGGAATTTATTAAATCTAAATCCACCCCTGGAGATATTTACACATAGTGAATGACCATCCAGGTGCAAAGTTTTATAACACGGTGTCTTTCATTTTAGATAGTGAGTTTTGTTAAATAATAAAGTCTTGATGTAGGAAAAAAAAAAGACATTTGACGGCTTGGAGAATTAAAATTCCCTGAGCACTATCAGACATAACTGACATTTCCATATTATAATTATACTTTTCTATAAAACATTTCTGAAGTTCTTAAATCAAACATGATTTAGTTTTAATATCAAACATAACTAACGTTTTTGAGAACGCCACTGATTCCACTGAATCTTCATCTGCCAACTGCTGACAAGTAAATGTAGAAACCACCTAGGCAGAGAAAGAAAAAGGAAGACTTGTATACATTAAACAAACATGCATAAATCAGGAATTATGAGTAACATATCATTATAATAGTCGCTATGCTTTTGTTTCTCGCATATTTCAAGGCACAAAAAATATAATATGAAAGTAGGTATAGTGCAGTTACAATCTTGTTACATGCAATTTGTTCACTAGGCTCTAATGTGACATTTGATGGATCAAACAATTTATAAAAATGTATACTTTTGATAATAGAAACAGTGTTGATAGAAGTTGATACAACAGTGGTTTGATTTCACAAATATGAAAGCATCTGACTGTTACACACACTAGTCACATATTTTTTTCAATATAATATAACTATTTAACGTGTAAACTTTATTGATTCTTCAGCATTTTGCAGCAGCCTTCTCCCTTGCAAGTGCCCTCCTCAAAACTCTTATGTATGCTACATTATCAAATGGATGATCTCTTTATGGCAACTTCACATTTTCCTTTTGATTTTAGAGAAACAAGCTGATGAAATGCAATGTCTATTTCTGCTTTAGGAAGAAAACAAGATGAAATGAGCATGTATATTATATACAGTTGGGAGTGAAGCAGGTACAAGTTGCTAATACAAGTTTTGAGCTGGAGTCTTCCATACAGAAAAACTACTTTCTTATGATCTTTTTCATTGTCAAAAGAAAAATAATATCTCTTGTTCTAAAAATGACTGAATAAATCGCTCGAAACGTCAAATGTCCAACTTGTGCACGGTTCTGATTGCTTTACATATATGATAATTGTACCAATTAAGTAAAATCACCCCATTCAATGTACAATCGAGACGGAGTTAAATACCTTTCCCGTCGCTATGTTGGTGACTTTAGCCGTCATATCGCCAGCCCCTGACAGCACCAGTGTGCCATTGCTGTTGTGATCTAGACAATACACTGAATCTTTGTGGCCGTCATGACCTGGAGAGTGAGAATCAAAGGTGAAGGTAGAGGTTGGTTTGTTTACGCCTTACATCAGTAACTAGGCCATATCGTGGACAGGAGCCCAAAGTTGGATACCTGGGACATCACATGTATTTGATCAGACAAGTCCCTGGTATCACACTCTGTAACCCTGTCGCCGTATAGGATCTTCCTTGATACATATATCTGGATAGCATAGCAGTGTGCACTGGTAAATTTTAAATCTAGATTTGATTCAGAGTCAGAACTAGGATATAGGGTAGCTACTCAGAGGCTTAAATCATATAATATGGAACCAGTTTTAATAATCAAGATTCTAGTCAGAACTAAATCTTCACAACATGTTTGTAAAATAATGCCAGAGCGTGTGATTTGCTGAATTGTATACACCGTCAAGTAAGATCAAACGCAGTTTAAAAACAATGAAAGTCATAAATTGGAAATGATTCCATGATGTTGAGGACTCCATGTAAAGATTGAGAGATTGGTATTAATCAGATCTAAATTAGAAACCTTGTTTGCAAAAGTAGATTCTAGCACATGATTCACGGTGCCGAAGACTTGGAGATCAGTATTCGGACCAACAAACAATAAACTAGATCTATGTTCCATGTTTATAAATGTTTGAATATTTGAAAGACCTATCTCATTTGATGGATCACATCAAGTAAGATCAACCACAATCAGAATCACTACTTGGTTGGGAATAACGGTGATGGCCGAGGACTAGATGTGAAGAAGAGATTGGTACTATTATTTGGACTCGTATTAAAAGATAAGGAAAACAATGTGTTGGAATCTATTGCTATCATTCACTGTGTTGACTAACCCAATCTCGATAACGCAATAAAAATGACAAAAAGAAATATCACATATCAATACAATAATTGGATTGTTCCAACATTTCAAATTATTCTTCTCTAGTTTTGTTTGGCTGATTGGCAGAAAAACCATAGTTGTACGTTGAACATGATAAGTGCCGAAAAAAAAAAGGGGTGGGTGGGTGTTCGGCAAGTCATTTTTTTTTTTGGTAGAAAAACGTGTTGGCGTATTTGAAGAGAAAAATTATATGAAATATGCCAAATTGTACGGTGGATACACCTTCACGTTATACTGATACCAAACCAAACAGTAGAAAAAAAGTGTTTGCCAGAGTGGGACTCGACATTCAGACCTACTGTGTCGCAAGCTAATGCTCTAACCTAAGGGCTAACCCCAACCCCCACTAAAAATGTATGGTCCATCTCTTACCTGACACAGAATGCAATGCTTGATTTGACTTCAAGTCCCAGATTTTCAGAGCACCATCTTCATAGCCAACACATGCATGCTTTCCTAGGAAGAAAAAAACAAAAACAAACAAAAGAAAATAAAAGCAACCTTCTCCACTCCTCAACAAGTGTCTTTCTATCACTGAGCTAGAGCAATGACATAATCTCATTTTTTAATGTTGTCAAATAATATAGAAAAAAAGAGTTCACTGTTGGTCTTTGTTTCATTAAATCAGATCAGCCTATTTTAATTTTATCTTCACAATAAGATATATACTGCTATCCCAAGGACGTGTTAAAACTAATTAGCTTCTACAATGAATATAAAATTTGATTAGACACATTACAATCATCCAAAAGAGAAAATGGAGTTGGTTATTCAATTTTAACCAGCAATATTGACTTCTATTTAGATAATAATAATAATAATAATAATAATAATAATTGGAAAAAAAGTCCCTTCAGAAGTGTTACTCAAGAACTTTGCGCGTTCATATATGGCCTGTCAAGTACAAATAAACTTATTTTAAAAAATCATTGTAAAAAAAAAAAAAACTATGGAAGATCAGAAAAAAGGAAATGACACTTTGAATGAATTTTCCTCAGGTTATAATATTATTCCAGTGATTCCACCCCATCGATTGTTTTTTTTTCCACTTATTTTTCTAAAAAATGGATAAATAATAATTTTAAATTTTCTGAAAATCTCAAAACTTTTTAAAAACTGTGTTTGCAAATTTCCAAATACTATGTGGCTTGGATTTATGTCCATTACTTTTCTGGAATTAGACCATTGACTTGAAGAAGTCATATTCAGAGTAAGGATAAAAAAAAAAAATCAAATTGTTTTATGTCCCCTTGGTTTCTCTATGAATTCTATACTTACACCTTAGCACCAGATGAGACTTAAACTAGAAACACCCTGCTTGTCAGTCAAAGCAGTACCCCACTGATTTAAAAGTCAAAACTATACAGAACAAGCATACCAAATTTAATGGTAGAACTTGTAACTATATGTTGAACGTTATCCTAAGCAGGATTCTCGGGACTTGGCCCATTACATTATGTTAACAGCGACCCAACCAGTGGGAAAAAACGCGACTACCAGGAGAAAAACATAATCTCACCGTCTGGCAGAATCTTCCCGCACGAGGCCCCAGGTCCGTAACCAACAAACGTTTTCAGATCACCTGCCGGAATCTTCCACATCCAGACCTGCCCATCCCTGGTGCCTGCCAGGAGAACTGGCGCTGCCTGGTGCCACTCGATCCACTGAGACACAACCATGGAGGGGAATAATAACAATGTATAAATTTGATGAAGCTTATAACCACTACTGTTACTATTAGGAATATGAGTGATGCCAACTGGATCAGTATTTTTTTTTTAATGGACCTTTTACAGTATATTGACACTTGTTTAGGCAATTCTTTTAAATATGTAAGGGGAGAAAATATTATGACAACAGGAATGATCTGAGGGAAACTCAGAAGGGAAAAAAAATTAATAGGAACAGATAATGGACAGGCTAAAAAATGGCTTAATGAAAAGAGCCATTGTAAGCAGCAAGGGATTAGGAAGTGTGGAGCAGCGTGACCACCAATGCTACAAATCACAGTACTTGATGGATGGGTCAGGAAAAAAGTGATTTGAGTCAAAGTTTCCTCCCTAAAAAGATTGACATGGAATTACCTCCACCTCGTCTGCTTCAAACGACCAGACTTGAGCGCACGTATCCATGCGCCAGACTTTGATCAAGCCTTTCATGTCGGCAGTGGCGACCATCGTGCCGTCATGACTAAAACCAACGCTGTTCACTGTGTCGCTGTGACCTGAGAACAAGCAGCAGAAGGGATTATTTGGTTTGATTTAACCAAGAGTTGTGTTAAGCCAATATGCTTATTTGAGTCTTTAAAAGAGAACATAAAACATGCTAATGGTCACAACAAAAATACACTGATGTATATTCGGTGAAATTTCATTCCGTATAAACACATGACAACAAAATCAAAATCACAACAGCTTTAATAATTTTAAAGGATGGGCTAAAGAAAAATAAATGAGAAAAATAAGGTATGTACAGTACACAATTGATACTCTAAATAACAAAAATGTCCATAAAACACCACAAACTAACTTTTAAGAATCAATTAATTTTAATTTTAATTTCAATTTCAATGTTTATTCAGTCAATATATATATATATATATATTAAGAACATACATATCGAAAATTATTTTGTCAAGCACAGGCTTTGCAAGATGAATACATGTAAATAGTTATACAAATATACATGCAGCAACGCAATTAGCAAAAGTTTTACGTAAACATAGTTGTATCTTAGTAGTACACAATTATTATGTAAGAACCTAGCATACATTCCCTATCAATCCGGACAAGTGGTTGCGCATTACATAAAAAGTTTCAATAATGTGATTAAGTGTAGTGCATGTAATAATGATGGTAAAATGCACTATAAATGTATTAATTAAGCTCGCTTTTAAATTACTCTAAACATACAACATTAAATTATTAACAAAGGCATAGAATGTAAATGTACACCTTCTAGTAACATTATAAATTTTTAAGTTCTCTTGTGCCATTGAAATGTTTGACTGCTGGTGAGTAAAAGCTCTTAACGAAGCGGCCACACCCCTTAAAGGCTCGCATTCTTCTCCCAAGGGGCAGAAGATCAAAGTAATGGTTAGCAGGGTGGGAATTGTCATCACGCATTTTAGCTATTTTTCTTTCCATAAGAGACATGTAAATAGTTTCAAGTGTAGGAAGGTCTGCACCTGTCAGCCTTTCACTGTTACGTATAACTGAGTTTATTTTTTCAATCTCAGCTATTGGGGCGCGGTCAAACCAAACAGTGATTGACTGCGATAGAACGCTCTCGATTATTGCCTTATAAAATTAAAAGCTGACAAGTGTAGGGCCTTGAACCTTGAATGATTTTAATTTTCATAAGAAATACAACCTTTGTCTTGCTTTAGTTAAAATATGTTCAACGTTAACGTCCCATGTTAATTTATTGGAGAGGTGTGTACTCAAAAATAACACAGGGGAAAGTAATGACTCAAATTTTTCCTTTTCCCCAGGCCTTTACACCTATATGAGAAAAACCCCCCATTATAATCTGTACATACAAGACTTCACATATTCCACTCACCTGTGCACTCGAATATAACAGACCCATCCCGTGTGCTCCACACAAAAGCTCTATCATCCTGACCACCAGTAACGGCTATCTCTGGGTTGGTTGGGTGAAGTCTCACGCAGATTACTGTGCAGGTGAGGAAACCAGTTTTAAACAATGAGAAAGTTTGAAAATATCGAAGTATTCATATATACTAGCCTAACAGAGTTAGTCAGATGACTTAAAAACATACCAGAGTAATTTTAAAAAAATGAACAAGTCAGCCTGTCCTCCCAGAGCTCCAATAGCTACCAATGTCTTTTGTGTCAAATACAAAATTGCTCTAATTGTCTACTAAAGTCAAAACAAGGATCTGTTCCTGTCTATCTTAAAAAGAGTTTTTCAGACTGCTAATTCCTAGCCGTACCATAACCTTTTCACATTGCATGATTTAGAGCATAATCATTCCTTGTGTGGACAATTTTCTCAAGGTCTCAAGCCTTGATATTATTATTTCAAAATGAAAGGTGTGCAGATCAACACAAAGAGGTGATAGCACAAGAGCATAAATTAATGCACACATGTGTGCGGCTTGATGAGAAAAGGTTAAGATCTTTATAAGTACTGTACTAAAACCAAGATGTTATTTGAAAGAGTTTGGTTACAGGATATTTCCTTATATGTCAGCATAATGTGACCGGCTGAAACAGGAGTCATGGTATCCCCGCCCTCTCTTGTGTGTGGCAGCACATAAAATTTGTCAAAGTTTGTCTTGGGGCCCGTCCACAATATAGCCTATATAGTGCTGCTGTTGGACGTTAAACCAACCCAACCCCCTCAACCCCATTTCCTTATGCTGTTCTAGAAGTGTGGAATACACTTCCATCTCACATCTATAATGTGGAGTCATTGTCAACTTTTAAGTCTCTAGAATGTTAAGAAATTATTTTCAATTTACTTCATGGTATTTAAAGACGTTAGAAAACATAAGTATGCTATAGCTCTGTGTAACAGCCAGACCTTGCATGAGAGGGATAGTGTGTATGTGTGTCTGAGTAAGAGAAAAAGAGTAGTGAAGGAATTAGCTTTTTTTAAATTTATTTTTATATGCAGATATATGAATTCATCGGGCTCAAAAGGGCACACTTCCTCTCTTTTTTATAACATGATTTATTGTTTAGTCTGTTTTGTTTTGGCATTTAATTTTGATTTTTGGAGAATTACAGTTTGCACCACTTTATCCCATATTCATAATATTCAATTTTAATACAATGTTTTGAATGTTCAAATCATGATGTCCTTTTTCATGTGAGGACTAGAAAACAGGTGCTGTAAAAATATAATTATTATAGTTACAAAGTTTTAATACTTAATGAACAAAGGAACAGTTTTGAGTTTATATCTCCGTTACCTGAAGAATCTCTGTGCCCAGAAAAAGTTAAAGCGCTGTCGTCCTGGACAGGTGCCGCAGCCTCCCCTGTGTCCATTTCATCATCATCCTCTTCGTTTTCATCGCTGTCATTATAATCTGGCGAGACAGAATGAGTGCTGAGCTATATCACTAATTGTACTAAAACTTCCTTTTTTAACAATAGAACCCATTTATCAAGCTTCTAGTAAGTACTAGACAAGGGTTTGATATAGGAAGGGCGAACTTGGACCAAGGTAATGTTATTTTACTGCCTGTCTAATGTATTAGTAAAAGTATAGACTAGTAAATTATGCTACGTGATGTATCTGACTAGACGGAAAAAACATTCCATTAAATATCCTAGCAAATGCATATAGATATGGTCTTATGGTCCAAAGTTGAGTCTGCTGACTATTATTAGTTACAGGTTTGATCCTCGCAGATTTCACAAAACGGCGCTTCTCTTGGTCATAAAACTTATAAAAGATTTTTCAAACACAAAATCCCTTTAAAATTTAAAGTGTGTAGATTTTCTTGATGTGCCAGTTTCAATAAAACTGTAAGAGCAACCATGTGTTTCTGAGTTGATTTTTCTTTTTTTTGCCCCGCTGTTTATCAAGGTTTTTTCAGATGAACTAGATATCCCACTTTTCGCTCACTTGCATTGATGTGCTTTATAATCCTTTGAAATCCAAGATTCATTCTCAGCATCCATAGAAATGCAAAAGAGAATACTGAACTGTGTTTGTTAAATTTTGTGTGGTGTTTGGTAGCCATTTAACCCACGCACAGCAATTTTTATATTAGGTCTATCGACTTGTGCTACTGAACCTAAGCTTGGATCTAAATCCTGATCTCTCTGTTGTTTTCACATTGGCAGACTTGATTTGCATTAGGCCATTAGGATAAGCCAATTTTAAAATAAAACAAACTAAACTAAACCGTCATTAAATTCAACCCTTTTTTTTGCAAGAAAGGTTTAAAAGCAATTTGCATGGCTTGTGGTTCTGACACATAAAGACCATAGCTGTTTCCAATTCATTCCTCCTATTCAAAATCTATTATATTTTAATAACAATAATAATAAATAACATTTTTTTAACGCCTTCCATTTTAAAATATACAAATCTCAAAGAGCTTTACTTGAGATACAATAAATAAACTCAAATTTTCGTTCATTTCAGGGGAAGTAATTAATTTTTAGGCTCAAGGGAAACAATTTTAAAAGATTGAAAAGATATCTCTTGATACATCTTAGATTTGAGGTCTTAAATGATATAATTTATAAATGTTAACAAGCAAGCAATCTTGAAAATAAAATAGTTTCTTAGATAAAATTTCTTGGGAAATTATTTTAACGCATTAAACCAGAGCTTTCAAAATATGACAGAAAACGAAAAAAAAGGCCCTTTTCCCTTGAAAGATCCTTCTGAAAACCCTCAGTCAAAACATGTATGGAATGAACATGAGGGCCTAGTAAATCAGTTTATCTATAAATAAAATTAGATTTAAAAATAAATTCAATCAAATCCAAAAACAGTGCGCTTGAGTACCTTCATAAAATCCAGGACTAATATTATTGATACTATATATAGTAAACTTCAAATTATAATAATGGTATTATATAAATCACTAACGACAAAGGAACAGAGCCAATGGAGGTAAAATCACTAGTATTTTATGGCCATCAATTCCTCCACACTCAAACTATATCGGATGAACAACCTAAGCGGAGTACCAGATTAAGAATCTCAAAACACACCCTAAATTAAATCAGTACTCTACAGGGCCTTATTTCCGTTGGAACCATAGCCGAATCTAGTTTTTGAAGCACTAAGCCACCCAAGCTTAACTTTCAGTAGTAATCTGATAAGAAATCGCCATTTAGGTCTTTCTTTTCACTCCTTTATCAATTTCTTTAATATCCAGAGGACCAACACAATCAACAAATTCCATTACGGAGCAAATTTTATTTCTAGATTCTATTTCTAATCAATAAATCATGAAAGTCTAGTCTAGGTTTACACAAAGTGCTTAGATCTATACTCCTTCAAACCCCGAAATTTAGACCTAGTCCATGTATGCAGCACTGGCACTTTAAATCAGCAAAGATAAATCCAACTGAGGTCTTTGATTGTGATTACGTCTAGTTTCCGCGTAAATACTATATTCCGAAAAATTGTTTTTCCCGTTTCGGTAAGTCGATGCACGGCTGCACAGAACTTGTACCAGTGATTTTTTTTTTACAGAACTTTGACGGACGATATTTTTTTTAAACACAATTCCGTAAATTTATGGAAAATTGGCATCACTGTAATGGCACACTTTTTTGACAATGAAAGCTTTGGGGGAAAGACAAACTGTCTAAGGGAATAAAAGTTTAGGTATTGACACTATACCCATTATATTTCTTTCTCAGATAAAAAAAGCAACTTTATGTTTGAAAATCAAATACAAAAACAGTGCACCTTGCATTATGAAATCCAGGACAAAAATTATTGATGTTATATATAGGAAACTTTTTTTTTTTACAGAACTTTGACGGACGATATTTTTAAAAAACACAATTCCGTAAATTTATGGAAAATTGGCATTACTGACATGGTACACTTTTGACAATGAAAGCTTTGGGGGAAAGACAAACTGTCAAAAAGAATAACAGTTTAGGTATTGACACTATACCCATTATATATATTTCTTTGTCAGATAAAAAAGCAACTTTACGTTTTAAAATCAAATACAAAAACAGTGCACCTTGCATTATGAAATCCAGGACTAAAATTATTGATGTTATAGGAAACTTTAAATTCAAATTCAGCAAAACGTAAACATTTGTAGTTTAAGTTCAGTACAGTGAAAGAACCAGCTTATAAATTGCTGAACTCTTTCCCCAATGCAAAATTCGGATATCACCCCAGTTCATTTTGAGTAACCTGCCTAAAAGCTGGCCTATGTGTTTTTCCCACAGGTTGGGCCAACATGTGTCAGATCAAATTCCCTAGTGGGTAGGATTCGATTACATTGGAGTCAGTCAAACTGTGAAGAGAGAGAGAGAGAGAGAGAGAGAGAGAGAGAGAGAGAGAGGGAGAGAGAGATATAGACAGACAGAAAGAGCAAGTGAGTTTGAGTCTGTGAGAGACAGATTTAAATCTAAAGTTTTAATTGCTTAACAGATAAATCTTAATTTTTATGTGCTTACAGTGTAAGTTGTCCCCATCCTCCATTCCCCGTCCACATTCTACCAGTGTTCAAATAAGCAATTGAATACAACCAAATTGCTTTTTGTCTTTTTGAACCAAACAAATCATGCCAAAACAATAAAAAGCAACAAAAAGACAGGGAGTACAGCTGGCAGGTATTTTAATCAATTTTAATAGAAAAAAAGACAGGGAATGCAGCTGACTGGTATTTTATTCAATTTTAATAATCAAATCCTGGCCGCCCACCCATTTGATCGCCCACAGGCTAGGGACCACAAAACTCAAGGAGTGCCAGTAATCAGATTCAGATTCGTATTTATAACCAAGAAAAAATGTGCAGAAATGCAGTGTATCCAATACTGGATGTATAGATCTACAAGTACAACACAATTAATACGTGTTTGTTGCGTGTAGACATGTGATGTGTACTCCCCTTGTCCCCATGTAAAATAAATGAGTACAGGGCAAGAAATATTAAAAACAAATCTTGCTCTAAATCTATCGTAACCTATTCAAGCTAGGACTTAAAGCTAAGAGAATTTTCACCTTTGTCATTGTCGTCAAGATCAATTACACGAACTATTTCATCTTCGTTTAGAGCGAGATCATCATCTTCCTCTTGGTTTGGGTCAGACATAACGGGCGATGTGTCACTCTATTCCTTTCCTAGTTTCACAGATGGTTGATCCAGATATCTATACCTGGAATTTTAAATGTAAATTAATATAGAATTAATTTAAATCGAAACGTCTAATTCTGAGTTATAATTGTTGTCATGTGTTGGGACCATCAGAAGTCGTGTTTACTTTTTCTTCATGTTTTACACCAGAGTTGTCCTACCCTGCTTCCTTGTTGGTGGTGTGATTTTAAAAACAAGTTTTGAAAATACGCAGTTATGACAAACGACGACTAGATTTCCCTCATCAACACAATGAGTACAATTACATGGATACAGTTTCTTAACAAAGATCTGTAATTTTTTTTGGCTTTACCCTTTTTACTACAGTTCTTATTTGTCATATGATATTTTCTTCTTTAATAACATTTGTTTTATCATTGAAAAAAACAACCCACAAAAAA
>RQTK01000401.1:27492-49992 GCA_003991915.1 Elysia chlorotica
AGAGAGAGAGAGAGAGAGAGAGAGAGAGAGAGAGAGAAACTGAGAACCTGGATAATGATAAAATGAATAAAAGCTTTAAAAGATTAAAGGTTACGAGATGGTACATGTGTGTGTGTGTGAATGTGCTCTAAACAAATTTACTCATACCATGGAGGCTAAACCTATTATGAACTTACTAAATACGAGAAAATCAACTAAGAAAATTGCCACGAAAATATCACAATGAAAGGGGTTTTTTTGTGGGTTGTTTTTTTCAATGATAAAACAAATGTTATTAAAGAAGAAAATATCATATGACAAATAAGAACTGTAGTAGAAAGGGTAAAGCCAAAAAAAATTACAGATCTTTGTTAAGAAACTGTATCCATGTAATTGTACTCATTGTGTTGATGAGGGAAATCTAGTCGTCGTTTGTCATAACTGCGTATTTTCAAAACTTGTTTTTAAAATCACACCACCAACAAGGAAGCAGGGTAAAAAAAATAACTGTGATAATCTTATGCATGGATCTTTTAAACCACTGTAAAAATGCTTTGCTTTTAACTATCCTCTTTATGCACAATTCGTATGCTTTTACTACTCAAGGAGATAAAGGAGTCACCGTGACTACTAGTAAGTATCATGTATTAATTATTATCTTAGTACATTATGGTCACAATAGAGCCGTTACCGTGCTGCGAGGTCATTAGGAAAAGAATGGCTAGGCCTATGAACCTGAGGGAGAAGAAATTCCAAAACAGCAGATCTAATATATAAAGAGAAGAAAATAATTAACTCGGAATTCCCCCCCCCCCCTTTTTTTTTTAATCAACCAGAAAAAAGCAAAAAATAAACAAATAAATAAATAAATAAATAAATAAATAAATAAATAAATAAATAAATAAATAAATAAATAAATAAATTAATTAATTAATAAATAAATTCTTTAATTAATTAAATTGTGCAGTTTTCCTGACCTGTTCTTTTGGAAGAAAAAGCAGTGGATACGCCTATTTAAATAATTTATAGGGGCACACAGTCTCATGAAGAAGAGATTAACGTAATGAAGAACTAATCACATATATACCCCCATGTCCCACCAGCTGTCCACAGCTTCCCTGGCCTGGACTGTTTCAGCGACGATGACAAGAGCTACAGTCTGAGCACTCAAGTGGGCCAGTGTGTGGAGCAATTCCTTCAGTTGAGATACGTCGCCTTGCACGTCTCTATGGAGGCCTACTGCTCGTAAGTTTTGTATGTCTGTATGTCTGTATTTAGGCCTACTATTCGTAAGTCTTGCATGTCGCTATGGAGGGCTACTGTTTGTAAGTCTTGTAGGTCTGTTTGAAGGCCTACTGCTCGCAAGTCTTACACGTCTCCATGGAGGCCTACTGCTCGTAAGTAGTGCATGTCTGTATGGAGGCCTACTGCTCGTAAGTCTTGTAGGTCTGTTTGAAGGCCTACTGCTCGTAAGTCTTGTAGGTCTGTTTGAAGGCCTACTGCTCGTAAGTCTTGTAGGTCTGTTTGAAGGCCTACTGCTCGTAAGTCTTGCATGTCTCTATGTCTGTATAGAGGCCTACTGCTCGTAAGTCTTGTAGGTCTGTTTGAAGGCATACTGCTCGTAAGTCTTGTAGGTCTGTATGAAGGCCTACTGCTCGTAAGTCTTGTAGGTCTGTTTGAAGACCTACTGCTCGTAAGTATTGTAGGTCTGTATGAAGGCCTACTGCTCGTAAGTCTTGTATGTTTGTTTGAAGGCCTACTGCTCGTAAGTCTTGTAGGTCTGTATGGAGGCCTACTGCTCGTAAGTCTTACCTGTCTCTATGTTTCTATGGAGGCCTACTGCGCGTAAGTCTTGTACGTTGTAGGTGTGTATGGAGGCCTACTGCTCGTAAGTCTTGTAGGTCTGTATGAAGGCCTACTGCTCGTAAGTCTTGTAGGTCTGTTTGAAGACCTACTGCTCGTAAGTCTTGTAGGTCTGTTTGAAGGCCTACTGCTCGTAAGTCTTGTAGGTCTGTATGAAGGCCTACTGCTCGTAAGTCTTGTAGGTCTGTATTTAGTCCTACTGCTCGTAAGTTTTTCATGTCTGTATGAAGGCCTACTGCTCGTAAGTAGTGCATGTCTGTATGGAGGCCTACTGCTCGTAAGTAGTGCATGTCTGTATGGAGGCCTACTGCTCGTAAGTCTTGTAGGTCTGTATGGACGCTTACTGCTCGTAAGTCTTGCATGTCTCTATGAAGGCCTACTGCTCGTTAGTGTGCATGTCTGTATGGAGGCCTACTGCTCGTAAGTCTTCTAGGTCTGTATGGAGGCCTACAGCTCGTAAGTAGTGCATGTCTGTTTGAAGGCCTACTGCTCGTAAGTCTTGTAGATCTGTTTGAAGGCCTACTGCTCGCAAGTCTTGTAGGTCTGTTTGAAGGCTTACTGTTCGTAAGTCTTGTAGGTCTGTATGGAGGCTTACTGTTCGTAAGTCTTGTAGGTCTGTATGGAGGCATACTGGTCGTAAGTCTTGCATATCTGCGTGAAGTCTTTTTCTTGTAAGTCTTGCGTGTCTCTATGTGTCTATGGAAGCCTACTGTTCGTAGGTATTGCCTGTCTCTATGGACGCCTACTATTCGTAAGTATTGCCTGCCTCTATGGACGCCTACTATCCGTAAGTATTGCCTGCCTCTATGGACGCCTACTATTCGTAAGTCTTGCATGTCGCTATGGAGGGCTACTGTTTGTAAGTCTTGTATGTCTCTTTGAAGGTATACTGCTCGTATTTTTTGCGCGTCTCTATGGTGGCTTAATATACGCAAGTCTTGCATGTCTCTAAGGATGTCCTCCCTGTACTATTCTAACCAGAGTCAGTAGATTTCTGTAGATTTAGAGAGACGCATCACAAAAGGAGCTCCCAGGCTATTAATACGATTAGCTAGAGTGACGTTCGCTCACTCTACTTTTTTATTGAAATTAAGGAGTTGCCGCAGTTGACCAATCTTTGGACAGTTTTATATTTATTTTTTTTTGTTTTAATATTTTTTTTACTGAGGTTTGAAGAAGGAAGGTAGCGCCCTGATTTCTCACATGAAACTCTTCACTAATACACACTCTCTACTATAACTATAAGTACGTGTATACAATTACTCTGTATGTTTGGCGCACCAAAGATGAATTTCGGTACAATCTTTAAAAACGTGTAGATCTAGTGCGTTCGTGGTTTCAATGTGAAATTGTTGTTTATGCACTCACTGCCTAACATTTTCTTCTATTTCTGCAAACTGCTCTACGTGAAGTTGACTTTGCCTTCTATTTGTGGAAGCCTAGCTCTAATGCAACCCCCTGCTATATGTATATAAGTATCGTTTCATTTATTAACGGTGTTTAGGTATAAGTATTGTATTTTTCTGTTTAATTATTATGTATCACAACTTTGATGTAAATGGACATGTCCGTTTCAATTTCCCCGAAAAGGATTATTCTTATTTCATCTTGTCTTATTTTATCTTATCTCTCGGCAGGGTCCTGTTCCACCAGTTCTTAGGGTGTGTGCAGGATGTGACCACTCGCGAGTGTGGACCGGGCGTCGCGAGGTTCGTATCCCCGATCTGGAAGATTACTCAGGACAACGACTGCTTCCTCTACCCCCAGTTCTTTTAGAATTGACAAAATAAATGCACATGTATGTACAGATGTACTTCCATAGCTGGTAACTGGTAGATGTGAGTTGTGATTGTATTGTGTAATAACCATTAAATTAACCTTAAGTACTGATATTAAAGGATCTTCTCAGATCAGCAAAAACATTTTCTCAAGCCCCAAAATTTTATAGCAAAAGCACTAAGAAAATTGTTTTTGTTATCAAACATGCACAACAAGCATTGTTTAATAAAGAAATATTAAAACATTTTGTTGCTGTTGTTGTTGGTTTTTTTTTCGCACATTAGTTTGTACTTTTTCGTTTTTGTTTTAGTCTTTATAAAAAATTCAAAACTTCACTACCGCGCCGTTAAATTTGGATCCCACTAAGATTTCGGGAAACGGTTGACTTTCCGGCAAGTAAAGTAAATAACGAAATCTGGCAATTCCGAGAACGCCCATCTGTAGTGGATTATTAATTTGATTTCTTAATGTTTTACGGCAGCAGATATGCTATACCGCGGATGGGTACTAACACTAACGTCTGACAATTTTATGCGTCGTTACACACGCTTACTGACACGGACCCAACCAAAAGGAGATGAAATCCGACAAAAAAGTTTACCCTATGGTTGGTGGCCCTGCATCGGCCATCTTCAACATTTTGCCAGAACGTCTATCTGTGAAAAAATATCTTTCGCACTTTAGCAGACTTAATTATAAAATGTACACTTGCGGAGAAAAAAAAAGATTCGATTGCAATTGAATAGTAACACATTCAATATCAGCCGTCAAGTGATAAATAACATTGTAACAGGTTCAAAACGATGCTATCCTCTTCTTTAGTTCCTAGAATTTACGCAACCGAAACAATATGAATTGAAAAGAGTTCATCTCTCCCCGACTTGTCTCGTGTGTGTGCAGCTGCACGTAAATTTGTCAGACGTTAGTCTTGAGGCCCGCCCACAATGAAGCCTATACAGTGCTGGCGTCAGACGTTGAGCAAGAAAACAAGACTTGTGTTTCAACTCAATCCGACGATGTACATCTATTAGTTTTGATGGTAGCCTAACATAACAGCCATTATCTATCAAAGTGTTCAAGCTATAGTATAAAACTAAACGGAAAATGGACTGCTCAAAATGTAGATAGTATAATTGTTGCAGTTAAACTTTCCCTCCGACGGGCCAAAGTTGCTGGTTTTGGCATTTGGTCTGGCCTTCTCAATGTCATTAGGATGCCTGGGCAGTAAATGTACTACGCTTATTATAATTACGGCTGTCTATAATAATGGTCTATTGGAGTTATGCTTCCAATAGGCGGCTGTTTAGGAAGCACTTGTTTCATTATTTTTAATGACCAGAGACAATTTCAGGCGTGTTTAGAGTATTTTCTGACCTTCACTTCTCCCATTTTCCCATGGGGGAATCATACACAGCGATAGTTATGAGTAGATTTATCAATTTACCTAACTGCATTTAAAAGTGTGTACTTTTCGCCATTGAAAATTTACCTAACATTTAAACACTTAAGCAGTGTTTACTTTACTTTTCGCTACTGATGTCGTGAAAAATCTTGGGCAGAAAGAGATTAAAAAAAAAAACAACTAACCGGAGAGATTCAGGAATTGATCAGGTACTATGTAAAAGATTAAGCAGGGCGAAAAACACACAAAAAGGTTTAATATGAACCAGGTTAAAAGAAAATTAAATAGCTTTTAAACATTTCTAATTTTACATTGGCTTTGTGCGCAAAAACACCACGTTTATTAGCTTATATTAAGCTCTTAAAAATGTTTTGTTTGTGATAAAAGTTTGCATGGTCTTCTAATCATAGGGAATTAAACTAAAAACTACAGACATTTATCCATCTTTCAAGCACCTTGGAGGCGAACTGGTTCAAGTGGTAGAGCGTTGGTACCCGGTTCAAAACTAAAAATCAGTCAAAACTGTATAAAACGTTGTCTCATTTTGCCCCTAACAGGTTGAGTCGGTGGCACTGTAATGTGAACGGCTGAGACAGAAGTCCAGGTCTCCCCGCCCTGTTTTGTGTGTGGCAGCACATAAAATTGTCCACAATACAGCCTAGAGAGTGCTCACGTTGGAGCAACAACCAAACAAACTATTAACACTGCACTTTGTAGAGTTGGTGATCATACACATCTACACTTTCCGATCCTTCACTGGTTTCAATTTCTCTGATTTTTTTCTTTGCGTTATTGTTTATTTGTCTATAATCTTTTCTCATTGCTTGCCCCCGCTGCACTTCTCATCACACATGCAAAAAGGAATACCATGATTATTATACAATTCCCTTATATTGTTCAGTACGCTGGGACACCAAAATAGAATAACATTCTAAAGAGATTCTTTTTTGTCTCATTAGTATAATGCATCTCTAAAATCCACCCCATTTTGTGTTTCCATATATTCGAACAGAAAACCAACGACACACAATAGAACATGTATTTAACTGAACAGACTACATAACTAAATAGAAGTACAGCGGGCCAGATACCGGGTACTAAAATTAATTGCTTTTCATACATTGGTATACCATACTTGACAATTTTCGCACAGTTATTTCGGTAATTTTCCCATTGCTATACTAACATGATAAGCAAATGCTGACTTATGCGGTTTCCGGGATCAAATTGCCCCTGGTGTCCAAGTGATAGTATCTGTAATTTCTGGACCCTCTCACCCCGGGTAAGTTGGAAATTAAATAAATTACTGTCACTACACGCCCACGTCTATTTGAAGTATTTTCCCCCTAAAGTTACAAAGTACTATGATGATGATGATGATTACATGTCAATTGCCTTGACGATGAAGGAGTTTTCAGCTTCGCACGAAATTTCGCACACTTACTTTTAATTTTTGCCCATAGGCACCAACTTAAGTGCTACGCTTCTTCTACTTCTCTTTGTCTTTGAAAAGTCCTTCAAAATTAAAGTAGAAGATGTTGGGTTTGACCCTAAGCTAGTCTTTTCTAGATTTCAAAACTTCAAATCCATTTTCAAAACGAATTCCTCTCAGATCTTTTTTTTTTCAATACAGGGAATAGGAACAAGTGAACAGGTACCAAAGCTGCTTGTAGGAAGGGTGAGGTTACATGCCAAATGCGCAAACGGTGCAATCGTCTCAGTTTTTCAGCAACAGCAGTGCTGTTAACACTGCGGTACGATGAGACAGCGTGCTGTTATACAAAAGCTATACGAAGTTTGGGTGTATTACAAAACAACAACAAGCAACCAAAAATCATTCAACAACCAACTAAAAATCATACAACAACCAAACAACAAACCAATAAATTAAAAAAACAACAACAGATTACTCGATACACACTCATAAAATGCATAAGTCTCATCCACCATCTGCCTTATTGTCATTCTTCTACCTGGGTGGGTAAGCTCTTTCACTTTTACTTTCGCAACATTCTTTTCAGTGATCACATTCTATGTGCGGAGAAAAATAGTAAGTTTCATTTGTCACCTAAAGGGCCCCGCATTTAAACTTTCTAACCCAATAATGTTAATCACAATAATTAATATTGTATAATAGGCGTGCTCTCTCATACACTTCGAGTGCGCACCATCCCCTTCAAAGAAGACAATTCACCTGATGACATATCGCATCTCAGTGACAGCCGTTTTATTTTGAAATTTGCTCTAGCTTTCCATTGATAAAACTGCATTTTATAGTTTGTTTGATTTCTTAAGTGCGCAGTAAAAAAAATTAATGTCATCGTCTGATTAATAGACCAACCTTTGCGAGAAATGTCATGATAATTGGACGATTTCTTCATAGACAAAGCAATTTATATCTGACAAACCTCGAACTGTGTTCCACCTACCAGATCGGTACTCGATCTTTATGATTGCTTTAATTAATCCCTTTAATTATGTCATGCCCCTCAGCATTGATGTTCTCTCCCCCCCCCTCTCTCTCTCTTTCTCTCTCTCTCTCTCACTCTCTCTCTCTCTCTCTCTCTCTCTCTCTCTCCTCTCTCTCTCTCTCCTTCCTATCGTTTTTCATTCTTGTCTCTCTGTGTGTCAGCCTCATTTTCAAATGTCTGTCTCCATGGTTCCTGTCTGTTTGTATGCCTGACTACACATTGCATTGCTAATCCTATATGCATAAATTGTTCTTCCATTTGTGTTAAACTGTATCTACAAAAACATCAACATCTACAACAACAACAACAACAACAACAACAACAATAATTTAAACTCCACACAGCTATCATTATTTATTTTTATCCATAAAATCATTTTAAATCATAATAATAATAAATTATTGTTTTTAAGCACACACATATAAATTTTTTCACCATTAAATGTATTTTCAACACCACTAATTTGTGTCCGTATGCTTCCCCTATTTTCACTAATTTGTTAGAGTATTAGGCCTACTATTTGCCACTATTATTTACCACCCAGCAGGGCCTCTTTACAGAGTAGAATAAATGATCGAGAGACTGCGTTGGCATCGTTCAACCCTATTATCGAGCATTAAATACAAAAATGAAGCAGGTTTAGACAGCAACGTACTATGTGTCTATACACCAAAGTCGGCCGTCTATATCTACTTTCTCTTTGTAATAATCATCAGATAATCAGTACAGTGTGCCCCTGTTGCCTCGACCTTGATCTCCCAAATCCTCCCACACAGTGCGAGCTTTGTTGCTATTTAAATGTCAGACCCTGAACTCAAGCTCTCACTCCGCGCTCCTGTAATTCTGAAATCTAAAGGCTTATTCCACTGCCCTGCCACTCTAGTGTCAGAGCTCTAAGCACTAAAAAGCGAATCGCAGTTTTGTGCTTTATCAATCGAGTATCAACATCTGACTGACACAATGAAAGGCGGAATCGCTTTATTCCTCATCGCTTGCGTCTTTATTGCCTTTGGTGAGTAAGATCCACCGTGAAATTCGGTGTCTCTAACCTGTTCTAATTAATCTCCAATTGGTGCACACAAGAAAAATTCTTTGTTGTTTTGTTTTTTTAATTATCAACATGGACAGTCCCCCAGACCAACGTTAGACAATTTTACGTGCTGCCACACAGAGGTAATACAAGGATACCATGACAATCTGCCACAGCTGGTCACATAATACTGACACCGACCAAACCATTTGGGAACGAAACCTGACAATGCTTTTTTAACCGATCGCAGGTTTCGAACCGAGGATTTCTTGTTCTGAAGAAAAACGCTCTGCGACTCGAGCCAATTTTTCCCATCATGTGCGTGAGGTTTGATCTCTGTCTAACGAAAATATATAAAAATAAATATAACATGAAACCTGAACGGTCAAGGAATCGAACCCTATCTCTGTCACTCTAATACCGAATCCGTTACAATGGACATTGTAATGGGTAACGGTGTAAAATTTATTAATAGAAAAATTAAAAAAAATTAAGTTTGTCTTGTCAACTTTTCCTCGTTTTAATTGTTTGAATTACAGTTTAAATAAAATACCGTAAAAGCAGAAGTTGCAAACTGTTCCTGGTACAAGTGGTAAAGGGATGTTTTCCCAATCGGTACCCATTTGGCTCGAGCCCGTGACCGGACACCACATTATTTTTCGGATTTCGCCCGCTCCTGGCTAGGTCGGTGTTAGTATAATATGTCCAGCTGAGCCAGGAGACCTGGTTCTGGTATCCATGCTCTGTATTATTTATGTGTGACAGCAGTTAAAATTGCTCGACATTAGTCGTGGGGCCTGTCGCTGTATGAGATCTTCAATGGAAACCTAGGAGATACAAAACTAAGAGAGCTATTCTTCTACCAAGAACCCAATGTTCCTTTAAGGACCGCTGTATGTTCATACGTGTGCTACTGAACTGGTCGTGTTTTCTATAGGTGAAGCCGGGAGAAACCTTAAGCTACGCCGATCCTGCCGACAGCTAAGGCAGGCGGTTCAAAACCTGCGCCAGCCCAACTTGCCCAACGTCTACAACCCTGCCTCGTGGCTGCCCCACCTTGATTCTTATCTGCAGACAATGTGCTCGTGAGTCCCTGAAAACAATGTCATCAGCAAATACTCCATGCACTTAATCTACATTAACAACATTTCATGATTAGCAAATTGATTCGTAAAAGCAGTTGATTATACCCGATTATTATCGATGATTTATCCAATTTCTTCTATTGCTGGTTTAATTCGATTTTTATTGAATATTTCATACGCTTTTCATTGGTGTTCATTCTTTCGATTTTTAACGATGGCATTGAATTAAAAAAAAACAACACATGTGAAGTAAAGTAGTATTTGTGAGGAATAAACAATTGAAAATACTGGGTAGCCCTTCATCCATCGTTATGTTCATATAATTCATCTATCACTGAGAACCAAATGGGCTTATAATAATTATAATATCGACTTCTCAGGGAGGAGGTTTGGTTTATGACATGACTTTGAAAATATTTCTGCACAATCATACTTTAATTACAATGCAATTACTTATATGCAGACAACAATTGGTGTAATGATACAGGGAATACGATTTCACACAGAGTTGCCTGTTTAACATTACTCAATCGCCTTTGAACAATCTTGCTTGATGATCTAACTAAAACCTTAAGTAGATCCATGTCTTCCAAAGAAGTTAGGTTACTCTTGGTGAAACCACTTTCACTTTTAAAATGTATACTTATATCTGAATTATGCAATTGCAAGCCCCTGATTTCCCAATGAAGCATAGAGACATTTTAAAATGAAACCATTTTCGTTTGTCAACAGGCCTCAATTTTTTCTACATAAAAATAGAGGCTTTTTAAAATTAAAACCGCTTTGGTTTGCAGACATGCCTCAATTTGCGGTAAGACATCAAGGCATTTTCAAATGAAACATTTTCCGTTTGCAGACATGACTCAATTGATTCAACGGAAACGCGAAAACTTGAAGTATTTTGAAACGAAACCTTTTCCTTTTTTAGACATGCTTCAATTTTTATGTAAGACATCGCGGCATTTTAAAATATAACGTTTCCCCCCTTTCAGACAAGCCGCAAACCTACAAGAAACCTGGCTAGGGGACGGCCAAGAATGCACAAAGGAGAACTCTAGATTGGTCAAGGAGGCGGTTTTCCTACTCAACAACAGCGCGACGGTTTGCAGCGAGGATGCAAGGAAAGGTAGTTAGTAGGAGAGAGAGAGAGGGAAGGGAGGTAGAGAGAGATAGAGAGGGAGAGAGAGAGAGAGAGAGAGAGAGAGAGAGAGAGAGAGAGAGAGAGAGAGAGAGAGAGAGAGAGAGAGAGAGAGAGAGAGAGAGGGTGGGTGGGTGGTAGTATGAGGGTATTTGGGTTGGAAAAGGCAGAGTTAACTGTCCACTTTCTTGCGTCCAAACAATTAATTTGAGAGAATAATTATTTGCTTATGTTAGTTCTCAGCACCTACTGTGGTATCTGAAGGAGATGGACGTGTATAATAAAAAAAATAACTGTGATAATCTTATGCATGGATCTTTTAAACCACTGTAAAAATGCTTTGCTTTTAACTATCCTCTTTATGTACAATTCGTATGCTTTTACTACTCAAGGAGATAAAGGAGTCACAGTGACTACTAGTAAGTATCATGTATTAATTATTATCTTAGTACATTATGGTCACAATAGAGCCGTTACCGTGCTGCGAGGTCATTAGGAAAAGAATGGCTAGGCCTATGAACCTGAGGGAGAAGAAATTCCAAAACAGCAGATCTAATATATAAAGAGAAGAAAATAATTAACTCGGAATTACCCCCCCCCCCCTTTTTTTTTTAATCAACCAGAAAAAAGCAAAAAATAAACAAATAAATAAATAAATAAATAAATAAATAAATAAATAAATAAATAAATAAATAAATAAATAAATAAATTAATTAATTAATAAATAAATTCTTTAATTAATTAAATTGTGCAGTTTTCCTGACCTGTTCTTTTGGAAGAAAAAGCAGTGGATACGCCTATTTAAATAATTTATAGGGGCACACAGTCTCATGAAGAAGAGATTAACGTAATGAAGAACTAATCACATATATACCCCCATGTCCCACCAGCTGTCCACAGCTTCCCTGGCCTGGACTGTTTCAGCGACGATGACAAGAGCTACAGTCTGAGCACTCAAGTGGACCAGTGTGTGGAGCAATTCCTTCAGTTGAGATACGTCGCCTTGCACGTCTCTATGGAGGCCTACTGCTCGTAAGTTTTGTATGTCTGTATGTCTGTATTTAGGCCTACTATTCGTAAGTCTTGCATGTCGCTATGGAGGGCTACTGTTTGTAAGTCTTGTAGGTCTGTTTGAAGGCCTACTGCTCGTAAGTCTTGCACGTCTCTATGGAGGCCTACTGCTCGTAAGTAGTGCATGTCTGTATGGAGGCCTACTGCTCGTAAGTCTTGTAGGTCTGTATGAAGGCCTACTGCTCGTAAGTCTTGTAGGTCTGTTTGAAGGCCTACTGCTCGTAAGTCTTGTAGGTCTGTTTGAAGGCCTACTGCTCGTAAGTCTTGTAGGTCTGTTGAAGGCCTACTGCTCGTAAGTCTTGCATGTCTCTATGTCTGTATAGAGGCCTACTGCTCGTAAGTCTTGTAGGTCTGTTTGAAGGCATACTGCTCGTAAGTCTTGTAGGTCTGTATGAAGGCCTACTGCTCGTAAGTCTTGTAGGTCTGTTTGAAGACCTACTGCTCGTAAGTATTGTAGGTCTGTATGAAGGCCTACTGCTCGTAAGTCTTGTATGTTTGTTTGAAGGCCTACTGCTCGTAAGTCTTGTAGGTCTGTATGGAGGCCTACTGCTCGTAAGTCTTACCTGTCTCTATGTTTCTATGGAGGCCTACTGCGCGTAAGTCTTGTACGTTGTAGGTGTGTATGGAGGCCTACTGCTCGTAAGTCTTGTAGGTCTGTATGAAGGCCTACTGCTCGTAAGTCTTGTAGGTCTGTATGAAGGCCTACTGCTCGTAAGTCTTGCATGTCTGTATGAAGGCCTACTGCTCGTAAGTAAATGGAGCAGGAATTAATTTCTGTAGGACAGTTTAAAGAAGATGCAAGATCGAATGGGGGAAGAGTCATCGATAAAAAGAGAAACTATTACAAAAACATAGATAGTTTAACTGTAATTTAAGGGCTTTACGCAAAAGTTGCCGCAAAAATCCAAAGTTAATAACAAAACTAATTCGATCTGGATGTTACAATTTGAAAAATTTACAACAACAAAAAATAACGATAATCATGCGGAATTCACAAGCATGTTTATATTATTATATTTTATGACGATGTCATGCCTACAGTATTCATTTACCATATCGCTCTAACGTACGCATGATATAACCACGCTGATGTCAATTCAACCTTCATAATGTCAACATAACAAGCTGACATATTGATATTTAAGAGGGTGCGCGATACGACTGAGCGATCCCAGTCTAAGGTTACCATTTTATTGTGAAATAGTTATATCAGAGCGTGTTGTTGTTGTTGTTGGTGGTGATGATGTTATTGCTGATGGTATTGTGGTTGTTGTTGTTGTTGTTGTTGTTGTTGTTGTCGCTATGTTTTTGATAACCGGCCAATTTTGCTCTCAGTACAATGTGACCGGTTGAGACAAGCGCCCTGGTGTTCCCACATTGCCAGACATTAATAATATATTGCATTTTATACAGCGCACTTCCATTATCTATCATGCTCAAAGCGCTTAACAATTTTCAATATCACAATTACAAAAGAAAAATAACCATATAATGTTGGCACAATACAATATTACATTTAAACACCACAAGGAATCATTACAGGTATTTACAACATTCACCGGTTCAATTCACGTTAGCCCTGGGGCTCTCCCACGATATTATCCTAGTTACTGACGTTAGGATCTAGCAAAGGAAGTAAGCAAACCAAACTGCCAATTGTGTTCCATTTGAAGGTGGTTGAATAAACCAACCACTTGGACAAGTTATTGATTATTGAATATTGAACAGAGCCAAAGCTCAGAGCGCGTTCTTTATTGATTGAGGAAGAGTATTTTTCTCGAAGTTTTCTTAGCTGTTCGAGTGATCGCATGTTCCACTCATCAGTTCCATTTGAAGGTGGTTCAATAGCCCAACTAAATTAAATAAAATAATTTTTATAATCAATAATTATAACTGAAAAAAGCCAAAGCTCAGAGAAAGAGATAGAGAGGGAGAGAGAGAGAGAGAGAGAGAGAGAGAAAGAGAGAGAGAGGGAGAGAGAGACACACACACACATATTTCTTTATTGACTGCAACATAGTATTTACTTGACCACTTGAGCGAGTGGAGAAATCTCCTGAAATAGAAGGCTGAGGCTGACTAAAACTTGGCCATAGCCTACTTTGCAACTTACAATGCATGTGGTATATCGTAGGCGACCGACTTAAAAGGTGAATGTTTGTTATGGCTCAGGTATACTAATCTAGGTTAGCGTCACTTTGGTCACCAGCCAACCCATATGCCTGAAAGATTAAGTGTAAACATATTGACTTTGTGATTATTGCACCATTATATTATTAGCTATAATATAAATGGTGACATAGTCCCAATGTAAACATTAATATAATTATTACAGAGATGTGGTTGAATCGGTGGAGAAACATAGTAGAGAGAGAGAGAGAGAGAGAGAGAGAGAGAGAGCGAGAGAGAGGGAGAGAGATATTATTAAATTCTTAGGACGTAATACATAAATTTATTTTAAAAAATTAATATGATACGAGCGTATGATATGCTGACTTAAATTATTGGTAAAAACTAGTAAAATAATTGGCCTACACAATTATATAAGATTGCTCTAGATCCAGAGATCTGATAACCTAAATCGGCTTATTGCTGGGCTTATAATACTCCATGGCAGATGGTTAACGTGTTCTAAGCGTTGTCCTGTATAACAATAGGTCAAGATTTCATGTAAATATGCACTGCATCTCCTACATTGTAAAAATCCTATCATATCAGATATCTAAAATACTATAATCTAAATTGTTAAGACTTTAGACCTCATAAAGAACAGTTACCCAACTGATGTAACGAATGTCAGTCATGAAAATAGCATAAGCCCTTGCCAAAGTTGTCTAGCTAATCATAAGCTTGTCTTGTATAAATTATAATACACAACTATACAAAAATCTTCATCAGGTTTATTTTTAGAAATTATTTTCCCAGACTTTCTGGCACTGGAAGCCTGGATATCTGAGGACTTATGGCGTCACGGCTGAATGTTATCAATTATGTGTAAGAACGCAGTTAATGTGCCAATTATTACGGGTATCAGGAATGTGGCTGTAGGCCTAACGTATATGCATTGTAAACACCCCCATTAAACTCGGCCCGTAAGTGAGGTAGTTTACATTAGATGGTCTAGGTGAAGATGTTTGTGCACTTTTCCTGGGACTTAGACACATTACCGAGGTTTATTTTTAGAAAGCTTCGCACGTCTATTTTTAGAGACTAGTTTCCACCAAAGCTCCCACAAATAAATTATTTGAATGAGGAGGCCTCGGTTTTTATCTGAATGAGTTCATTGAGTGCACAGTTCATCGAACTTATCGCACAAATAATTGTTACAGGATATTAAGAGATCATGACTTTCACCAATTCTTTAAAGGTGTAGTAAAAACGTTTTAATGTTGATTTTTTGCTAATCATTTTCATCTTTAAAAAAAAACAAGAAAAAAAAAACACACACACACACAAACAAAAAGGAAAACAAGAAACAACAGCAACAACAACAGCAACAACAACAACAACAACAACAACAACAACAACAACAACAACAACAACAACAACGAGAGAGAGCATCGAAGTTTGTAATAACCTAATCTGAAAGTTTGTTTCACCCATTAAAAAAATAAAATGTTGACAATGAAACGAAATAAAAAAAAATATACATTGTCCCATTTTGTGCTGTTTCAGAAACCATTAGGTGTAATCTTCCAGCACTAGATATACTCAGGCAGTCTGAACAGTTTAACAACAAGAAAAGAAAACCGCATCAATGTTTCCATCAAGACAACTGAGAACTCATTGATTTGATAAAAAAAAAGTATAGTTTAGCACATACACACACACACACACGCACACAACATTGAAAATAACAGCAACTGATGTTAACATTTTTAGGTATAGATTATAGTTCTTATCTTTGCATGTTCACACTTTTGAGATTTTTTTTGTTTGTTTTGTTCTTAAATACCAACGTCAGCACCGTATAGACTATAATTATCTTGCACGGGTCGCTATGACTGACGCCTAGCAATTTTACGTGCTGCCACTCATGAGACAGTACGGGGAGACCTGGACTCCTGCCTCAGCTGATCACATACTAATACTGACGCAACCAATCAAGTCCACCATGCCAATATGCGAAAATTAAGAATTAACACTTGATAAATTATATTATTTGGACAAAAAAGGTGGGGGGGGGGCTCTCAAGCCAAGCATTTTAATAAAAATCCTTTTTTTTTTTTTAAATAATTCTTGTAGGCCTTCATTGTTGGTATCATGGAAACAAAATTGACACTTTCCTTTTTACCCTGTTTCTAAATTGTTTTTGTTTTTAATGCATGCACCCAAGAATTCCTTTTAGATTTTAACCAAGGTATATAGAACATGTTATAGAGTTAGGCGTTTTTAACTCTATGTCCTGTGGTATGTTGGGCCTGCAACTACAAAGAGCATTCAACAATCCCATTAATCCTTTAACTAATGGATTATCCGAGTTTTTATTTGGCAATACTCACATATTTCTACTAATTATTTGGGTTTTTTCTCGTAAGTTTTGTTTAATTCCAACCCTTTGTGCTAACTGAAAATTTAGTGGCGTCATGGTCTGGACTTAACCAATCTGATATATATACACTTTTAAGTGAACGAATCCGCAGTATATAATCTTAATTCAATTATCTTTTGACGCAGACCGGAATTTCCCAAAACCATTTCTCAGAAAACGCACCGGGCAGTTCTTGGAAAAATATAGCGCGAACATTATTATCTCGATCTAAATCCTATAAATCCAGTGCGTCATATATAGTATTAAGTCTGAGTTCGTCTCCTGTTCGTAAATTTATGTTTGCGGTAGTAAAGTTTTTTTCTCATGGTAGTAAAACAGTGTCCATTAAAATTGTAGAAGGTCCGCTTTTTATCAGAATTCGTTTGGCAAAAAGTAAAATATAATTTAATTTGTTACTAAGGTGGTTATATAACGTTCAATAAAATTGAGAATGATGATGATGATGATGATGATGATGATGATGATGATGATGATGATGATGATGATGATCTCTAATAAAAATTCATTTTTTATTTTTTACAATTATGAAACATAGGTGTCATTACAGTAAATTAAAGACTGCAAACATAATTATTATAAAAGCCTTTCCACGTAGTTGATAAATATTCATTAACCGTGTAAAACATCTCTCTCATATTCATGAATTATTTACGTGTCGTGAAATTTTAAAGGATCATAAAAATACAACAACAACAAAACTGTAAATAGTAACTTTCATTATAATACCTTTATTCAAATTGTAAAATTCTTGCCTCTTGTATTAAGTTAAGGATAATAAAAAAAAATCTAAAATCTTTTTCATGTAGTGAATTCATGTTCATTAAAATTGCAAGTCAAAATGTCTCATGAGTAAAAAAATTTGTTTTGAAATTGTGAAGGCGAATAAGTATAGCTGCATTATGTACTCGCTCGAAAAAGCATTCTTTAGGATGACAAGAACGAACTTGAATTAAGATTTCAAGCTTATGAACGCTTGAAAATGATTGCTAGGTTACTCGGCTCCTTGCTGGGAGCCGGCGTCGTTCATTCGATAGAGCGTTTCTCTTCTAATTAGAGGTCCCAGGTTCAAATCCCGACCATGCTGATTTGTTGCTACTGGTTGTTCAACGGTATGATAATTTATAATAGCAGGAACGGAAGACTTGGTATCCCGTTCAGTGTCTGCGTGCCAGCACGCAAAATATTCAGACTTTGGTATTGGGATCCTTCCACAAGATGGTCTTTGTGCTTGTTATGAACGCTAAACAAACCAACAAACCAAACCAACCTCGCGTTGCTTCTTTGATCTTTTGTGCTTATTATAGACTCTTCACATACAAAAGTTGAACTTTGAAATTTGCTCATAATTATTTTTAAATCGAAGGCACAATATGCCATGCTTATCAAACACAATTCCGTAAAACTCGATCTTTTTCTTTATCTTTGGTATGTTGACGCTTCATGTACAAAGGCTAAGCTTTAGAATTTCGTCATGATTATTTTCTCCTGATCGACCACAAAGTGTGCCCAGTATAGCCTAGAGTACTAACGTTGGACGTTAAACCAACAAATTGTGTCATGTTTATCCTATTGTGTTATGTTTATCCTATTTATACAACAGCCTTATACCTTTGCCTTTATCTGTATCTGTGGTGTGTTGAGATTTAGAATATGCAAAGGCCATGTTCTGAAAAAAAAAAATACACAGCAGACTTTGAACTTAAAATGTAAATGTACAAGACATTCTAAAAAAGGGGAGTTTAATCGTTTATCCGTTGTGCTCAAATTTTCAAAGTCAGCTTGCACGTGCATAAAATCAATGGAAAAAAAATATTAAAATCAAATTACCAGGAAAATTAACAACCTTTTTTGTTTGCTATTAAAATCAAATTACCAGGAAAATCAACAACCTTTTTTGTTTGCTATTAAAATCAAACCAGCTGATTCTCAAAAAACTTTAAACATTTTTTGCAACTGATCCTGATTTCAACATCTCTGCTGCTGATCTTCTGTCTTCAGCTAATTAGACGCATGTCGCCGAATAGTTCAAAACACTTCCTGCTGGGTCTGCCTTTCCCTCTTCTTCCTTCCATTCTGCCTGTTAGGATTGTTCCCTGAGGGGGAATTTCCTAAATTGCACATTTTGATATTTTTACGCACCCTCGGTTAAGCAAAGAACCCAATTCGACGAGGGCACCAATTGGGATTCGAACCGCGGATGTCCTATTGATTGCCCCAGAACGTTTCTCACTGAGTCATCAGCGGCACCGGGACGATTATGATTTCAAATATTTGTAGAGTTGTCATAGAGAAAAATAAAGAAATAGTTAATTAACTTACGTCACCTAGGTTCGAACAAAAATACTATTGGGCAAGGGCACTAGTAGAGATTCAAACACGGACCTTTCGATCCTTAGTCCATAGCACTGAGCGACTGAGCCACTGACTCCCCCAGCTCTACTACTATGTTGTTGTTTTTTTGTTTGTTGCCGTTGTTGGTAATGTTGTTGTTGTGCTGCTGTTATGTTGCGGTGTTGTTGTTCGTGTTGCTGTTGTTGGTGTTGGTGGTGATGGTAGTGGTGCTATTGGTGGAAGGGGAACAAGGTTGATCAAATGATAGAGAGTTGGACTCCTAATCGGCAGGTCCCTGGTTTTAACCTGACATTGGAAAAATAATAGTATTTGTCGAATTTCGCCCCCCCCCCCCCCCTTGTTAAGCCGGTGTCCGTATAATACAACAGGCCTACATTCAGCATACAACTAAGTCTTAGAGTTTAATAATGTTGTACCCGAAGATCAAGGCCCCTTACCCTGTTATGATGAGTTCAAACGCTTTCCCTTGCTTATCCCGGCTGCACAAGAACTCATTGTTTCACTTTCAGTTTTATGTAAACGTAGTGAGGAGGAGTGTGTGTGTGTGCGAGGGAGAGAGAGAGACAGAGAGAGAGAGGAAGAGAGAAAGTCTTTCTGTCTGTCTCAGACAGACGGACGAACAGACAAAAAGAACAACATAAAGAGATGTTATATATATAAAGAGAGAGAGAGAGAGAGAGAGAGAGAGCGAGAGACAAACAGACACACACAGACAAAGACAGACACAATGATACAGAAACAGAACGTGATAGAGAGACACATAAGGCGAGAGAGAGAGACAGAGAGAGACAGAGAGAGAAAAAGAGAGAGAGAGAGAGAGAGAGAGAGAGAGAGAGAGAGAGAGAGAAGAGAGAGAGAGAGAGAGAGAGAAGACGAGAGAGAGACAGACAGAGACAGACAGAGAGAGAGAGAGAGAGAGAGAGAGAGAGAGAGACAAACAGACACACGCAGACAAAGACAGACACAATGATACAGAAACAGAAAGAGATAGAGAGACACATAAGGCGAGAGAGAGAGAGAGAGAGAGAGAGAGAGAGAGAGGCGGCAGGCAAACACATGCAGAAAGACAGAAAGACAAAAAAAAATTTTTTTTAATCAGTGACACTATCTTTGCTGCTGGAACACGAAGCTCAAAGCACGGTCTCTGTCCTAGATCTGAGACGGGTTGGAGGTCATCTGAGTCAGGTGTTCAGAAAAGAAGACCCCTTAAAGACTTAATGATTAATCTCTGTTATTGTGCTAAATCGATTCATAAAAACTGTGCTCTAAAGTGCACATTTTTTCGGAATCGATTTGAAAACATATCAAAGTAGAGCGAATAAAAGACAACCCACCAACAACAAGAACAAACAAGAACAAACTAGCTAAAACAGAACGCCCAGGAAAGGTTTAGCCGTCAGGTTCAAACTCCAATAATTAGGCGCGACTGGGTTTCCCCACATTTTTTTGCTATAAACGGGAAAACCCAGTTCGTTGTCATGAATTTGCAAAGCTCGTTGTCATTCATTGGTTAGAATTAGGGCATAGCGTCGCTTGGGTTAGCACAGAATTATCTTTTGTGTTGGTTGGTTTATCATAATGTTACAATGTGGGTGGTTGGGGTTTCATTTATTTTGCCGTTGTTGTTGTTGTTGTTGTTGTTGTTTATTTAACCTACTTCCTTCCTTTACTTAATTCCCACGCACATATCTACCACGCCTCACTCTCATGAGAAAGTTTTAAAATATGTGTAGGCTTAACTAACACTAACAATCCTCTTTGCCCACCACTCCAGCAGGCTAAATAAAGAACACCTACACAATTCTAGCAAGTGGAAACACATTAATTTTGACCAATAATGTATAATCATTATACATTGCAGAGAGACATGAGTCATGGTATACAAGCAGAAACGTCATACTGTCATTTTGTATAACTATAAGGTATTGTTTTCCGCTAGTGCCCTGTAGTATTCTATTTTAAAGACCAGAATAAGCCACGCGGCTTAGTACCACTTAGACCTACTCATCTGTGCACATCATTGTTTGGTAAGCGAACTAAACCCATCTGTGCACATCATTGTTTGGTAAGCGAACTAAACCCATCTGTGCACATCATTGTTTGGTAAGCGAACTAAACCCATCTGTGCACATCATTGTTTGGTAAGCGAACTAAACCCATCTGTGCACATCATTGTTTGGTAAGCGAACTAAACCCATCTGTGCACATCATTGTTTGGTAAGCGAACTAAACCCATCTGTGCACATCATTGTTTGGTAAGCGAACTAAACCCGAACGACGCAGAGTATGTCTTCCAAAACAGTCATGATTATAACTCTTAGTTGAGGCTACCCACAGGAGTCATAGCATCCCCACCCTGTCTCGTGTGTGGCACACATACAATTGTTAGACGTTAGTCTTGGGACCCGTACACAATATAGACTATACAGTGCTGATGTTGGACGTTAAATCCAACTGAGCTGAGGATACCCAAAACAACAGGCAAAATCATAGAATTTACTGAAGTGAACACATTAATTTATGCATTCCAACGGCAGTAGTGATATATTTATCATAAGTTATTCTCATGGTTAAGACACACGAGAACTCAGTGGTTATTTATCGTTCGACCAACAAGCTTATTGGACAAAGAATGTAAACTGTCATAACTGTATCTTTATAGCTCACTTTGATTCTAAATGCAGATTTTTGTTTAATTTTGGTAAGCCTCGCCATAATCCCGAAAATGCGATGGGCAAAGACAAAAATCCTGGTATCCCTGCCCTGTCTATGATGTGGCAGCATGTAAAAATACTTCAAGAGGGGGTGAAAGCATAATGATTAACTTAGTTACTCACAATTAACAGTTAAGAAAACGATGCAATATAGATGCAGTCACACCAAGCTTAACTGTAGTGTGTATGTTACTCCTATACTTGGAGAAGAGAGAGAGAGAGAGAGAGAGAGAGAGAGAGAGAGAGAGAGAGAGAAGGGAGAGGCGGGCAGACAAACAAGCAGACAAACAGAAACAGATAATTTAGATAGATAGATAGATAGATAGATAGATAGATAGATAGATAGATAGATAGATAGATAGATAGATAGATAGATAGATAGATAGATAGATAGATAGATAGATAGATAGATAGATAGATAGATAGATAGACAGACAGTTGCTCCCACACACAAAAATCATGTCTTATCTTCATATCACTTTATCCACAAAGAAAATCTCTAAAGTGAAATCCTTTAAAAATCAATGACCATCTTTATGCACCTGCTTGCTTTATACTCCCACCCCCAAATAATTCCTCCCCCGCTCGCGCTGATCATTAAGTTTCCGTCACCTAGACAGGCTGTTCTAAAGGTGTCAAGAGGACGGCTGTAAAACCATCAGACTGCACGCAAAGGGCGCATTTGAACTGCATTTTGCAGATAGTTTTACACAAACTTTAGATGCTTGCACTGACAAAGCATATTATTGGAAACTGGAAATAACAGCACACTGAGCATAGCGACTGCTTGTTTTGACTTTGCCGAAGAGAGAGAGAGAGAGAGAGAGAGAGAGAGAGAGAGAGAGAGAGAGAGAGAGGGGGGGGGGAGAAAGATATGGATAGATGAGGGGGGTTGGATGCGAGGCCGGAACGAAGAGGGAAGAGAGAGAGAGAGTGGAGAGAGAGAGAGAGAGAGAGAGAGAGAGAGAGAGAGAGAGAGAGACAGACAGACAGACAGACAGACAGACAGACAGACAGACAGACAGACAGACAGACAGTCAGACAGACAGACAGACAGACAGACA
>RQTK01000401.1:51812-59312 GCA_003991915.1 Elysia chlorotica
AGAGAGAGAGAGAGAGAGAGAGAGAGAGAGAGAGAGAGAGAGACAGACAGACAGACAGACAGACAGACAGAGAGACAGACAGACAGAGACAGACAGACAGACAGACAGACAGACAGACAGACAGACAGACAGACAGAGGGAAGGACAGACAGGCAGACAGACACATAGAGATACATAGAGTAAAGGTCCCCAAAAATCAAAACCAAGTTTGTTGTCTTCCAATAGTTTTATTCATAAGGCAAAACCTTTAAAAATGTCAAATCTTTCACAGAATCGTTGACCATCTCAATCTAAATGCAACTATTTGTTTTGTAACAAGGCAATATAAACCCAGATCCCTCCTCCGCCTGTTTCACGACTGCACAACTGCCCATCCTGCCACCCCCCCCCCCCCTCCAGTCCAAAAAAAAATCCCTAAGAAAGTGGTTACCCAGCCTTGTAAAGGCTTATACATGGGGCGGATTATTCTGATGTAAAATCTGGACATTACATGCCGAATACAATCCTCCGACAATATTACTAGGATTTACAAAACAAACAAGACATGGAGTTAAACATGAAGACTGAGATAAAAATTGAAATATTTTGTTTGTTTCTTTGTCGTTTTTCAAATTTCCTTTTGGTTTGTTATTTATTTTAATTTGTACATGTTTTAATGTATTTTTTGTTTTCGTTTTAAGCTTATTTGTTGGTTTTTTTGTTTTTTTTGACGAATAATGTTGGTGGAGATGATGATGATGATGATGATGATGATGATGATGATGATGATGATGATGATGATGATGATGATGATGATGATGATGATGATGATGATGATGATGATGATGATGATGATGATGATGATGATGATGATGATGATGATGATGATGATGATGATGATGATGATGATGATGATGATGATGATGATGATGATGATGATGATGATGATGATGATGATAATGATGATGATGATGATGATGATGACGTTTCAAATCCAAAACCGGACTAAAATATTTGTAGATCTATTCCGCGTTTTGTCATAATAATATGACCAACTGAGACAGGAACTCTAGTAGTCACGAACTGTTTCTCTGTGACAAATCCTACACTAACGTGCTGGACGCTAGTTTTTGGCTACGTCCTCGATATAGCACAGCATTTTAAATGGGCTTAAAGAAAACAACCAAACAATCAATAAAACATACGAACATGGAGACGTCAAGAGGACACGAGAACAACAATCTACGATTCGGGAGATTACCGGTTCGGAAGCCATGATGGCGTAAATTTATTTATCGTATTTCGTCCACTACTGGTTAGATCTGTAAAGTACATTTTTGTGAGCGGCTGAGACAATAGCCGTGGTATAACATGTACAACGCTTTATCTGTGAAGAAAAACATACAATTGTCAGAGTTTTTGAACCCATCCAAAATATAACCCAGCTGGTGAATTGACTTTAAGAGAATAAACATCCAATCAATTGACAGACCAACCAGCAGACAAAATAGCCAACCAACCAAGCAACCAACCAACTAACTGACCAACCAACCAACCAACTAACTGATTAACCAACCAACCAACTGATCAACCAATCAACCAACTTAGAGACCAACCAACCAACTAACTGACCAACCAACTGAGAGACCAACCAACCAACTAACAGACCAACTAAGAGACCAACCAACCAACTAACAGACCAACTAACAGACAACCAACTAACTGACCAACCAACCAACCAACCAACCAACCAACTTACTAACTGATCAACGAACGAACGAACCAACCAACTGACCAACCAACCAACCAACCAACTGAGAGACCAACCAACCAACTAACTGACCAACCAACCAACCAACCAATTAACTGACCAAGCAACCAACCAACTTAGAGACCAACTAACCAACTAACTGACCAACCAACCAACCAATCAACCAACTAACTGACCAACCAACCAACCAACGAACCAACTAACAGACCAACCAAGGAACTAACAGACCAACTAACAGACCAACCAACTAACCAACCAACCAACCAACCAACCAACCAACTAACTGACCAACCAACCAACCAACCAACCAACAAACCAACTTACTAACTGACCAACCAGCTTACTAACTGACCAACCAATGAACCAACTTACTAACCGACCATTCAACTTACTAACTGACAAACCAACTTATTAACTGACTACCAACCAACCAACTTACTAACTGACCAACCAACTCACTAACTGACCAACCAACCAACCAACCAACTTACTAACTGACCAACCAACCAACCAACCAACTTACTAACTAACTGACCAACCAACCAACCAACTTACTAAATGACCAACCAACCAACAGACCACACGGCCAACTTACTAACTGACCAATCAACCAACCAACCAACTAACAGACCAACCAACCAACTTACTAACAGACCAACCAACCAATCAACCAATAGACCACACAGCGAACTAACTAACAGACAGACCAACCAATCAGCCAAGCAACCAACCAACTAAGCAATCAACCAACAAATCAGTAAAGCAACTCAGATAAACTCACGTGTTGCTTTATGGAAGAAAAAGGTGAAGACGACAAAGACAAAAGGACAATGGCCAGATGATTGAGCTCATTTGCAATCAGCTCTCACGAACAGCGGCCCAGGTTCCGGTGTGCAAAGCTCATAAAGAAGGTTGATGCTTCGCCTATGGACTAGAGCGGAGACTATCAAAGCTTGATCGCGCCACAGGGGTCCAGGGGGATCCGTCATGCGCCTAGCCCTGTTAGCATTTAGAGCTCCGCAATAAAAAATGGAGTCCGCAGCACGGATATTCTCCCCTGTCGCCGTATAGTACCCCCCAGGGGAACCTAGAAGACGTGAAACCAAGAGAGAGAGAGAGAGAGAGAGAGAGAGAGAGAGAGAGAGAGAGAGAGAGAGAGAGAGAGAGAGAGAGGGGAGAGAGAGAGAGAGAGAGAGAGAGAGAGAGAGAGAGAAACAGACAAACAGACACAAAGATACAGAAACAGAAAGAGATAGAGAGACACATAAGTAGAGAGAGAGAGAGAGAGAGAGAGAGAGAGAGAGACAGAGAGACAGAAAGAGAGAGAGAGAGAGAGAGAGAGAGAGAGAGAGAGAGAGAGAGAGAGAGAGAGAGAGAGAGAGAGAGAAAGAGAGAGAGAGAGAGAGAGAGAGAGAGAGAGAGAGAGAGAGAGAGAGAGAGAGAGGAAGAGTGGGAGGGTGACTGCGGATATTCTACGCCGGAGGCTGACGTCAAAACTGGCAGCGTAAAAAATCTCCTTGTCACACAGTAGCTTGGATAAACCTCAAAGAGAGGAGAGCAGAAGTCTATCTCTGTCTCTATATTGTCTTTATATAGTTATCTCTTACTCTCTTTACAGAAAGTAGCTTAAATGCTGATTCAACAAACAAACAAAAATTGCCTTCAGTTGAAAAAGAATGGAAAAGAAGAGGAGAGAGAGAATGGAGAAGATAAAGAGAGTGTAGCAGAGAGATGTTTTAGATTGAGAAAGGGATAGAGAGAAAGAGGTGGTAGGAAATGAGAGAGAAAGAGAGAGAGAGAGAGAGAGAGCGAATATGAGGAATGAAAGAAGATATACACAGATGGAGATAGAGATATGTGTAGACAGAGACAGAGAGGAGGTGTGTGAGTGTGCGTGTATGTGTGTGTGTGTGTGTCTGCGTGTGCGTGGTAATATTAAACGGTTGTTATGTTCATATTAAAAATGCAATAATGTTTATTGCTAAGATATATTTAATTTAGGAAAAAAACAGAAGACAAAACAAAAACAAACAAAAAAGAAAATTTACACATCGAAAAATTCACAGAGATTCAGCATGGTCATTTCAAATACTTAATAAATAGGGATACTACAATTGGTTTTACAATATTTATGAGGCAGAGAAAGAAATCTCCCACAAGTACGAAAGTCAAAAGACCAGTGATAAAATATAGAAACACAAACAAGGCGTTTCGCTTGCCATCTCGCTGAGATCGTCCAGAATGTGTAGGGGAGAAGACCTGGAGTAATAAACTGTGTGCGTCTTCCAAAGTGCCTGGACACCAACAACCATAGTCTGACCACAGAAGGACAGGCGAAGCTTCCCACTTTTTGTTGAGCGCTTAAATCTTTAGAGGAAACCAAGGACTACAATTAAAATTTTGCTTTCTACCATTATGTGTAGAGGAAAACCCGATTTGGCCAAGCAACTTGTAGGTAAGGAAGCAAAAGTTTTAAAAGCATTTTTCAAGTTTGTCGTTAAGAATTATATTTAATAAGAATGTGTTGCGGTTTTTCCGTAAATAAAATTATTGGCAGTTCATTTTATTCTGTCTTGAAACCAAAGTCGTGTTATAATCTTTGATGTAACTCAATACGAACTGACCACATTCCTGTTTTTTTTTTATTTCACAAAATGGAACCCACAAGAATGCACTGCCTTCTTTTATTGTATTTTTTTACCACAACTAAGAACTGAGAGTGTTTGTGCGTTTTAGCAATTTAAAAGAGACTACATCCATGGAGGCTTGCACACACAAAAAAAAACAGCAGGCAAAGTTATCGATGTAGACAAACATTTGCATTTAGAGGCAAACTAAACCATACCTTAACACTTTCACATTGCATGATTTTTAAGCCTATTCCTTGTGTGCATACTATTTTGGGGAATTTTTCAAAAAAATTGAAAAGGCAAAAGTTTTGATATTAATTTTTTTATTATAATGAAATGGATGGTGTGCAGATCAATACAAAAAGGTGCTAGCACAAGAGCGTATCGACCCGCGCGGCGTGATGGAAAAATCTTAAACCTTATCGACGCTGCTGAATCTCTTTACACTGTTGTTGTGCAGGCTGAGTAGGCCGAACAAGAAAAATACTCTCTGAGTATCATTCTGTTCTGACTTTAGTAATAACTTCATGGAAATAGATCACTGGTAACCTTACCACGCGTTGCAAAAAAAATTAATGTGTTCACTTATCTCTTGACCTGTACTTAGGGGGTCCCAGGTTGCAAGTAAAATAGAATAGGATATATAAATAACAGTAGGCCTATTTCTCAGAGACACATAGCTTTTGACCTTGGCTTTTGAAAACGGCAGACCAAAATAAGCAATAATTAGTAAGAGGCAACATGAGCCACATGTTTTAGGAATATGATTTACAGAGAGCAATTATAAGACATGAACACATGATTTAAGTTTCAAAACCCACATAGCATCTTTAGTTTAGACAACTTGACCACTCCTACACTATACAGCAACATTCATATTCACACGTGTAAACATGAACGTCATTCATTCATGACATGATTATTAAAAATAAGTAATTACACTTTAAACGTCTCGTAAAAGCAGCTACAAGTGGGGCGTGTGAAATGCTGACAGGCAACCTATTCCATAGATCCGGCCTATGAAAAAAGATAATAATGATCTTTAGTTACGGATATTTACTTAGGTTTGGCCAATATTTAGATCTTTTTTCAGCCTACACGATCAGCCTACACAGCAACAGTGTAACCCGTTCCTAACCACATGATATAGAGTTCAAGACTATAACCTGTATTCCTCTGTTCGCAATATTGTAGTTGGTTAAAAATACTCATTTAAGATTAACCTTTCCATACCGCATGAGTTTAGGCCTAGTCCTTGTGTGCACACTATTTTGGGAAATTTACGAAAATTTTGAAAAGGTAAAAGCTTTGATGTTTATTATGTTAAAATGGAGGGTGTGCAGACCAATACAATAAGGTGCTAACAAAAAGAATATCAACCCGCACAACATGACTGGGTGGGAAAAGGTTAATACAGATTAATATTTTGAAATATAAATTAATTTTTCAAAATAGATAATGCGCATCATGATGTAAAGAGTTTCAATTATTTTGATCACTTCAACTCAATCTCACTTTGACATTTAGTGTAGCTTTTTTTTCTACTCGAGTGATACTGCCTTATATTTGAAGAAGTCTCTCCTTCCTCCCATCATGAAGCAAGTATAAAAGTGACAATGTTTATCTGTGTCACTTTTTAAAAAGTGATTACATTTTCAATAGTATTTCCCAAAAGGCAAACAAACGAACAATTAAAACAAAACAAAAACGACAACAACAACAACAACACATCTTTTAAAATCCTAATCTTTATTTCATTTCTTAAGGAATACTGTGCTGTCTGAAGCTTGCAAACGATAACATGGAAATTGACATTATAATTTCTTTTTGATCATTCTTCTTCAATTTGATTTATATGGATGTCGGCCTCTGCCCTTCTCATAATATTTTCTTAATCTATCTTTCCCACCGTGTCCTCCTTTATCTTCTATAATTTTTTATACAGTAGACTGTTTTAAGTGCATTTTAATTTGATTACAATTACCCATTTATGGATATCAATGCGGGTTTTTTCTTTTATTTCCTTCATATTTTTGTAGGACTTGTTCCTTGATAATTTTGTTTATTTACATTTCCTTTTATTTAATTATATTTTCTAATGCGGAGTATGAAGAGCTATGTAACTTTGTTCGTAACATTTCCTTTAATTACAAATTTTCCAAATGCTGAATACGAAGATTTTGGTTTTACCAAAATTATGTAACTTTGTTGGCAGAAATAAAATTAAAAAAAGATTGTACTACTAAATAACTCTATGGCGCTTACTAAAGATGACTCTTATTTCCAACAAAGTGAACAAACTTTTGCTGAAATCTCATTCACAATATCAGAATTTACATTGATTATATTTCAAACCTAATGGTGTGAGCAATTTTAATACATACGCAATCATTTTTTGGACACGCGGCACCCATATCTCTAATATTATACTTCCATTTTATAATTCTATTTTTGTTTTCAGGACTCGCCCACTTAGTCTTAGTTCTTCTGACACATCACGTGACCGATGGTCAGAACAGATTCGGGCCAGGATCTTTGGGAGCCATCCCAGGAGGTATGGATAGTGAATACAGAATACAGAATGCATAATATAATTATGGTACAGAAGACGGAATACATATTGTAGAATACAGATTACAGAATACATGGTTCATTACAAACAATGCTCAGAACATACAATAAAGAATGCAGAGTGTATAACAAAGAAGACACACTTCACAAGAAAAAATGCGAGTATAAAAACAATAGATGATACTTTACACACATTACTTAATATATAGTGCAGGATAGATGTGAAGAATACAGAATGCACAATACATCTAACAATTAATTTATACGATGCGTGATGCAAAATGAAGAATGCACAATACAGAATTCAGAAAACGCGATACACAATACATTATACAAATCGTAAAACACATAGCACATAGAATACAAAAAAAAAATTCAATAAAATAAATCTTCACAACGTCGGTACACGCAAAATAAAATGTAGATATGAGTGTTGCAAAAATATGCACAGATGATTATTATAGTGTAGAATGTGTTTAGTATTACTTATAACACCCCCACCACCACCACCACCACCACAACAACAACAACAACAACAACAACAACAAC
>RQTK01000401.1:64312-70054 GCA_003991915.1 Elysia chlorotica
TGTTCTTAACGTTCTCAATTAATTATCAAATCTCTCACACACATACACACTTTAGAGACATTACATTTTCAAAAAGCTTATACATTGACGTATTAAGCCTGCCTGACCATCTGTTCTAACGTTCTCAATCAATTATCAAATCTCTCACACACATAAACACCTTAAAATATTTTAACAAACTAATACATTGACGTATTAAGCCTGCCTGACCATCTGTTCTAACGTTCTTAGTCAATTATCAAGTCTCTCACACATACACGCCTTAATACATTTCAACAATCTTACAAATTGACGTATTTAGCCTGCCTGGCCATCTCTTCTAACGTTCTCAGTCGATTATCAAATCTATCTCTCTCAGACATACATGCACACCTTAAAGACATTACAACAAGTTTATACACTGACGTATTCAGCCTGCCTCGCGATCTGTTCTAACGTTCTCAATCAATTATCAAATCTCTAACACATATACACACCTTAAAGACATTTCATTTCAACAAGCTTACAAATTGACGCATTCAGCCTGCCTGGCCATTTGCTTTTAACGTTCTCAATCAATTATCACATCTCTCTCACACATACACACCTTAAAGACATTTGAACAAGTTTATAAATTGACGTATTTAGTCTGCCTGGCCACCTGTTCTTACGTTCTCAATCAATTATCAAATCTCTCTCACACACATACACGCCTTAAAGACATTAAATTTTCAACAAGCTTATACATTAACATTGTCAGCCTGCCTGGCCATCTGTTCTAACGTTCTCAATCAATTATCAAATCTTTCTCACACATACACGCCTTATAGCCATTTCAACAAGCTTACACATTGACATAATTATTCAGCCTGCCTGGCCATCTGTTCTAACGTTCCTAATCAATTATCAAATCTCTCTCACACATACACACCTTAAAGACATTTCAACAAGCGTACACATTAACATTGTCAGCCTGCCTAGTCATTCTGTTCTTACGTTATCAATCAATTATCAAATCTCTCACACACATACATACACACATACACACCTTAAAGACATTACAACAAACGTACACACTGACGTTAACAACCTGCCTGGTGATATGTCCTAACGCTCCTACTCTGTGGTCTGTGCAGCCTGGGCTGTGACCATGACGGGGAGAGGAACTCCTGTGACGGCACTGCGGGCTACATCATGTCGGTGCGTCCAGACGTCAACTCCACCAACCGCTGGGACTTCTCGCCCTGCTCCGCCGAGTCCATCCGGGAGACATCGCCCTGTTGGAGAGGTGAGGCTTCCCACTTCCTTCCCTCTGTGCTCTGTCGCCTCACTCCCTTTCTCTTCCGTTCTCTGTATCCCCCTCTCTCTACACGTACCCATGTCTTCCCCCTCTCTCTATAACCATATCCCTATTCCCCCTCCCCCCCCCCCCCCAAAATCTCTCTTCCTCCCACAGTGTTCTTAACATTTTGAAGATCTATTAAAAAGTACAATCTTAACATCTGATGCCAGCATATAGACCATATTCAAGTCAAAGTTCTGAAAATTTAACGTACTGTTACCCAGAGGTATAGTGAGGAAATTTCGACCTGGGATTCAGACAGCCACATCATTTTGCCACCCATTTGTCCAGTGGGGAATACAGCGGTTTGGTTGGGGATTTCGGGCGATAGTTTCGTTTCTTCTATAAATATAATTCAGATCTATTATGAGAAATGCATTATATTTGAACGATGTTTCTTAGGGAGAAAAAGAGGGCATAAAATTGAAACATTAATTACCCTACACCCTTTCCCAATATTTTATTGCGCCCCCCCCCCCCCGGCCTTCTTCTTATCTTTCGATAACCATCTTTCTCTGTCTACCTGTCTGTCTGTCTGTCTGTCTGCATGTCTGTCTGTCTGTCTGTCTGTCTGTCTGTTTGTCTCTCTCTCTCTCTCTCTCTCTCTCTCTCTTTCTCTACCCCCTCTCTCTCTCTCACTCTCTCTCTCCCTTCACACCCTGCTTCCTTCTTTCCACTATTGCCCCCATTCTTTCTGTTTCTCCATTTATCTTCCTCCATCCTTCTCTATCCCTCAACACGTATTCCTCCACCTCTCTCCCCTCTTCCCTACCCCTAACAGAGACAGTGCCAACTGCCTGAGAACGACCGTAGCAGAGAAGACAGTTGCCCCGCAGCTTGGCACAATTCTCAACGCCGACAAACAGTGCAAGTTCCTGTTCGGTGAAGAGGCATATTTCTGTAGGGTAAGATTGGTTCAATATCTTTTTACCTATCCACCTAGCTACTTATCTCTTTATCCATCCATCTTTCTACCTATATCTAGATATTTTATTAACAATAAATCTAAAATGTATAGTTATAAAAAAAAAAAAAACAAAAAAAAACACCACAGTAAGGATCCATTGAGCACATACATAATTCAATACGATGCGGTGCTTAAATTAACTTGAAAACATGAAAATCTGTTGATAAAATCAAGTGCGCTACACACAACATGCGTCTATCACCTTCTTTCTTTCTTTTTGTTTTATTTATGTACAATTAATTTTTAATTTTAAAATTAAGTGATTTAGATGATAAGATGACTTCGAATATGACTTCTTTAGCTGCCAGAATTTCAAACACATTTTCAGTATGGTATGGCCTAAATTCAAAAGTAAGATATATACCTTCATCTAAATTAACACATATTGCACTCTGTGCGATACCTTAGGTAAATAAAGGTAAAATAAATGTGTTTATCAATAAGGGAAAAGTATGTTTGGAAATACCATCAATATCAGTAATCTTGACATTTACATGAAGGCATTAATATTAAAAAAAAAAGAATACTAGGTATTAATCACTTGATTTACCACCTCTCTCTCTCTCTCTCTCTCTCTCTCCCTCTCTCTCCCTCTCTCTGCCGACACATTATCAGCATTTAAGCATCTACAACATTTAATTCTTGTATTCTGTGCCCCATGTGTTCAGGATTTCTACAACACGAGCGCGGACTACCACCAACTATGTTCCTCTCTGTGGTGCTCCGAGAGTCTCAACGCCACTCAGTGTGTCAGCCACATCGCCTCAGACGGCTTCCTCTGTGGAGACTCCATGGTAAGACTATAGAGTGTACAATAGAATAGTTATGTACATCACTTAGGCCATAGACTTCACAAGCTATGGTTAGGCGCACTTGGCTGAAACGGTCGAAATAAAATTAGAAGCTGGTTGGTTTAATTTCAATTGTTCAATTAAACTCCAAATGATAATCACAATTGACATAAAAAAGGGTTTTGTATGCATTTGCATTTTGGGTACAATTTGGATATATATGGCAATAAAAAAGTGCTATCGAACAGAAGAAGCATCAAAATAGTATCAATAGAGACTTGCAGTCTGCTTAGGTAATAAAACAAATATTAAGATGTTTTTCTAAATGTTTTTGTCCAACTTTTAATTTAATTTTTCGCAAAAGCACAAAATGTAGCCCAAACTTTTTGTTAATACCACCTCCTGTAATATCAATAGATTTAAATAATTTCAACCAAACAAGGAAATAAAAACTTTTTACTCATTGAGGTCACCCAGCTTTGCAATGAGTAGCTCACCTGTCGGCCAAATAAACCGTGTAGGGGTAACAATGAGAACTCTAGTAATAAAGGCTAACATAATTGTACTCGTTCACACAGCGTTCACTTTAGATTACTCTTTTTCTTTTCATGCAAATGGAAAAAACGGTTTTGTTAAAAACACTCTCTCTCTCCATTTTTTCTTTGACCTTTCTATCCCATTCTCCGTCTCCCTACACTACTTCTTTCTCTGCCCCTTCTCCATTTTTTTCTATCCACATTATTTTTCTCTCTCCGTGCCAGATCTACCTCCCTACTTTCCTTCCCTTTTCACTCCTTTTCACTTGTATCCTCTCCAACTCTCCTCCCCCTCCCCCTAAGGCTGCGAGTACGGTGACCACAGTGCCGAGTGTGTCACCGACCTTGACCTTCCTCTAGGGTGTTACTGGAACGAAGAGCTGTGCTGCAGTACGTGTGCCCAGTACAAGAACACCAGCAACACGGGTGAGCACTAGGGGTTTTAACTCCGGAGATGTAAAGGGATGAAAAACAAGTCAAGGATATCCGTTAGTCGATATTATTCATATGATCCCTTTTTGAAAACCTGACGTTGGGAGACGCATTAAAGAACTGGTGTAGCCTTCTTAATTATGTTCCCTTTTAGGGAACCAAAGTAGATGGTGTTTGATATGAAATGGCGGTAAGTGCGACTTTCGTAATTTGCAAATTGACACTTTACAAATCGAGCGACTTATTTTACTTATTTCTTTCTCACCAGATCTGCTCCAGAGGACAGTGCATCAAGGTAGAGGGCGCTCCAATGGCATTAGGTGAGAATGAGCATCCCGAGGTTATAAATATGGGTCTTCTGGTGTCTAATGTTGAATTTGTTGAATACAATGACTATATGTTTTGATTATCGGAGGTAAAAGAAAATAAATGAAGAGACATGTCTGCTTCTGAAAGTAAGGGTTCATTTACTAGGAAAGATTAAAATAAGAACGCTGAAGCGCCATGATTCACTACGTAGAGGAGTCTGAAGAGGCAGAGAAAGGCCAAGAAAAAACTGATTTGATGGTGCAAAAGACTGCACGAAGCATGAAGATTACAGGATGTACAACAAAAGTCCAGAATAGGAGAAGTGGCAAACGGTTTCTTGTCGACCTTTTCGTGCATCCACGAGGTATCCATGATGATCTATTAACCGATGTATTTATGATGTTGTGTTAAATAGTGTACCGATGATGTGTTGGTCAAAATATCTACGATGATGTGTTAACAATACATCTACGATGATTTTGTTGCCAATGCATCTACGATGACGTGTTATTATGGTATTGTGTTAAGTTGCAGTACAAATGATGTTTTTAAACTGGTGTTTCTTATTTTTTTTACCAATGTGCCAAAAATATTAGGTTTTTTGTTTCAACTGCTGTATCCATGAGTATGTGTTAACCATTGTATCCATGAGTATGCATTAACCAGTGTATCCATGAGCATGTGTTAACCAGTGTATCCATGTGTATGTGCTAACCAGTGTATCCATGAGTATGTGTTAACCAGTGTATCCATGAGTTTGTGTTAACCAGTGTATCCATGAGTATGTGTTAACCAGTGAATCCATGAGTATGTGTTAACAAGTGTATCCACAAGTATGTGTTAACAAGTGTATCCACAAGTATGTGTTAACCAGTGTATCCATGACTTCCCTCCGCAGACTCATGCCCCCAGGGAGATCAGCCCGGCGTGGTGCATGACGGGAAGACCTGTGAGGACATAGTCCGGCTCACCCCCTGGGCCTGCTATGATGATTTCTACAGGCGCAAGTGTTGTATCTCTTGTCCCGGTATCAGCAAAGAGGCCACAGGTCAGAAAAAAACATGATGTATTTTAGCAACTCACATCTCTCTATATATCTCTCAATCTGTATATGTATCTACCTACCTTTCTACCTATCAACCGATCCATCGATCTATCTATCTATCTATCTATCTATGCAGAATATGTCTATAAATCTATTTTTCTACCCGTTGATCTATCTATCAATATATCCAAGCCATCTATCTATCAATATATCCAAGCCATCTATCTATCTATCTATCAATCAATCCAAGACATCTATCTATCTATCTATCTATCTATCTATCTATCTATCTATCTATCTATCTATCTATCTATCTATCTATCTATCTATCTATATTTTTA
>RQTK01000401.1:72302-90267 GCA_003991915.1 Elysia chlorotica
GGGAAGGGGGTGGGCCGTGGGGGGGGGTGGGGGGGGGGGTGATCTCAATCTGTATTGGTTGTTATCTGAACAAAGACCTGTGCTACCGGTACCTGCCAGGAGTATGTGGAACAGGGGGATAACGGTGAAGTATCTTGGTCACGGGGGGAGGGGAGTGTGATCTCGACCTGTATTGGTTGTTATGTTAACAAAGATCTGTGCTGTGGTACCTGTCAGGAGTGCGTGGAAGAGGGGATAACAGTGAGGAACCTGTATTACTATGGGGGAACTTGGGGGTGGGGGGTGGGGGCGGGATTTTGATCTGCAATGGTTGTTGTTTCTCGAACAAAGATCTGCACTGCTAAACATCATTACTAATTATAGTCTTTAAACGCTAACGAAATGACACTAGACCAATGGGGCTTCCGCTTGACCCATGTCTTTCTACAAAAGGAAATATTTTGTTGATATTTTTATTGTATGTTTTCTACTAGACAACATATTTTGGCTCCTCTTGATTTCCCAGGGTGTCCTTTCGGAGATCGCTACCCCAAGTGGTGCCCCACGGTCACCCCCTACCGCTGCTACAACGAGACAGTCAGAGAGTGGTGTTGTGACTCCTGCTCGAAGCTGCACAACGCCTCTAGAGATGGTGAGGATGTTGCATATGACTTTCGTGATGATGATGATAATGAGCGACATTACGTTAATGATGATGATAATGATGATGATGATGATGATGATAATGATGATGATGATGATGATGATGATGATGATGATGATGATGATTAGGGGGAAGAGGAAGAGAGGAGGACGAGGAGGAGGACGAGGAGATGGGGAAGGGGGTGGAGATGGCATATGATAATGACGATGTTGATGATAATGGTCATGAAGATGATGATGATGATGATGATGGTGAAGATGATGATGATGATGATGATGATGATGATGATGATGATGATGATGATGATGATGATGATGATAATGCTGATGATGCTGATGACGATCATTGTGTTGATAATGATAATGATGATGATGGTGATAATAGGGGTGGTGATGAGTTTGAGGATTTTAATTATAGATGATGGTGATGATGAAGATAATGATGATGATGATGATGATGATGATGATGATGATGATGATGATGATGATGATGATGACGATGGTGATGATGATGATGATGATGATGATGATGATGATGATGACGATGGTTGTGGTGATGAGGATAAGGATGTTAATTATATAGTTGATGGTGATAAAGAAGATGATGTTGTGGTGAGGATAATGATGATAATAGTGATGATATTGATGATTATCATGATCATGATCATGACGATGATGATCTCTCCTTGGTTCACCTGAGAGTGCCTATAGAGCCTTTATTTACCACTATGTCTACCATCATCATCATCCGGGTGCCGTCTCCTTGCGAAGGTTGGCTGCAATGGCCCTCCATTGACATCTCTCCTGCGCAAGTCGTTGGCACTGCACCAGCGAGTAGCACGTCCATTCTGCGATGTTGTCATTCCATTTCGTTCTGGGGCGTCTACCATAACTCCATTGTATTATATAAACCAATGACATTGTGTTCTGACAGGGTGCGAATATGGAGACAAGTTCAAAAACTGTGAGGATCTTATCTACCCCTACGCTTGCTACCACCCAACAAACCAGGACGCTTGCTGCGGATTTTGCTCCATCTACTCCACCATTATCCCAGACGCAGATGGTAAGAAGATGGGGAATTACAACAAAAAAATTAATACAAAATAGAAGTAATTCTCGTTGGTTTTTGGTTTTCAACATTTAAATTCTCTTTCTCTCTACGTGTAACACTTTTAACGTTTTTTGCAAGTGAGATACATGTACCCGAAAGGTCGAAGTTTTTTTGCTTTTTTTTTTTCTCTTTTATTTTTCTTTTTGGTGGGTTTTGTTTTGTTTTGCTTTGTTGTTTTAAACCGTTCCTCGACTTTTCACGCTTCAGAGACTTGCAGGTTTGGAGATAAACAGGCCTGGTGTTGGAAGCTGACCTTGACCTACGTTGAATCAGAGTGGTGTCCCCTTGACGCGGAGAACGACCATTGCTGTGGGACATGTCGCTACAACAGCAGTGCTGGTTAGTACTTAATCATAATCTTGTGCCATATGGCACACGTATTAGACCGTTTAACTCCCGCTCGGGATGTATCCGGTTTGAAGCCCACAATCTGGCAGATTTATTTGTCGGATCACTTCCCCAACTAGTCGAATTGGTGTCAGTGTAATGTGCCTGGCTAAGACAGTTGTCTGGTATTTCCACGTGTGGCACCAAATAAAATTTTCAGACATTTGTTTTGGAACCTGCTGCCGTATAAGTTCCTTCTTAGGGACTTAAAACGTTATACTTGGAGAGAGCCTAATCCATACAAAACAGTAAATCATAATCGATAATAGCCTGAAGTTTTCGAGCAAATATTCTTTACGTACATCTTTATTATTCATTGTCTTTCAACACATAAACAATTATTGAGATCAGTTGTAGGCCTTTTCCTCTATCGCTCTTCTTTTTAAGGAATTATTTGTTCAGAGAAAACAAAGCCATCTTTGTCTTTAAGGGCGATCCTACACGGCAAAAGGACCCGACTGCGACCCAACTAGTTGAGAAAATACAAGGCGACTTAGTTAGGGGTCAAACTAGCAAGCTGACGATTACAAAATACAGAAAAATACGTGGTTCCACTGTCTCAGAGACAGATAAAAACATAGTTTTACATTTATATAGAATAGAATATAATAGAAGCCGTGAGCTCTATTATTGAGTCACCCAGTTTCTAAATATTATCGCTAGATCGCTAGAGACGAAGCAGTAGAGATCGTTAGTTCCTCACAATTTAAGATGATATTACAACTGTTATCGAAGTCAATGTTCTAGACTATAGTTTTTCTTTTCGACGCTATTATTCCCACAGACTCTAAAGGCTCTGTCCGTCAAATAAAAGATGTAGCCCTCCGCATCACAATATCTTCAATTCTCTGCTTCACATCATACACATCTGCTAAACATTATGATGGTGCCACATCCTTGTTTGTCTGTCTCTGAATCTGTTAGATCCTGAAGCTGCCTCTCTCTTATTCTTTTTGTCGATCTGTTCCCATTCGTTCTTGCGACATGACCCGCCCAATTCCACTTCGGTTTTGCTATATTCACTGCTACATTTTCAGACTAGTTTCCTTTCCGATATTTTGACATGATATTTTAATTGGATGTGAAGCCTATTCATTTTCACAACTCTATGTGCTATTTTTAGTTGGGGAGCAAGCACCTTTGCGAGGGGCCATGTTTGGCAGCTATCTGGTATTGATGTTACAGTGCATTGGTTATTAAGAAACCTGTTTTTTTTTAGAGGTTTCTCAGCTAAGAAAATTCACTATATATAGCCACAGTAGCTCAATCCTGGTCGTACTATGCATTTGATTTCATATTTTTTGGTGTTTCGTAGGCACGTTTTCTTCTTCAAGGTTTTTGTAAATATACGCTTTTTTCTCTCTTCCATACTGCTGCTCTAATTAATTTGCCACGCACATTGTTTTTCCATTTTTCATCCCTACTCCTTAATAAATATAATTGATTCAGTTGTAGTTAAATTGTATTAAATTTTTATAAATAACTTTTCGAGTTACCTTCTTTTGTTTCCCCTCCTTCAGTGCCCGTATTTGGCTACAGGCTTTTAGAGGAAGGCTTTGAACAGGTCACGTTGCTAGGCAACCAGTTCAAGGAGGAGGTCAGAGAGGCTGTGGCCGAGAGAAAGAAAGAGGAGGAGGCACTCAAACAAAAAGAGGAGGAAGAGAAGCTGAGAAAACAGGCAGAGGAAGGAGAGGAAGGTGAGAAGGAGAGTGGGAGTCTAAAGGAGAGGACACCTCAGGAGGGTGAGGAGAACACGCTGAGGTTGGCTGAGAGTAATGAATCCGCGGGAACATTCGGGTCTGGCCTGGGGCGGGAACAGGTGGACAGGGACAGTGCCGAGACGAGTAGTCCTACCAGTTCCACTGATACCTCTACAGAACAGGTGGACAGGGTCAGGTTGGCTGAGAGTAATGAATCTACATCCGGGTCTCTGGAGAGAGAACAGGTGGACAGGGACAGTGCCGAGACGAGCAGGCCTACCAGTTCCACTGATACCTCTACAGAACAGGTGGACAGGGTCAGTGCCGAGACGAGCAGGCCTACCAGTTCCACTGATACCTCTACAGAACAGGGCACTCCATCCTCGGCACCACCTGTGGAGCAAGTTTGAGCCCCTGGTAGAAAAAGAGACCTACCGTTCAATACAATTTATACATACTTTCTTTTTTTACTTTTTTAAACAAACATTGTTAATTTTTTTTTCTCATATAAATTCTTTGAACCGAAATTTAACAGTCGAAATAGTGCACCTCGGCAGAATTAATAAAATAAACCGAAATCTAACACTATTGTCATAAGGAGAACTACTTACATATTGTAATGAAATTAACTGAACTGTAATAATAATATTATTGTCGAAAAAGGAGCCCCTTACCCAAGGAAATACAACAAACTAAAATGTAGTATTCGGAAAGAAATCACCTCGCCCAAGAAATTAAACAAAACTGAAATGTCATATTTGAAAATAGACTAGGCCCTACCTTTTCCCAACTAATAAATTGAACCAAAATGTTACATTGGCAAAGAAATCATGTTACCTAAGATACGTGTAATAACTATAAGATGAATAGAGTTGCAATAGTTTAGAAAAAGAGGACCTTACCCAAACTTATTGAATCGAAGTGAAATATCATGTCCAAAAGAGACCATCTTCGCGACGGTAATGCAATTTACCGAAATTCAACACTAAGTTGAACGTAAAGTACCTCACCCAAGGTACCCAAGCTAATTTTAAATTGGATCGAATACAAATTTTTAAAAGAGAGCAGCATTCCTTATTTTTTGCTTGCCACTGGTTTGTAGACTCAACTATCAAATATAAATAAGGTTTTTTTTTTTTTAAATTAGATAGCAGCAACAATATCAGAGATATTCATATGGGCAAAGATAACTTTACACAGTCTGACGTCTTATATTTTTTTTATTTTCAGTTGTGATTCTTTGTCTTGCACATTCATTTCACCGCACCAACAATTACAACTTAGGCACACAAACACTCACTCGCAGTAAAATGTTTTGCCTAAGCCGAGCATATTTCATGAAATGTTTTAGAGCTCTGCAATGAAAATAAAAGATGATTCTATTCATTCCATTTGTTTGTGATTTGAATTTTTTTCTAATTGTGGAAGAAAATTTCTAGCAGAGAAGATTTTTATGAAATAAGTGTGGTTTTTGTTGTGGTTGCGATTGTATTTGCTTTATATTCCACTTCCATTATTTTTTATTTGTTTTTAATATGTGTAAAAACAATAACATGCAGACACATGAGGTCAAACGCATAATAAAGAATTTAAATTATAATTTGTACCTGCAAATCCACGAAATTCGTGAGGGCTATGGAATGGGCAAAAGGTTTGCTGATGATTTTATAGTGTGCTTAAACTAAAGTTGTGTTTCTTTTTTACGTAATTGTTGGTTTCGACGACCTTGATTCGATTGTGAGAGGAGAAACAGAATAAATTTGTTATTTGGTCTTGCTCTAATCTCAAGGGGTGCGCCTTTTTGTATCAGACGTGAAACTTAGAACCATTTTTTGCAAGTCATTTAAAACATATTTCGTCATAATTATACGAATTATATCATTATTATTATTATTATTATTATTATTATTATTATTATTATTATTATTATTATTATTATTATTATTATTATTATTATTATTTCACAAAAGTTATTCCCCTTTGTTGTAAGACATACGTCACGATCAACAATAACTCTTATGTATTGTCCGCTTGTGCGCTGTATGTCTTCATTTAAAACCACAGTAAGTCGCACCGTTTTACACCGCATGTACGAACGCCTCTGCGGACCTAGTTGCTTGGTGAGCAAAATGGAAACCTCAAATAGAGTACATGTCTTTAAAAAAGTTACTTTTGATAAAGCCACATTTCCTTTGATATAGTTTCAGATATTAAGGAACAAAATATCTTAGTAGGACCCACTTATGGTTTAATTGAAACTTTTTTCAAAGAATCTTAAATCATATCCACAGAACTGACATCTGTATATAGCCAACTACATAGTGATACATTCACATGAATAATTTCTGACAATACATTACATAATTGTGTTACACCTGCATAAATACTTCCACAATATACAATAAGTACATTAGTGTGAATATTTACAGAAATACACATGTATTTTTGTATAACTATACCTTAAAAGGTTATTCTTCTATAGCGGCTTAATGCAAGAAGCAAGACCCAAAACAGTAAAAAAAAATGCATTTGTCCTATTACCAAAATGTCCTCCACCCTTTAACCACCCACACTTTTAGCGTTTTTTTTTTGTTTTTTTTTTACTTTCACTATACTCAAATATTTTTATTTGGTACAATGTATTCCTATTCTGATGAAAAATCATAGTACTATTTCCGAATCAATAAAGCAGAGGTACAGAACTACCTTTAAAACAAGTAAAGGATTTTTCACGTGAAACGTTTTAATTACTCTGATTTATAGAGTTTGTATTTTTGAATAAAACAAACTAGCCAAGGTGAACGATTATTGAATGCATCTCTGTACACAAAAAGTGACTTCATATTAAATACCAAACCAGAAGAAAACAAAAAGCTAGAGCAGGAGGCAGAGCGTTGGGCTCTCAATCTGGAACAACAGGTTCGAACCCACGATCGGGCAAATTGATTTGTCGCATTTCGTCACCAGCCAGATTGTCGTGTTTAAAGTTTCAGGTGATCCCAACAACTAAATTTACAGATGATACAACTGGGGGAGAACTAGCGCAAGTGGTAGAGTGTTGGTTTTTCCAATAGGGAGTCGCAAAAATGTCTTTGTCCAATTTCATCCCCTACTGGTTGGGCGAGTGTCAGTCTAATGTAACCAGTCAGTCTTGGCACCCCTCTACGTTACAGTCAGACTTTTGAAATTGAGAGCTTAAAAAATATCCAAATAAATTAAACCAGTTTTTAAACCATGTGGTGCAAAATGTCATCTTCAATCCCAATCTTAGTTCATGTATTGAGGGTTTGGATAAGCTTTCCGGGGAGTTGATGGCAGCGTGTAAAACTGTCAGACATTAGTCTTTGAACCCGTACGCGATGTAGCCAAACTTTTGAAGTTCATAGTTAAGAAAGCATCCAAACAAATGGATCTTATTAATAATAGTGCAAAACCACATCGTCAGTCCCAAGCTTAGTACATTGTACATGTATTGAAGGTTTGGGCAAGCTATCCTGGGAGTTATTGGGCTAACCCATAGCTTACTATATTATTAAGTACCCCATGGGCTAACCACGTCCTATGCTGTGGGCTCCAGTTTGTACTATAGTCTGGAATTACATGTATATGATTATGAATGCTGCAAAACAGGTAGAAGGTAGAATACCTAATACAGATAGCGTATGACAGGGTGTGGATACCATTATACCATGACTCCTGTCTCAGCCGTTCACATTAAACTAACATTGACCCAACCAGTAGGGAGCAAAATCGCCAGTGCTCGAACCACCGACCTTTTGCGTCGGAAGCCGATGTTCTACCCCATGGCCACCTCACCCTCCTTTTAAAATAGAGAGATAGTGAGAGTGAGAGAGAGAGAGGGGGGGGCAGACAGACAAACAGACAGACAAAGGGAGACGAAGAGAGCGAATGAGAGAGCTAGGGATAGAAATTAGAGAGAATATAGATAGATTGGTAGAGAGAAAACAATATTCTCAAATTCATAGCAATAGACAAACGCACCAACTTCCACAAGTCCTTTTATTTTCTATAAACAAAAAACAGTTACAAAAAATATACATTAAAAAGCCGAATGAAGCTAATAATATAATTTGTCTATATGGAAAAATGCTAGGATAAAAACTATGTACATTGTAAAAAATAGAACAAGGGTTGGCAAGTTACTGTGTGTTTCACTTCCAGAGACAAACGGGATACCATTACCAGCAAGACAATTCTTTCCATAAACTCGTACAGTGTTCTATCTATCTACTAAGATTTTGCCTCGCAGCCAATACAGTGCTAATAGTTATGGTTTATCAACAAGAATGGTGCAGGCTTATACAAAAGCTCAAAGCACATACGGCTTTTACAACTACGACAGCAACGACAACGCCGACAATGAAAATATTACTTATTTATCACCGCCGTCGGTCGCTACAAAACAAGCATCTAAAACGATCAAACTAGAGCGGCTACTGTCACACACTGTACAAGTTACATATTGCAAGCAAGGCTACAAGTAACAATGGCAACTTTAAATAAAGATACATTATTATACATGTACTCTGAAAATTACGATTTTAAAGATACATACGTGTAATATAAAAGTCAGAGCAAAGTTACCTATAACAACACTGCAACAATATGAAAAAACAGTTTGCTCAACACTTCTAATACTTCTCTCATGGTATCCCTACCTGCTGAAAGCTACACACAGATTACACAGTCGAACCAATGAATGAAAAAATGCTGCATGCCTAGCTCTTTTAAGAATAGGTTGATAAAGTTTCAATTTCAACAAGATAATCTGGGCATTGTATTCCCAATTGATAAATAATAGGGAAAGTAATTTCACAAAAGTTATTCCCCTTTGTTGTAAGACATACGTCACGATCAACAATAACTCTTATGTATTGTCCGCTTGTGCGCTGTATGTCTTCATTTAAAACCACAGTAAGTCGCACCGTTTTACACCGCATGTACGAACGCCTCTGCGGACCTAGTTGCTTGGTGAGCAAAATGGAAACCTCAAATAGAGTACATGTCTTTAAAAAAGTTACTTTTGATAAAGCCACATTTCCTTTGATATAGTTTCAGATATTAAGGAACAAAATATCTTAGTAGGACCCACTTATGGTTTAATTGAAACTTTTTTCAAAGAATGTTAAATCATATCCACAGAACTGACATCTGTATATAGCCAACTACATAGTGATACATTCACATGAATAATTTCTGACAATACATTACATAATTGTGTTACACCTGCATAAATACTTCCACAATATACAATAAGTACATTAGTGTGAATATTTACAGAAATACACATGTATTTTTGTATAACTATACCTTAAAAGGTTATTCTTCTATAGTGGCTTAATGCAAGAAGCAAGACCCAAAACAGTAAAAAAAAAATGCATTTGTCCTATTACCAAAATATCCTCCACCCTTTAACCACCCACACTTTTAGCGTTTTTTTTTTGTTTTTTTTTACTTTCACTATACTCAAATATTTTTATTTGGTACAATGTATTCCTATTCTGATGAAAAATCATAGTACTATTTCCGAATCAATAAAGCAGAGGTACAGAACTACCTTTAAAACAAGTAAAGGATTTTTCACGTGAAACGTTTTAATTACTCTGATTTATAGAGTTTGTATTTTTGAATAAAACAAACTAGCCAAGGTGAACGATTATTGAATGCATCTCTGTACACAAAAAGTGACTTCATATTAAATACCAAACCAGAAGAAAACAAAAAGTAATAAAATCTAAACAGGGTGACATGCGAGGGCGTTATTTCCTAACGTCTAAGACCAGCAAGGCCATTATCGTCTACGGGTTCCAAGGTGTGAGCCTTACAGTTTTACGTGCTGCCACTCAGAGACAGTGCAAGGATACCGGGACTCCAATCAGGCACTGTGGGTCACATTTATACTGACACCGACGAAAACGATGATGGGTTGTTGCTAAAAAAAAGCCTGTGTTATCATATTTAGGGTACAAAAAGGGAAGCTGGTGCATGCTGTAGATCGTTGGTCTCCCAATCTAGAGATGTATGGTTCGAAACCCACAACGGGGCTTAAAAATGTTATATTTATTCATTTCGTCTAATTTGGGCCAATAAAAAAGCCTATAGTATACATGTATAACTCTACCCTGGAACCATGTTACCCCTACATGGCACTGTGTGACAGAATAATATACAATTCTCACACAAAATTATAGCCTAGCTGATAAAGGGCTTTAAGGAACAAACTAACCAAACATATCAAGAAACAGCCAAAACTTTTTCAGAACCCATTCAGGCGAAACATCAATGATGCTTTTAGACTTATTTACCTCTGAAAAAGTGAAAATAAAGTAACTTTAAACTGTATTTATGTATACTCGATTTCTCACCAAAAAAAAAAAAATGGTGGAAAGGTTCACAAGGGTTTTGCACAATTCAAAATGTGTAGGGTAAAATCAGTAATTTTACACATGATTTCAACATTTTTCAGTTCTTTTATTATCCATTTAAAATCATTTCGTGCAAACTTTTCAAGAAAAGAAAAAACATCTTGAAAAAAACCCACAAAAAACCCAACATTTCTGATTAAGGGTGTCTACAATATGTGAGTTTGAAAATTGAATAAAAATACAAGTAAAGTCTTGCTATTCCTAAAAATTACATGTTTTATTTTAATTGGATTAAGCATGATATAAATACAAAAATTAAAAATTAATAATAATGACTTTAAACAATAATAATAATAATAATAATAATAATAATAATAATAATAATAATAATAATAATAATAATAATAATAATAATAATAATAATAACCATGGATGAGACTTGGATCTATCAATTCGATCCAGAGCCGAAAAACGCGTCTATGCAATGGAAAAGACCCTCATCGCCCCCACCAAAGAAAGCAAAGGTCACACAATCAAGTGGCAAGGTCATGCTGTCTTGTTTCTGGGACTGTGAGGGCATCATAATGACTGACTACATGGAAAAGGGGAAAACAATCACTGGAGAGTATTATTCAGGGTTGCTAAAAAGACTGAGATCTGAATTAGTAAGAAGAAGACGGGGAAAGCTTCGAAACGGAGTCCTGCTTTTGCATGATAACGCTCCTGCTCATCGAGCACGACAAGCCGTTGAGACAGCTGATCAGTGTGACTATGAAATTCTTCCCCATCCACCATATTCACCGGATTTAGCTCCATCAGACTTCTGTCTGTTCCCAAACCTTAAGAAATCCATAAAAGGGCGCCATTTTGAAGACATTGAAGATGCGATTTCTGCTGTGGAAGAGTGGTTTCAAGCGCAAAATGACACGTTTTACTCTCAAGGACTTTTGAAGGTCAAGGACAGGTGGCAGAAATGTGTAACTATGCAGGGTGACTATGTAGAGAAATAAATGTAAGTGTGCCAAATTTAAAGTCTCTGGGTTTATTCCTTCATTGTCATGCTAAGAACATAGTGAACACCCCTCGTACATAAGGAGATATTAAGCTGAAGAAATATCAAAATCCATTAAACTAAAAGGTATCAGTCTTTTTTTAACCCTCAAAGCGTCAAAGGTAAAGAATGTGTTTCAAGTAGTGAGAGCATAGTCTGTGTGTATTTACCCATGGTCAGTTTATGAGATATTGTTTATTTTTAGCTATTTTGTTACAAAATCGTGTACAAAAAAAATTGTTAAATGTGTAGTAATACCAAAAACAAAAATTGAATTATTGCCAATCTGATCAGCCATCAATGCTTTGAGGGTGCAATACCTCTAGGTTTTCTGAATAAACCTATACAAAAATTGTGCTTTTTAGCAAGTGAGAAAAATATCTCAGACCATCACTTTTTCAATTCAATCCCATATAAAACTGAATCATATAGGGGGGTGCGTTGGGGTAGAACACCAGCTTGTGATATGGCAAAATTTAGAATTTTATTTAAAAAAAAAAAACAGAAAGAAATTAAGTACCCACACAAACACACACGGCAATTAGATTCCATAAAAGCGACTTGAGCATTGGACATTTTGAACAATTTTCTCTGTACAAGTAGAGGTACTTATGGTGAACTAAGTAAAGGTAGAGTAAAATACAGTACATACTTGATAATTCGACATTACAGGGACTTTCATGTCGAATGAACGGAAAATTGCATTAAAAGATGAAGTATTTTAAGAGTGGTTTAGCTGTATATCTGGACAGGAATCTACACAGAGGTGTACTTTGTGAACCATGCATTGGATAGTTTAGCCTGAACAAAATGTATTAATTTTTACCATATTATTTATCAGTTTAAGACAGACCCAACCATCTGCTTTTTGTGTTTCAAAGTCATATTGGGTTGGAAATGTGTCAAGATAAAAGAAATGAAGCTGCAAATCGTCGAATTAGGTACAAATATGCAAGAAGCAATTAAAAGAGATTTATCCCAGACTATTTATGTCCAATTAAGGGAAATTGCAAATTATTAGACGTCCAATTAAGTTGAATGCACTGAATTGAATTTAAAGAAGAGAGATTTAACCATGAAAGCCAATGCATTCATTTGTTTAAACCAAAAACACTCAATAGAAACCTAAAATGTATGCTTTTTATCAAGAACATACCATCAGACATTACAGACAACTTAAGGCACTTCCAAGGTTTACTGGTATCATGCAATTATTTCCAAAGTCATGCAATGGTCAAATACTGAGATATATACAATGCATGAATAGTGTTTATTTTGAGCTATTTCATTACAAATCGTGTACAGTCTGTTGAATAAAGTCTGTTGTTTCAGTTGTTATTGAGTAAGATGGAAACGATACTATTACAAATGTCAAAATGCATGTTGTTAGATTTTCGTGGTGCTTAAATTTTGGTGGAGTCATTATTGCAGCATTGTTTTAATGTAAGGTATATTAGAAAAGACAGGCTCATAAGTTATATTCAAGAGAAATATACATTGAACATCAACCAAGAACAAACGTCTTGACATGTGTTAACTTTTCATTAAAACATCAATGAAAACCTTAGCATAAGTCACATGATCCCTGTGTCTGCGCCTCCACTTTCCCTCAAAAGACATACTCACTTGCACACACACTTTTTCTCTACATATTTTGTTACATCTAAATAATAAGGTTATATAAACACCACAAACTGATAGTAGGAGAAAAGATTTACATAGGGATAAATATATATAGAGTGAGAGATAATATTTGAAAAACATAAAGAAGAGACAGATAGAGAGAGAGAGAGAGAGAGAGAGAGAGAGAGAGAGAGAGAGAGAGAGAGAGAGAGAGAGAGAGAGAGAGAGAGAGAGAGAGAGAGAGAGAGAGAGAGAGAGAGAGAGAGGCAGACAGATAGAGAGACAGAGAATGGAAGAGAGTGGACAGAGAGACAGAGAATGGAAGAGAGTGGACAGAGAGACATATAAATTGAGTCACAGAGAAAAATACTAGGGAAGTGGTCAGTCAACACTAAAACTAAAAGAGAAGGGAAGGTAAGAAGACAGAAAAGAATTCCATACGCTACCTATGTATTTTAAAATTAAAAAACATTTTACATATAATCAAGCGTTTCAATATATTTTGAATACAAAAGTATTACAGTAACAGTAACTTTGTGATGTAAATGTCACAATACGTCTTTGCCATTCTATGGAGTGGTATACAATTTTCTAGAGCTAGTTTTAACAAAACTTTCTGTACTTTGAATTCTTTTTAAGTTCTAATAATTTGATCATTTATACAGGAGACAACCAAGCAAACTATTAGATCTTCATGATTTTTTTTATATAAGTTTAAAAAAAAGCAAATCAATCAGTTTTTTTAATGAGTCTGGCTCTACACAAAAGAAAATGATTAAGAGCAATAGTAGAAAATTATTGTTTCAGAGCAGGGAAAGCACAAGGCGGTTTGAAATTTTATTAATTGGTGGAAACTAAATTAATATATATGCTTCGCTGCTTCAATAGCTTTCTTACTTCCGACATGTGTGTTAAGCTATTTTGTCAGACTGCAGTTTGTTGTATACGAATTACACAGCTATTTTATTTTTAAAAATAAAATGACATCCCCCTGAACTTGTATCTCTCAGCAGAGATAGGTGTCGACGGTCGCGATGATATTTTTGTTGCAGCACGGGCACACGTAGAGCGGCCCCGCGCAGGCTCGGCAAGCCCAGACATGGCCACATGGTAGGAATGTGATGTCACGGGCTTTTGACAAACACTGGCCACAATGGCGTGCACTGTCCAACCGATGGTTCTCCTCCTTCACCAGGCGCAGGCAAATTTCCAGGTACTTCGCTGGGTCAACCTCTCGGAGAGACGGCCTGGGGCTCAGTAATGTCTCACTTTGACCATCCTGAGAGTGATCGCTGCCGAGATTGTTCTGAACTTCAGAAGTCAAGGCGGTGCCACAGTCAGCAACTGTTGTAGAAGTGGTGGACGTGTTGTTTGAAAGTTTGGCTCCATCTGATCCTCGATTGTCGGAACGGGTGGCTCCCTGGGAGGGGCCATCCAGCGCATCAGATCCGGCCGTGGGATTCCCAGCTGTGCCTGTGGATGATGACTCACTCAAGGAACTCACATCCCTGGCACTAGAGCGGGACGATACGTTGTTCAGTCTGGAGTGGTACACTGACGAAGGGTTGTTTGCCTTTATTGTGCTGTTTTTGACTGATGGCGGGTTGTTTACCTTTTTGATGCTGTTTGTGTTTTTTGTGTTGGAGTGTTGCTCACTGGGCAAAGATGTTATGTCTACCTGGTCCTCACTGGCTGCTCCATTTCTTACACTCGAGTTTTGCTGGTGCTGTGACTGAGACGCTCCAGGAACAATTCGCGTAGGACTTTTTTCTGAGGCTGCAGTAGATCCTGGATGACTTGGGGGAGTGCTAAGAAGGCCTGGTGTTCCATTTGAAGTGCTAATACTGCTATGTTGGGGAAAATTTTGAGGCGCCAAAGTGCTTGTTAATTCTGATCTCCTTTTCAAACATTCGTCAACTACAGTTTCATTTGTTATGGGCTTACCTTGATTTTTCAGGTGAAGCAAACATCGTTTAACATCCTCAGGAGAAATATTGATGACATATGAGGCAATTTCAATCACTTTTCTTTCATGTTCATTAGGTACATATGTAGAATCTAACATTCTATAACAATCTTTCCCAGTGTTCATAGATTTTTCGGAGTTAGGTGCATTTGCCAGTGCACCATTTTTTGGCCATTGATCATTATAAATGGCACCTGTGTTGCTCGTACATAACCCGTCTGTTTCTATCTCATTCTGTGTTGACTGAGCTCTGAACTTCCACGTTGAATCCGACTGTCTACTTGAACTTGGTCCTGGAGTAGCACTTACTGAAGTTAGGTCTGGACCTCTTTCCTCAGAGCCCTTGTGTGAACAAGTTGTTCCACTTCCTTTGCCATCTGACAAGTTGGATGAGTAGGTGTCTTGCAATCTCCGTTTCGACGTTTTTTTGTGTGAGTTAACTCCTTGTGAATGTTCAGAGTTAGTTTTGGAAAGAGGGCTTCTATGCTCAGAGCTTGTGTGGGCCTTTGATGACTGCTGCCCACTTTTACCAGATCCGCGATGTGGGTGGAGTGGTGCCATGTTATGACACTCAGGAGAAGATACCTACTTAGGCCTGAAAAAAAAAAGAATTCTTTTTACATCACCATTGACTAAAAAATACAAGTGGACTATGATTGATATAAAAAAAAAAAATTAATTCAACAACCAAGTTAAATTGCTATTTATAAAGGGTAATCTAAAAAAAAAAAAGAACAAAATATTATTTCACTCAAAACATCCCATCTTTAGTGGGCTCATTTCAAAACTGGTGTTTCAGCTTCTTCATGTTTGCTGTTTTGGGGAGTAAATTTAATAATTTATATTTTGAGGAATGGGGTCATGCGCATGTCAGCTCTGTCCGACTTAAGCCACAGACACAGCAGCTGGCCTCAAGGTCCAAATTGTCACGTTGAACTGAGTTTTATTAATACACAGACGCTACCTTGTTTGTAAGGGTTTTCAAGAGTATTTGGGGATGTGAAGGACTAGTGATTTTACTCTGTCATCTGCAACAAATTTTCTTGTTAATAAACCTGACTATCCCCCCAAATGCGGAGACAGGAAAGAGCTGCAAGGAAACTGACTCCACTCTGTCTCTCTCTCTCTCTCTGTCCCTTTAAAGTGCAGCATATAAGAATTTGTCAAATTTTGATCCAGGTCAAGCCGCTTGTGTAGTCATATTCGAAACCTTTATACAGAGGCATCAAGGGTGAATCAAGTTGCTTATGTAGGTTTTTATAGCCATTTATGATTTAAACATTTAATCCTTTTTCATTTTTAAAATAAGTTTGATATCTCTGATCTATAGTTATAATTCTTTCAGCCTCTAAAAGTGCATTGGATTCTTTTGAACACACAGAAACTCCAATAGTCGAATTTCCGATTTGTGCCTGATTTACCCCGGTTGCCTCTTGAAAATGATTACAAAAAGATTTAGGCCTATAGATCTATGGGCCCTAGAAATTCTGAAATATTTTGACGTTTTATAAACATGGGCACTTTATATAAAAAATCAATTTTTTTTTGGATAATTGGTACCCGTAAACAAAGTTTATTCTATCTATAGACAAACGCCAACCAAATATTCTAATGAATTCTAAAGGCTAGATCTAGATCTAGATCTAGATCTAGGTAAGTGATTTTTTTTTTAAACTGAGTTATGTTTTGAATTAGAGGCCTAATAAATCTAGAATCTAGATCTAGTTTTCTGCCCAAATTTTGAAAAAATAGGCAAACAGTAGATTCTAGATCTAGATTTTAGTGCATCGATCTAATTAGATTCTCTTTTATACACTAGATGTAGATCTAGATCTTAGATCTAGAATCTAGAATCTAAATTTATAATCAGATTAGATCTCGATTTAGAGTCCACATAAAAAATCTAATCGATCGTTTACTTTCTTACTAAGATTTTATAAAATCTGGATCTAGATCTAGATATCAGATCTAGATTCTAGATACTTTTGAGACTCAAGATTTTATAGTCACATAGATACCTAGATTCTAGATTCTAGACCTAGATCTAGATTCTTGATTAACTTTTGTAACGCTAATCTGTAGTTTCTAGAATCTAGAGCAGTCGTAATTATTTTTTCGTGACCCTCAATCCGAACGGTTTCTCTACCTACCTGTTATTTTTTTCGTTTTCTTCCCTTAAATGGGTAATATAAAGTAATCCAACCTCTTAATTAAGTCTATTAATGTTTTTTCTTGCTTGTGGACTTAATACAACAACGTTGAGATAAAGGAAAAAGGTGAATTTTATCCAAATCATCGCTGAACCGGTAAGTACTTGTGCTCGTTCTTCCCTGGGATTATGAAGACTGTCTAATGGAGGAAGATGGCTACCACTTCCGTCATGCGCAGAAACCATTTTCGTTATTATTTTATATCTTAATATATATGTGAAAGGGCTTGAGGGAGCTTCAACACGAGGTGCATTCCATTTTATGGACCTAGGGGGGGTGTTCGAAATGATGTGACAGATTTCAGTCACTGTCACGGTGTTCCGAACACTGACACACAATGTCATTTCCAACTACGTTGTAGCGATTTTCATATATTTAAACTCTGTATAACTAGTTTAAATTATTGTTTTATTTTGTTTACTTTACCAATAAATGGGTCTATATTATTAAGTAGCAAAATCAGTCAAAACTATTATTTTTAGTCAAAACTATTATTTTTAAGTTGATTTTAACATTGACTAAATGACTTCTACATCCCAATAAAGCAAAATCTTGTTTGAAGGGTGGTATACATGATGGTGATGATCCGAGAAGAGAATGTGATAGAGATGATGGAGATACTGCAAAGTACAAGGAGAGAAGGAAGAAAATGGTGATGATGCAAGGAGAGAAGGTGGAGATGATGGTGATACTTCAAGGAGAGAAGGTGGAGATGATGGTGATGATGCAAGGAGAGAAGGTGGAGATGATGGTGATACTTCAAGGAGAGAAGGTGGAGATGGTGATACTTCAAGGAGAGAAGGTGGAGATGGTGGTTATGATCCGAGAGGAGAATGTGGTGGAGATGATGGAGATAATGCAAAGTACAAGGAGAGAAGGTGGAGAT
>RQTK01000401.1:96483-109077 GCA_003991915.1 Elysia chlorotica
CTACTACTACTACTACTACTACTACTACTACTACTACTACTACTACTTCTACTACTACTACCACCACCAGCATCACCACTGTATACTGAGATTCTACTGGAACCATTCCTACCAATGCCACTACTACAATTTTCTTTCTCTTCTTGTGCTTTCCCCATACCTCTTCACTTACTCCTCCTGTCATACCACTGCTAACACCCTTCTCCCCATTCCCCTCCCGCATCTAATCTTCACAAACGTTTTTGTTTCAGATATCAATATGATACAAAAGATTTCTATCCAGAGTTTTTTCTAAGCTTCATTTCGGAGAAACCCGTAAGTGTTCCCGGAGTTGGTGGAAAAAAAATGTGTAAACCCGCCTTACGATTTAAAATGAGTCTATAAATAAATAGCATGTCCATGTCACTAAAGGAGAGCAAAGGGATTCAATAAAATTGCTTTACACCTGCCTGGCTGATTCGTGACCCGCCAAAACAGACGCCATGCACATTGTGCTGAGAAGACTTGCATCGAACCCGCCCAAACTTGATTCAAAATACACACGTTTTCTCTGAAGGAGAGATGCTCTATCTTTCTTTAACGTCTCCAAAGCCTCAGGAAAGAGCCCTATATGGCGATGGGGTAGTAGGGACTTGGTCGGTTGCTATTGCCACGAAAAGTTCAAAACGCTTTAAATTCATTACAAACGGAAATCAAAGAAACTAGCAGCACTTGGTGCTTTTAAGAAGTCATCAGGCTGAATAGGCCTACATGTATATGTTATAGTTATATAATCCCTGCTTTGAGTGGCTAGCAACACTTAGGTCTTTTAAGTGTTTCTAGACTGGGTGGCTGCCAGCGCCTTAGCCTTAAAAATAAGCAAAAGGCTCACGCATACACACGCACACAGGTTTATAACTCACACACAGTATACCCACATCGTTACATAGTTACACTGATAAACGTTTGTCGGCAATCAGTTATAATGATAACATGACGAGGAAAATAGTGGCGTTTTTAAAAGACCTAAAAACAGCTAGTGGTCGCTCTATAGTATATTGGTCTACAGATACAAATGTCAGTCTAGCGTAGTCTCTGCACGTGTAATAATCCCTTATCTATGTGTATTTGCATTTCTGATGAAGCCATTAAAGGCAAAACGTTTACATGTGTTTTTCTAACTCTATTTGTGTTTTGGATTTATTGTGTCCCTCAGTTGCTAAGTTGTGCGTGTTCCTCTCTTTATTATTATATCAGTATTACAGTAACAGGCTGGGGTGTAACTAAATTGTGACACCGAACTCTCCCTAAGTATTATAGGCATATAGGCAAGTCACCGAATAGGCAGATGTGAACGCATTTTCGCGTAAAAAGAAAAACGCTAACGGTTATAAATCTCTAAATATCAATACCATATAATGATACACAGAGAGTACTTTTTTTTCAGCCAACCCAGCCTATACTGTATACAGCAACAATGTAGACTAAACTAACCCAAAATTACCTTGGTAATCATTTGATCAGAGACTATAGTACTAACAGAGACAATAGATTTAGTGAGGCATTTCACAAAGAGAGCTCACAGTGTTATTGATACATGTGCAGGAAGCTAGCATGGCACGTGCACACTCTATTGAGATTGATTGATCTTTAGATAGAGATTGTTGTTGTTGTTTTTTTTATAAAGGTTTACAGAGGGAGGCACCCCCCCCCCTCCCTTATCCCGAGCCACATACACAAAACCATTGCCGTGAAACTTCTCACTACTTCTCTGGTAAACTACTAGTACTACTTCACACTCTCTGATTCACTGACATGCATAGATATACGAGCACATAGAAACTTCTCACTACTTCTCTGGTAGTCTACTACTTCACACTCTTTGGGTCACAGACATGCATACATATACGAGCACATCTCATTGCAAATGTTGGCCCTATATCTTCAGTGACTTTGCATTTTTGGGGAGAGTCAGGCCAGCCTCGTGTGACACTCTCCTGTTAAGTAAAAAGCTACCATCCCGATTTTAATTAAATTGACTTTGTAGAGAAAAACAAACGGAATTCTCCGACGTCATTATACAACACTTAGAACTCCGACAGTGCACTTTGAAACAGTAAACTCTGCCATTAGTCGGGAGTCTAAGCTGGTAAATAACACTGATGTAATTAGGCAGACTGTACTAAAATACTACCCTATAAAATGCGCAATTGATATCATTACTAGGGTGGGGCTACAGCTATTGCGCAATATCATTCTCCGGGTGGGGCTACCGATATCTCACCACTCCTCTAGAGTCTAAGTAAACATTCAAATTACCTATTCTGAATCTACTTAACCGGTTTGCCCGGCGATAAAACCTAGTGAAAAGACAGTTTGAATGGACTCTTATAGGATGATTTAAAAATCAGAACGCCCATTGCAAAATTTCCTCGTCTTTTTTCAAACACAGTCATGTAGTTCGTGAAAAGATATTTCTTTTAAATTACTAATGTATAATGTTTTAGCTACTTGTTTTATTATTGGTTAAATTTTTATTTACTAACCCCGCTATTTATTGATCGTTTTAAAAGCTACAGTTTATAGATAATGATATCAATACTGACATTAAATTTTATATCAGAAGCGAACGTGATATCACTATCCAGTTTTAAAGTAAACGTTTGTAGTTATAATGTGCAATGTATTGTGCAGAAGTTTAGGCTTTTGTATGATTGTGTAAAATTATAATACCTACCGCTTTCATTGACTGGATTCAAGTATCCAAAACAGACTTCACAAAATTAATGAATATATAGCAATGGGGTGAATCCGTTTCTCTGTTGTAACTTGCTCCCAAAGACTGAAAATTATGTTATAAACCCCAGGATTTGCCCTGCTATCGTGAACGTAGCAAGGCACTGAATCAGCTTTATACTACATGCACAGGCTTATTGAATCACAAATTGAAACTGAAAGTTTTTCTTCCACGTAAATCTCCCTCGACTATCGATTTTAACGTTTTCTGCTAAGTGTCTTTGAACTTCAACACATTATTTATTTTTTATAGATAAAATGCATAACTCTAAACTTTCTTAATATTTGTGCAATGATAAATTTATTATTTTAATTTTGTTATTTATTTATTTTTTTAAAGGCGCTTAACTTTGCGCCTGGACATATTCTAATACATAATAACAATATGAAATTTGATCCACTCATTTCAAACTAAAAACCCCCTTTTCCGGATATCCTTCTCTAGAAATATACTTCCCCTTTGGGATTGGTTGATACATTCATATATTAACCTTAAATAAATGCCGGATTCATAGCCCCCAGCAAGAGAAAATCAGCACTAGAAATCGTGAACTTTCTTTCTCTCTCTCTCTCTCTCTCTCTCTCTCTCTCTCTCTCTCTCCCCCCTCTCTCTCTCTCTCTGTCTCTCTCTTTCTGAGCTATAGGGAAAATCAAAATCCCGAAAATGAAGACTTCAATGATACATTGTACCAAATTGCTTTTGGGGGCTAGCAAAGTTAAACTCATTTCATGTTTCAGTAACCTTTTTAAATAAGCTTTACCTTTTTTGCTATCCCAGCATTCATTTAAAAAACAAGCCTCGGTTGTTGTTGCTTTTTAATTCATCTTTTTCGCTTCTATATGTATACCTTTCTTTGGCCAATATGGAATAAGTTAAACTAACAATTTATTTTTAGAACAGCTTTTACTTCGAAACCATTTAAAAAGAGATGAAAACTCCACCTCTACACAGTGTTTACTAACTTTATTTTGCCTGAAACCGAAACAGTGAACACATTTAGCGCGACTCTGTGTAAATGTATCTTTTATACTTAGAAGGTATCGGTAAGCTATAAGAAGAAAGGCAAAGCCCCACCCCCTCATTTCTTTTCGAACCAGTCATAGGCAGTTTACAACGCTAGTACAATAGCGACTGCCATGGGCCAATAAATATTAGCCTTTTAAGCTCCGCCTATATATACATTGCATTAGCGAGCGTTCGAGATTTTGAACTCTGAAACAAGTTTGGACAGTTTAGAAGCAAATCCGTGTTGGCGAAAGGTAAGGTACCACTAGGATTAAAGCATTGGCTTCCAACGCAAGGGGTCTATGGTTTGAGTCCCTATTTACCTGCCCTGTTTGTCCTTGCCAACTAAGTTTGTGACAGTAGTAACCGACCAAGTCCCTACTACCCCACTATGAGGGTCCGTCGCCATATAGGGCTCTTTCCTGAGGCTTAGGAGACGTTGAAGAAATAGAGCTTCTCTCCTATAGAGAAAACGTGTGAATTTTGAATCAAGTTTGGGCGGGCAATATGCATGGCGTCTGTTTTGGCGGGTCACGAATCAGCCAGGCAGGTGAAAGGCATTTGAATCCCTTTGCTTTCCTTTAGTGATAGGGACATGCTATTTATTTATAGACTCATTTTAAATCATAAAGCGGGTTTAAACATTTTTTTTCACCAGCTCCCGAAAATACTACGGGATTAATGAATCTTAGAATTGGGCTCGGATGGGACAGCAATCGTTAGTCTCATAACAGATGCAGAGAGAGAGAGAGAGAGAGAGAGAGAGAGAGAGAGAGAAGGGCGTTAGCACTCGGATGACGGAAGGGGTAAGTGAAAGGTATGGGCTAGGATACCAGAAAGCACTGGGTATGGAGAAAGTACAAGAAGAAAAAGAAGTTGTAGTAGTTGTATTGGTAGGAATAGTGCTGGTAGAATCTCAGTATAAGGTGGTGGTGGTAATAGCGGTAGTGATAGTAGTAGTAGTAGTAGTAGTAGTAGTAGTAGTAGTAGTAGTAGTAGTAGTAGTAGTAGTAGTAGAAGTAGTAGTAGTAGTAGTAGTAGTAGTAGTAGTAGTAGTAGTTGTAGTAGCAGTAGTTGTTGTTGTTGTTGTTGTTGTAGTGATCGTAATGCCTAAACTGCATCGGTAAGAATAAAACCCTTAAAATTATTTGTACAAGTTGTGCTTACTAGTGAAAAAAAGAATCAAAGTGTCTGTTTTGTAGCTTATTGATTTTTTTAAACTCTCGCTTGCAATATGTGTCTTGGTTGTTTGTTTTTTAAGTTGTAAAAAAAAATGGTCCTTTTATTCTTTTGTTTTTTTTTATTTGAACTGACGCGCAGATCAAGTATAGTTTTTAACCTCTGGGAATGGTTAAATGCCAGTTTAGACATAATAATTATTTATCTAGGATTCTGCCAAGGGACACCTTAAAAATATAATAATATTAACTGTTTCTTGATATTACATACGTTAAAACAAGAAAGAAACAACAACAAACATTTGAATTTAAAAAAAAAAAAAAAACAAATTTTAACTTACCATAGCATTCAACATGAAACTTGAGATAATTAGAACGTTTAACTACCAATTAAGATTTAGTCGTTACAATTTTCAACTAAAATAAATTCCATTGGAAAAGTCTGCAGTGAAGAACGCCAATTTTCGGAGGTGCGTCTTCCGAGAAGTCTTGTATACAACTGATCAGCTGGCGTGTCAGTTTCTAATTTTACTACTGGTATTCCCGGTCTGGAAAGTCCCGGAAACTCTGAGAAAGAAAAGACTATTAATGGCTTATTAAAAATCGAAAATTCCCGATTCAAGGGAGCTTATAATGAAATTTCATTTGAAAAGTATGCAGTGATTTCCAGAGCTCAGGGGGGTGTCCCTCAAAAGGCTCAAATGTACATTGCTATAGATCTCCCTCTACATTACTAACCGATTCCATAATTGGAAGGGGCTGTGGGAATACGAGTAGGACGTTTGGTATACATTTTAATTTACTCTATCATTAGAATTTTTTTTCATTATTATTAGATCTAGATTTTGATCTCAAAAAGTCATCATAGATAAATCATTTCGTCAAACAAGGGGTGGAGTACCTAGATCTAATTTTGGGGGTTCAATTTCACACTGTGACACTGCTGATAAATTCTCCAGTAATCTTGGGTGACATTTCGTACTTGTAAAAAAGATTGTCCACGGGAACTAAAAATACTTCAAACCCAGAGAAAGAGAGTTCTAAAGAGAACCAGGACATCTGTGTGGGACAGTCTCATTATATCGACACAGACACATTGATGTTCATCTTCCATTTATAGAATTTCATTAAATATAGGCTATGTTCATTGGGTATAATGTTGGATATTGAATTTTTATATAAAAGTCCTGCTTTACTTAAAAAAGTTTAAGCAAAAAAATACTGTCCGAGTTGGTTTTACTAACAGAACTAGTAGGATTTTTTTTAAACTCAACGGATTCACATCGCGCACATTTCTGTAGTGTACTAGACATTTTATTTGAAAGATAAACTGCTGAAGTTTTCAAATCTGAATAAAATTGTATGGAAAAATCCTAAAAATAGCTGGATTTCATAAGAATTTCTGAAAAAATAGTGTAACTCCGTTGAGTTACGACAACATGATTGAGATAAAGCAAGGGCTTCATAAGCAGTTGCATGGTCTATTCTACTAAGCTTTACATACCCTATTTTTGGCTTTTATTGATTCATAACGAAATTTGTGGAAAAAAGTACTACGACCTGGCCAAAAATACTGTCTGGTGGGTCAAAAGTACTGTGAGCCAAAATTTAGGGTTGGCAGGTCTGTAAAGCTCTTTTTACAGTAGTCATCAAATTTGAAAATAAGTATGATCTGCATATCTCTATTGGAGAAATCACTTCATTGCATTTGTTTGTTTACTTTTGTTATGTTGATTTAGCTTGCATACCTGTATAATGAAAAAAATAGTGTGCAAGTCTCAAAATAATGAAACACTTAGATTATGGAATCTTATTAGAACTAAACTTAAACATTGCTAATCCTAGCTACTTTATTTAGATCTAGTACTTTTAAATGTATATACCTTTAAACAACATATAAATTATGTAAAAAAATGCATTTTGTATTTTTTTTTATCATTTTTTCGAAGATGTTCAACAGTTGAGGCTTTAAAGGTTGCAGATTTGAAGTTGTTGATGACATGTCCCACATGAAAGCTGTGCTGCGTCCCGGTTGCCTTTCTTGGCTCTCGTCTCAGTCAATACCGCTTGTTGAAGCGAGAGCTGTAGTACAAAGTAAATTGAAAAGGCACTGTCTCTCGACCCAAGCATGCCAGCATCAAGTTCAACACTCGGAAATTCGTATTTTCTCAACTCATTTCAAGAAAATTGTGGTACGAAATTAGTTTCCATAAATTTATGCGAATTTCCCTTAAATTTCAGTATAGAAAAAATTGACCGGACAGAGTTCATTAAATGTCTGTCAAAGGTTTATGTTTTGAGATTCAATAATGCTATGCTTTTTTCTAATAAATATAAATACAAAAAGGTCCCACATCCCAAAATGCTCCTCCAATAAGCGTCACTGATCATTGCATTTTCATTTCCAACTTTGATTTCTTTTTTAACTATACAATGTCATATCCCTCAATCTGCTGTATCATCTCCCGTGTCCAGGATTTGAACCATGGCGAGTGTTTCTACTCCACCACTCACCATCCAGACCCCAAGGCGAGAGGTCTACCCAAACGACTTCCGATCCCTGGCGTTGACCATGTCATACTGGTCTCCTCTGGAAAGGGTGGAGTCGGCAAGTCAACAACAGCAGGTTACCTTTTCATACTGAAACTTGAAGTTTTGTCAACCCTTATTATTCAAGCTCCCTTGTCATGTTCTGATTTATGACCATAATTATACATCCTCATTGTGCTATGATTTAGGCCTAAGTCATTCATGCAACTTTTGAGATAAACAATAAAAATTGTTTTATTTCCTTATGCCTGTTTCAAATTGCACACACATTTCTGATATAAGATAAAGCAAAAAACTTAAAACACATTTTTAATCTGAAAGTTAGTCAGATAGATGTCATTTTCACATTTGCTATCATTACTTGCATGTTGGCATAAATCTCACTTATGTTATAATCATAGCACAATGATGATACAGTGCATACATTGCAAGGACCACAACTTGAGAGAAAGAAGAATTAGAAGATATATATATATAAAGAGTGCCAAAGCTAGAATGGCTTGACTGTGGGTCTCAATAGGATTCTACCGAGTGGTTTTCTATGTGAATCATGCATTGGTTTCTCCAGCCTGTACAAAGAAGGCCTATATTAATTTTTGCAAAGTTCTCTATCAATCTGATACATTCACACACCATCTGCTTATGTTTTTGTTTTTTTTAAATTGGTATTAATATAACATTGGGTTGCAAACATGTCAAAATAAAAGAATGAAGTAGAAAATTGCAGAATTAAGCACAATATGCAAGAAGCAATTAAAACAGATTTATTCCAGACTTTTTAAGTATGTCCAATTAAGAAAATATCGCATTATCAGATGTTTAATTTTGTGAATTGCACTGTATATGTAGAATTATTTCTATGGCTTGTGATGACCACGTCACACTGGTCTCTGGAAAGGGTGGGGTCGGCAAGTCAGCAGTTACAGAAACTTAAAGTATTGCTAACCCTGATCTTTCAAGCCCCGCTGTGATATTCTGATTTAATTGACCATATTTATATATCGTCAATGTGCTTTGGTTTTGCTACTATTGAGATAATCAATAAAAAATCTTTTATTTCCTTGTTTTTGCTTCATATTGGACATGAGTTTCTAAGGAGATCAGCAAAACCCTATTAGCACATTTTCAATCTGAAAGATTGGTTAGACAGATCTTATTTTCACCTTAACAAAGATGTATCACTTGCATTTTGGCCCAAATTTCACTTATTCAGTAATCATAGCACTCTGACAATAGTTCAACTATTTCTAAGGCTTGTGATGACCACATCATGTTGGTCTCCTCTGGAAAAGGTGAGGTCGGCAAGTCAACAGCAGCAGGTCACCTTTTCATTATGGAATTTGAAGTATTGTTCACCATTGTTGTATACCAGGGGTAAAACAAAGAGACCCCAAATGGGAGTTTTTTGTTGGAATTTTACATATTATTTCTTTGCAATTGAATGTGTTTTAGTTATTTAAAGAGTGATGGCGTTCAGGGACGTTACAAAGTATGGACAAGGGTTCAAAACAGCTCTCATAACTCTGTGGTTGCAAAATTTGTGGAATGAACTGTTGTCTTTTTTTTAATTGTGCAACCTGCTGTGATCCTTTTCCCACTTGTCTTGAAGACGTTCTGGAATGAATATTTTGCCTGATATAGACTAAAGCAGGAGAGATTGTCTATAAAAAATAAATTTTATTTTTATTGGCAAATTAAGACAATAATTTTAAATGTTAGCCATAACTTTTCAGTCCTCAGATTCAAAACAGGATTTTTAAATGTTATTTCTGTTAATTTTATTTTATCATTTTTAAAATGTTAGTTATAATTGCTCAGTATTTTGGATGAAAATAGGGCTGAACTAATACATTTTATATTTTTAACCTGCTGCAGCTTAATTTTGTATCCACTCCCCTCCCCCTCCCTTCTTAACTTTCACAGTGAACCTGGCATTAGCCTTGTCAGAGTCTGGACAGGTAAGAGCTTATGTATTGTTTCGGTTTAACTCATTCAAACTCTCTCTTTGTTAAGAAAATAAATCATATGCTTGTGTGGAGGGAAAAGCACAGAATTGTCCGAATTTTGTTTCCAAGATATGAACAACAGGTTGTTTTACACAATGCTTCGTCTTTAGGGTGGGTTATATTTTAAAAAGTTCCTTTAAAAAAAACCCCACAGATATTTAAAAAAAAAAACACACTTTCTTGTGTTTGACTATATGAATAATTTTGCACAAGGAAAGGTAACATTTCCGCCTTTCTTCACCTTTTGGAGACCTTCACACATGTTTAAATAACCTCTTATACAGTCCTGGTTAGTTTTTCTCTAATTATTTTGCACTGTACAATAATGCAATTCGCATCCAGTCCAAATTTGTAATATAATGTTCTATTGTGGCAATTGATTAAATGATTAAAATATTTTAGTAATTCATAGCATGAACTATATCCACTGTTTATTGAATGAATATTTCTTTAAGGGTAAGCTGATATGGAGACGTTTTGTTTTTTTATTTATCATCTTTTTCCCTACGGTTCCTAGGGACATAAAGTGGGAATCCTGGATGGAGATATCTACGGACCATCCATCCCTACCCTAATGAATCTTCATGGAGAGCCAGAGCTCAACAAACGTGAGTTTCCATGTAAGGCTTGACTTTTGTTACCTTTTTATCATGTTTGTTGCTTTCTTAATGTCCAACGGTAGCTGCTAGGCTGTACCACAGACCAAGAAATCCAAAATAAATGCCTGATAACTTTACATGCTGCCACACAGAGACAGTGCAGAGCTAGCATGATTCTTATCTCAGCTGATCACATTGTGTTGGCACCGACCCAACCAGCAGTAGGACAAATAAAGACAAAAGAATTTCTGTAATCATAGGTCCACACTGGGTACTTTCAGATGGGCACACCATTGCTCTACCACTTTAGTCCTCTCGCACCCCTTTTCTTTTTCAGGTAACAAATTATGTGCAGGATATTGTGTAAGAATTATTTTTAAGATGTCAGGATGAGTAGATTGAAAAGATAGTTAACATTTTCTATAGTAGCTTTGATTGTAAGATTTGGAAGAGTCTTAAGGTCTCTATATTTAACATTTTCTATAGTAGCTTTGATTGTAAGATTTGGAAGAATCTTAAGGTCTCCATAGTTAACATTTCTATAGTAGCTTTGATTGTAAGATTTGGAAGAATCTTAAGGTCTCTATAGTTAACATTTTCTATAGTAGCTTTGATTGTAAGATTTGGAAGAATCTTAAGGTCTCTATAGTTAACATTTTCTATAATAGCTTTGATTGTAAGATTTGGAAGAATCTTAAGGTCTCTATAGTTAACATTTTCTATAGTAGCTTTGATTGTAAGATTTGGAAGAATCTTAAGGTCTCTATAGTTAACATTTTCTATAGTAGCTTTGATTGTAACATTTGGAAGAATCTTAAGGTCTCTATAGTTAACATTTTCTATAGTAGCTTTGATTGTAAGATTTGGAAGAATCTTAATGTCTCTATGAATCTATTTTATCCGATGGTCTCATTAAAGTTGGACATTGACTGCAGTCAACAAATGGTTTAACAAGGGAAACAAACCATGTGATTACTGTGTTTAATTGCACGACACTGAATTTCAGTTATGCTTCTTGGTTCCTTGGGGAACACAGTATATTTGCTGCCCTATTTTCCTTATAAAATGTGAAAATAGGTAACATTGGACATTTCTATTTCCTCTAGTTTTTGACGATTCTAAATTTCTAAGTTTTTGTCATGGCATACATTATATCAATTGGTATATGTCTTCGCAGCACGGTTTCAATTAACTAATCAAGCATAATTATTGTGCTTTAAAGTTCTTTGAAAATAATACATTTAGGGGGATAATTGAGAATTGTTCAAAATCTCAGTAGATTTGTGTTAATAGATTCATTTCTGTATTTCTCTTTGACAGAAAATCTCATGCTTCCACTTGTCAACTATGGAATAAAATGGTAAGTTAAATAAAATGTTGAAGTGCAGTTATCTCACTTAAATAAATATACTAAAAGATAAATGACAAAATACTTGCTGAAGAGAATTTATTTTATAGGCTATCACTTCCATAATTAAACGTTTACGAACAGCTTTTCTGTTGACACTGTGAAAGTATCGTCGTAAATCTAGCTTTAGGATTTTAGGCAATGTGTTTTTCTGCCACCAAGTAAAGTATAAACAGAAAGTTATTAAAATGCAATGCTCCAATAAAGTAAAATTACTGTTACTACTGCAACTACCAGTGTGTCAGAAGTATAATAACATTTTGATTATTTATGTCTATCACTATTATCACAGCAGATCTGGGACTTTCATTAAAAAAAATCATTAGGTTCAACCTGTCTCCGTGTAAAATTTTTGGGGAAACTTAGGGCAGGTAAAATTAAGCAGAATGTTAACATATATATATATATATATATATATATATATATATATATACATACTCTACTTACATGGTTAATGATAAAAATTGTTCCCCAATCTTGTGCTCCGGCAGTATGTCCATGGGATTCCTGGTAGACAGCCAGTCAGCCATAGTGTGGCGCGGTCTGATGGTAATGTCAGCAGTCCAGAGGTTGATCAGGCAGGTGAGAAGAAGAAGTAGAGGTTAAGACAGGTGAGAGACAGGACTAGAGGTTGATCAAGCAGGTGAGAGACAGGACTAGAGGTTGATAAGACAGGTGAGAGACAGGACTAGAGGTTGATGAGACAGGTGTGAGAGAGACAGGACTAGAGGTTGATAAGACAGGTGAGAGACAGGACTAGAGGTTGATGAGACAGGTGAGAGACAGGACTAGAAGTTGATGAGACAGGACTAGAAGTTGATGAGACAGGTGAGAGACAGGACTAGAGGTTGATGAGACAGGTGAGAGACAGGACTAGAGATTGATAAGACAGGTGAGAGACAGGACTATAGATTGATAAGACAGATGAGAGACAGGACTAGAGGTTGACAAGACAGGTGAGAGACAGGACTGGAGGTTGATCAAGCAGGTATTCATCATCATTGCTATAAATAATATTATGATAATAATTATTATTCATAATATTAATATTTTTAAGATAATTATTGTTTTT
>RQTK01000401.1:109469-135289 GCA_003991915.1 Elysia chlorotica
GTTCAACTTTCTATTTCACAGAATATTCCTGTCTCAGGTGAAAACATATAAACACAGCGAGACAGAAATCTAGAATAAGTTGGATTCTAGAACAAAATGCAGAGAAATAAATCTCAAGTCAAGTGCATTAGACAAAAATGCAGAGATAAGAATTTTAAGTAAGATGAATTATGCAAAAATTCAGCGATAGAAATTTTAAGTCAGATGAACTAGAGAGAAATTTTAAATCAGATGAACTAGAGAAAAATTCAAAGATGGTATGGTAATCTTAAGTCAAATAAATTAGAGAATCAAGTTGTTGGAAATCAGAGCAGATATCATTAACTTTAATTATTAAACACATTGCTTTCTATTTGAGAGATAGGACCAACACCATGATAATGCTTTTCCTGTACAGTAGAACTCTATACAATAAGAACAGACTCAAAGAGCACCCTACATTCAATGAAGACATAAACATTCCCGATTATTCTTCTTCTTTGGCATTATTAAGCTGCTTTCGATCTAACAAACTAACCTCTCACCCATCCTCGGATCCAACGAACTAGGAGTGTTGACAGTTTAACAAAGTTGCATCCCAGACACTAAATCTAGTTCAAAGTTAGACCAGCTAAGGTCTGTCAGCTCATCGCTTAAAAATAATATTTCTCCCATAACCCATAGGTGATACCATGTAGTGTATTGTACAGTGAAAGAATGAAAAATGACGAGCAGCGAGGTAAGGGGAAGAGGAGTGGCAACCGATGGACGCATAATGCTAAATCAATATTTGTCAATCTATATAAGCTATAATGGATCTAAATAACAGTGTTCACAGTGGCAAGATGTTTCAAAATATGCATAAAGCATAAGCAAAAATTATAAACATTTCTCTATCTACAAAATCATTCCTCTGTACCGCTCTCTGCTTTTATTTTTGCAAGATACAGATCTAGAAATCTCTAGGCCTTCTACCACACTGGAGCGCATTCCAGAACAATCTAGACTCTAGCTCACATATTCATTAACATATCTCACCCCTGCTCTTCTATTAAAAATCAAACTTCGAGCACATCCTGAAATTAACTAGACTGTAAGACCGTTTGCGCCAACACTACTGACGCTTGCGCATGCCTACATAGCTATACGTAGCGTAAACAATGTTGCAGTCCTCATATCATTAAATCTGTCTCAGGCTTAGGTGATCAACACTAAATTGGGAGAGGTAAAAATGTAAATCAGGTGAATAACACAAAAAGCAAAAAAATACAAAGAAATCTTAAGTCAGATGAATTGAAAAGAAAACAACAAAAAAACTAATACATGTAGATAGAAAAATCTCAAGTCAGGCGGTGTAAAGTAAAACCATGAATCCTAGCTAATTTTGTCAGATCGTCACATTGCTAACATAATGATCTAACTCACAATCATAACAGACCAAAACAACACTCACCTACCATAAGAATCTTTGAAATATCTTAATCTATCTATTCAATGATGCATTTCCTGTACCATAGAACTCTATACAACAAACTCAGACTCAAAGAGCACCCTACATTCAATGAAGACATAAAAATTCCCGATTTTTCTTCTTCTCTGTCATTTTTTAGCTACTTGTGATCTAACAAACTAATCTCATACCCATCCTTGGATCCAACGAACTAGAGGTGTTGACAGTATAACAAAGTTGCATCCCAGACACTAAACCTAGTTCAAAATTAGACCAGTTAAGATCCGTCAGCTCATTGCTTAAAAATATTTCTTCCATAACCCATAGGTGATATCATGTAGTGTATTGTACAGTGAAAGAATGAAAAATGACGAGCAGCGAGGTAAGGGGAAGAGGAGTGGCAACCGATGGACGCATAATACTAAATCAATATTTGTCAATCTATCTAGGCTACAATGGATCTAAATTACAGTGTTCACAGTGGCAAGATGTTTCAAAATATGCATAAAGCATAAGCAAAAATTATAAACATTTCTCTATCTACAAAATCATTCCTCTGTACCGCTCTCTGCTTTTATTTTTGCAAGATACAGATCTAGAAATCTCTAGGCCTTCTTCCACACTGGAGCGCATTCCAGAACAATCTAGACTCTAGCTCACATATTCATTAACATATCTCACCCCTGCTCTTCTATTAAAAATCAAACTTCGAGCACATCCTGAAATTAACTAGACTGTAAGACCGTTTGCGCCAACACTACTGACGCTTGCGCATGCCTACATAGCTATACGTAGCGTAAACAATGTTGCAGTCCTCATATCATTAAATCTCTAATAAGACGAAAAATCGGCTGGGCCAAATTTTAAAACTTTATATAAAAAAACGTTTACAATATAAAAAAAAAGTCGACAATTGTAAATAGATTCCTTTGTTTGTTTAAACACTACTGATGTTGAAATAGACGTTAATGTTTTCAACATGACAATATCCTGTCCAGGTTCTGTGATCGTGACGACCCCCCAAGATCTGTCGTTGCTGGACGCACGCCGAGCGCTGACCATGTACCAGCAGGTTGGCGTACCTTGCCTGGGCCTGGTGGAGAACATGAGCGTCTTCGTCTGTCCGAGCTGCGGCCACAGGGAGAGCATCTTCGGCCAGGATGGGGGGACTGACCTGGCTGGCGAGGTGGGGGTCGAGGTTCTAGGTGAGGAATGCTCAGAAGTTTGGGTTACTTTTTCAACATAAAAACTATGGCTGAGAATGGAGCTACATTCTCTAAAGAGAGAGCGAGAGCGGTTCATCTGCTATATAACAATTTTTTTGTAAATTCCATCTGGCATAAATCCATGAAGTTTTATGATTAACATTGGCATCATTCTGTCCATCTTTTTATGGTTTGCTGGTGCTTTAAGGTTAAAAAGAATAAATTGTCTATAAAGCCTTTCTGAGAAACCCCAAGTGAATCTGGCGCAAGTGAGAATTTTGACGCTCTTAGTTATCTTTAGTGTGTTAAAAACCCCCATCTATTGCACTTTTAGAGGTTGAAAAAGTTTTAACTCTACCATTTCTAGAACAAGAGATAATTAGTAATTTCATTTGAAAATAAAAACTGATATATAGATATAGATCAGTCTGTTTTTTTTTAGTATAAAAGGCTCTATTTGAAAACTTGTATCAGCAACTTGTGCCCGAAAAGCTTAGAACATCTCATATATCTCGTAGTCTTATGTCTCCTGTGGTTGTCTCTGTGTTTTTCTATATACCCAGGCAGAGTTCCTCTACACAGGTCAATCCGAGAGCTGAGCGACTCAGGACAGCCAGTGGTGGTATCACAGCCGGACACACCGCATGTAAGGATTGTTGGTTTGTTTTGTTTGTTGTTTTTTATTTTTGTTGCTTAACATCCAACATCAGCACTACATAGGCTATATTATGTGCGGGCCCCAAGACTAACGTCTGACAATGTTATGTGCTGCAACACAGAGACAGGGACCCCAAGACTAACGTCTGACAATGTTATGTGCTGCAACACAGAGACAGGGACCCCAAGACTAACGTCTGACAATGTTATGTGCTGCAACACAGAGACAGTGTGGGGATCCCATGACTTCTGTCTCAGTTGGTCACATTATACTGAAACAAAATCAGACAAATACATTTTTAACAGATCAAGGGGTTTTTAAGTGCAGATCTCCTGGTTAAGAGATCAACGCTCTACCACTTGGGCCAGTTGGTCTCCCACTCCTCATAAGGATAAATATTTTTTTTTTTTTTTTTTTTTTTTTTATTAACTAAGAATGGTCGGTTGCTAACATTGTAAATTGGCAATTATTGAGTTCATCTGTGGACATAATCTATATTAAAAAAAAAATAAGCTTGATTTTGTATGAGCCTTAGCAGCTTCAACCAACTTGAACCTTTCTATATGCCTAAGTTTGTATCCCAAACTGTTACAAAAGTGTTAATTTACACTCAAGATACTTGCCAACTCTCAGGGAGTCTGCAGATCAATTTCTGTTGTGTTGCTGCCTCATAGCTTAATTTTGGCTGTCATTTAGTCATACTGGTAACTTGATAAAATATCTACCTTTTTATCTGAACATGGAAATATACAGTTTGTAAACACTCAGTACTTAAATTAAGTTCTTTACCTCTGACGCTTGAATGTTTAATGTCTCTTGTCTATTGCAAAACATCTGACAGATGACTGATTTATAATGGCTAGAGTGAGTGAGTTTGCTTTTACGCCTAATTTTATAATGGCTAGAGTGAGTGAGAGGGTGGGTTTGTTTTTACGGCACGTCAGCATGGCAACGGCTATATTGTGCCCATGATGTCCTAAGACAGTCAATATACTATACTAGTTGCAGCGGTGACTCCTTTATCTCTCTGAGTGATAAAAGCATAAAAATTGTGCATAAAGAGGTTGGTTACAAGTTAAGTGTATATACAGGTGTTTAAAAGATCCATGTTTTAGGACCTACAATAATGATATTGAACACTTTTTATTTACTGAGTCAAATTTTTGTTTTGTTTTGTTTTTGGACAGGCTCAAGTATATAGAGAAATGGCTGTGATTCAAACTTTTTTTGTTTTGTTTTTGGACAGGCTCAAGTATATAGAGAAATGGCTGAAAAAATCATTGCGACATTGGCACAGAGCAAGGCACAAACATCCTGACAGAAGTTTTCTTGACTGGTGGTAAACAATTGTAGATAAACTTGCCCTTTGAGATAATGTATTTTTGTGCACACTTTCGTATTGTTTAAAAAATAAAGAAGTAATAATAATTGTAAATTAACATAAAGACTTACACTTGTTTGTGTGTGTGTGTGTGATTTAGTTTGCTATGAGCCTTTTCTGTTAGTTACATGCATATAGAGGAGACGGATATTTGAAGGTTAGGAAACCCAATGCTTGCTAGTATTTTTACCCAACTTCTCTTTTTGTTTTCTCTTTACTGATGAACATTTACAATTTATACACTATTATGTCAAGTAGCTGGAATAAAATTTAGTATTGAGACATTATTCAACTTCATCTGTTCCATTACACAATTGAGCAATATCAGGACTGTCATGAAAATCCTACAAATCAAAAGTGCCATGAAGAACATGCAAGTTCATTACAAATGATTTTCTATTTGGATCATAATTTTGTCCACTTTGTTGTTTTTTATCTCAATATGTTACGGAATGAAATTTCTCTTCAAGTAACTAAAAAATTCAAGCATGTTTCTTCATCAAGACTCTCACATATACAATATTGAAAAACATAAAAACGCTCCTACATTGCGGGCAATCAAATTCAGTTCCAAAAAATTCCTTGAAAAGCTTAACAACTTTTATTAGCCTGCTTGAAATAGGATGACAAAAGCTCAGTAATCTATTATCTTGTCTGGACCTTGAACTGTGATCCAAGTTCTGGATTGGCAACACTGCGCCTTCTATGGCTCTAAAAAACCTTGTGTTAAACAAACAATTGAAAATGAACATGCCAGCCGCTGTAGAATCCATTTCAGATAAACGGCTCGGGGACAGCCTACTATTTTATTTTATCCTAAATTTATATATATAATAGAAATGGTAAAGTGAAGGAGGAAAAAAGACAATTGTTGCCATGGAAATAGTTTATATAAAGCCACTTTTTTATTTTAAATAGAGATTGCCTTTGACAAAATGGTTAGAGCATTGGGCCACCTTTTTGAAGGTGCTGGGTTTGATTCATAATGTGGATGAATATTTTGTGTGCAATATAGTTGTCGTCCCAGAATGGAATTGATATCTGAGCCTCTTGAGTCAAGGTGATATTAAAAGTGAGGTTTGGAAAATACACGTATTGACAACAACCGAACTAATGCTGTTAGCCTGGTACAATCAAGACCGTGACTCTTGGTTTTCAAAACTATGTCCAAAGCATGGGACAAATTATCAAACAGACTCCATAGTACTTAGTAGTTAAGTTTAAGATATACTCTATTATTTGTACACATTTTCATGTATATAAATCCATCCCTTTATTAGACTATTCCTTATTCTCTGAAAAAAGGAAGGCGCTAATGAAATACATGAAGACAAACAGAATTTAGAAAACATTGTTTCATTCATTATATTATTTTATTCTCAAACTCATGTTGTTTAAAAATATAAAAAGCTTCTCAAAACCAAATAGAGACCTGTTTTAATAACCCATAAATTTGATTTTATCAAATGAGAGAGAGAGAGAGAGAGAAAACGTTTATTCAATGATAATAAAAAAAAGACGAAAAAAACGCATAGAAAGCAACTGTCTATATTCAGTATTTCAAATATTCAGAGTTTCTGAGGCTGTTGTGCCAGCAGTAGGGGATCTTGAAAGGTACATTTTCTAGATTCTCTTAAGAAAGGCACGCATGAAAAACGTTTCACAGTCATTAGTGCTCTGTTGCCAAAGAACAATACTAGCAGTTTTACAGTATCACAGACAAGTGCTACCATTGGATTTTTAAAAAGTCATTCTAATTCACTTATTTAAATTCAAAGCATACATAGTTTAAAAAAATAAAGTTTGTAAATCACCTGATCGCATGAATAACACTAATGAAATAAACAAACCTATTTGTATTCTTCAAGTATAATTTGATATAGAAGATGAGTTATTAATGAACTAAATGTACATGTATTTCCTCTTATAAAAATGTGCCCACACACTACGTGGGTGAAAACTTAGAAAAGTGCAGGATATTTGCATTCTTAGAAAATTTCACTTATACAATGATTTGTCTAGTTTAAAAACATATAAATATTGCGAGATAAAGAGATATAAAACAGTATAAGACAAGCCCTTTGAATGAGTCACCTGCTAGTAGTAAAAAAAAACTCTCCCTCTTGATGTGGTTCCTCACATTGGAGGCCATAATAAAATACTGATGCTCATGTAAAGCTGAAGTAAAACCCTCCATACATCACCACCAAACATATGTCACATGTTTCCATACAAAAGCTTAAATCAGACTAATTCAGTGAACGATGATATTACATCAAACTTAATTCATAATTGCCCAAATGAGTACTTTCTTCCTAATCTTTACTTGTGTGTTTGTGTGCATTTCCTTGTTTTATCTGTTCATGACAGTCATCAGAGAAAGAGAAGGTAGAATATGCTGAAAATACATTTGATTTGTTTGGTCTGAGCTTTATAAAGATCTATCTCTTTAGCCTGGGGTCCTCAAAAGAATACTTTTAGGAACTGGCGCCTATGTATCCGAATTTTCTGTTTTTACACAGGCCTGAATGTTTGGTTGGTTGGTTGATTTTTTTATATACCCTAATATTGTATCTGGCGTAATTAGATTATAAAACTCATTGGGTTTTTTTTTTGTTTTTTTTTTTAATCTTTACACAAGGCACAATGACAGAGAACTGCATATTAATGATGGTCCCGATGTTGCCTTAAGGTCCTACAGCAGCAACTGGGCTATACTGCGGATAGGACCCCAGAGTGGGATAGCCTAGACAGGGTTGGTCACATCATACTGACACCAACCTAACTAGCAAGGAAAATGCGGTGGTCAGCGTAGTGCTCGAACCACAGACCTACTGCATTGAAGTCTGACACTTTAACCCCTGGACTATCACCCTACCCAAAAATAAGAGACGCTGTTAATAATAATCTTCAGATGAAAGTTAATTACTAACATAGAGCTAACACTTCCACCAGAAGCTTACAAGTTTTTTACCGTTGCGCAATTTTCAGAGATAAACTATATCTTTCTTTAAATTTTGTTGTGCCTTGAAAATTGTTCACTCAGCTCGATTGCGACATAAACTCAATAGAGTTACAGTATTTTGCCAGCAATACTCATGAAATTATTCGGGGCTGTTTTGGATTTTTTTTTCTTCAAAATTCTACTCTTTTGAACCAATAAAGGTAAAATCAAAATTATTGCAGATTTCAAAACTTCAGCTTTTTATCTTTCGAATATAAATTTATTATTATAAATGTCCATTTGACCGCTTACATTTACGCGATATGAATCTGTTGATTTAAGATTTAAGTAATCTAACATTTCCACTAGGCCGCCGATGTCATCTAATACTGCAGCTGCATGACACCGGGGGGTTGGTTCCTCACTGACATTACGGGGGTGCCGGGCTTGCGTCGGTACGCGGGCTGAGCCTGGCCCATAGCAGCGCCGTACGTTTTCTGGGAGAGAGAGGGCAACAAAACTCGTTTACATATACAAGGTTTTTAAAGAAATAGGATAACGCTTTTACATAAAAGATTTTTGGAGAAATAAGGCAAAGCGTTTATATACAAGGTTTTGGGAGAAATAGGACAACATAACACGTTTATATACACAAATTTCAGAGAAGTGTGACAACAAAACATGTTTACATACATGTACAAGGTTTTCCGAGAAGTGCGTCAACAAAACTTGTTTATTTACATGTACAAAGTTTCCACATAATTGCAACACAAAACCTGTTTATATACAAGGTTTTATTAGAGAAATATGACAACGAAATTTGTTACGTATGCAAGGTTTTCAGAGAACTTCACCAACAAAACGCATTGATATACAAGGTTTTTAGAGAAATAAAACAAGAAAACTTGTTAATCCAATAGGATATTTCGATGTTGTTTCTGCCATCGCCTGATATTATTGCCCCTAGATATTTAAAGCGGTCACTTTGTTTGAGTTTGGTTCCTTTGATATAGATGTCACTCGTCGGCGATATCTGTTCCTTGCTGATAACCATTACCTCTGTCTTTTTACTGTTCAGTTCTAATCCTTTTTTCCTGCTCTCCTCTTCTACAATGTTTACTAAATTTTGTAGATCATTGTTGTTTTCTGCTAACAATACTGTATCGTCGGCATATCTAAGGTTGTTGATATTGTGACCTCCCACTTTTATTCCAGGATGTCCTTCTAAGTTTCGCATGATTATTTCACTGTAAAGAGAGAAAAGGTCTGGAGAGAGCACACATCCTTGTCTTACACCACGCTTTATTTGTTGGAAAGTACTGATTTACCCATCAACTCGCATTGCTGCTGTTTGTTCCCAATATATGTTTTTGATCACCCTTAGATCCTTTCCATCCACCTTTAACTTTGTCAGTTGCGTGATTATCTCATCGTGGCGTACTCTGTCAAATGCTTTGGTGTAGTCGATAAAGCATAAATACACCTCTTTCTTCACTTCTAAAGCTCTTTCAAGCAAATTTCAGAGAATGAATATAGCATTTGCCGTTCCTTTTCCCTCTACGAATCCACATTGTTCTTCTGCTATTTCAGGTTTAATTTTATTTCTGACACGCTTCATGATAATTCTTAGAAGTATTTTGGTCATGTGGCTCATGAGGCTTATAGTTCTGTGGAGTTCACATTCTGAGAGAAATAAAACAAGGAAACTTGTTAATCTAATAGGACCCCCTTCAATTGGACATTTTGAGAGAAATCGTTTCCCAATTTCCCTGTACATTCTACCGGGGGGAGAGAGAGACAAAGACATAGAGAGAGAAAGATCGGACTATAGAGTAAGAAAGAGGGATAGATAGGGAAAGATATAGAGAGAGAATAACTGGGGAAGAGATAGAGAGAGAATAACTGGGGAAGAGATAGAGAAAGAAAGATCAGGAATAACTCGGGGAGAGAAAGATAGGGAAAGCAATATTTAGAGTGAGAGAGAGATGAAATGCGCGTTTGGATGAGATGATAAATACTGTTTTCGTCTAGATCTAGATGTGATATCGAAAGAGATCAAGGGCGAGCGATAGAGTGATCGAGGGGGAAAGGTGACTGGGGTTATTCTATTGCAATAGTTTAGGAAAGTGCAGTGAATTTCATTCAATGAAAATCTGTCAGGGAAAGCCTAAAAGATTACTATATGGCTAAGGTTTAAAAAGGGAATGGACTCCTCAAAAACATCATATTAAGCCATATTTCATCTTAAACGGATTCCATTATACATGTATATGACAAAGCCTCACCCTTCGAGACGTGCGTATCTGAGCGTTGTAGAATGCAGCAGACTCTGGTGTGTTCATCAATGAAGAATAAAATCTGCCTTTTATATCAACACGTTACACAATATCAAAACACTACACAATACAACTTAGTAAAATATTGAATGAAAAAGATGTTATTTCCAAAGCTTGTCCCCCAAAAGGCCAGTTAGAAAAATTCAGGCCCCTATCCAAATCACCCTGTCTAGATGTAAAATGTGGCAACAACTTACGGCCAGGCTGGTGATCGGTAACACTACGCCAGGTCTCACACCATGACCCACGCCGAGGCTCGTCTGGTTCTCATCGGCAGCCGACAGGAAGCTTTCACTGTACCAATTGTCAAACTCTGGGAGTGGAAGCCAATACACATATAGATCAGGTGAACATATGGATGTCAGACATTGTTAAATGACACATTTTAACCTTCTAATTGGTAAATACAGAAGCCCGACATACAGATCATGTGAGTATTTGAATTTTAAGATTTTCGGAAATAATCATCATCAATTTGATATGTTAAGATGAAAGTTTATACATGTGTCCTTTAAAGGCGAATTTGATTGGTATTCCTAAACTTTTCCTCTTCACTCTATACACATGATATGCATTTGATATGCACTTGTGATAGCACATCTTTTTTTTTTTATCTGCACATCTTCCCTTTTGAAATAATAAATATCAAAGCTTTTATCTTTTATTTTTATGCTAAAATAGTAAGAGGCTTTAAATCTTTCAATGTAAAAAGGTTAACACATAGACACAGTGTTGCATAGGTTGCATAGTAAATGAATTCACATATTATTATAAACTTTTCAATGAAAACAAAAATAAAGAAGGGATACATCTTTTTCAATTTAAGAAAATTCTTTCGCTGAATATGTCATGCCATGTTAATTGTTGCTGGGCGTGTCTAGATCTACCATTTTACCTTTTTCCTAATTTGCACTGAGATTTAAGTAATCATTGGAAAATATTGATTAACATTGTAATCATTTTTTTAAACTATTTCTTCTAAATAAAAAACAATTTTTTATTGATTAAAAAACAAAAAAAAATGAATTTGCATTTCTAGGTAGATATATATTTTTTCTGCCAACGGGATGTATCTTCTTTGCAGATAAAAATGTTAATTCTTCCAGGCATTAAAATTTAAATTACCAAAAAACAAAAAAGAATAATAAGAGACATCTGGATTTGAAGAGAATTTTCTCCACTGAGTTCTTTAGGATCATGTTAATTGTTTTAGTTCTAAACCTACCATTTCACTTCTCTAGTAACTAATTGAGATACCAATGCTATACAACTTGAGCCAAGACCCCCTCCCCCCGCCCCCCTTCCCGACATGGTAAAATGGGCGCAGTGGTCCAGGGGTAGAACATCGGCTTCCGACGCAAAACGTCCAGAGTTTCAATCCTGGCTGTTGCGTTCCCTACTGGTTGGGTCAGTGTCAGTATAATAAGACCGACTGAGACAGGAGTCATGGTATCCCCACCCTGTCTCGTGTGTGGCAGCACATAAAATTGTCAGACGTCTGTCTTGAGGCCCGTCCACAATATAGTCTATATAGTGCTGCTGTTGGACGTTAAACCAACACAACCAAACAACCTACCAACATGGATAAGGTAAATGTAGCTGTTTGCAGCTCTAAGAATAACTCTGACCTTGGATGAGCCTGAGTCTGCACTGATCCACAAGCTTCTGGCAGTACGAGATTTCAGACTTGAGGTTGTGGAGCTCGTCATACTTGGCGCGATAGTTCGTCTTCAGGTCCTTGAGACGCTGGATCTCGATGAACTCCTCCTCACTGATGATGATGTCCCCGTCTTCGTTCAGGATGGGACCTAGAGCAGAGGGTTAAGGTTTGTGGTGAGAGAGAGAGAGATAAAGTGATGAGCGAGCCATGTCATATTTTACTCAGTTACTACCAAATGTTTAGCACTAGTGCCAATCTCAGGAATGAGCGTGGACCAGGGTAGAAAGTTTTTTGAAGAAATAACATTTGGGTTCCATAAAAAATTCAGTGCTTATGTCAAACTAAGGATATGGCTTAAACAAGGCAGGAACTTTGTGATAACAAGAGTTATATAATTAATATAAAACATTCTGGTTCTATCAAGTTAGAGTTAATGTTAATCTCAGGATGCTTCCTAAACAAGGACAAAGCTTTGTGATAACCGAGAGATCATTTCTGTTCTAGTTTTAATTTTAGTCAATCTTTTAGGAGTACGGTAGATCATTTTGGGGAAACATTTTGAATTATTCTGTTCTGGATAGTTTGAATAAACCAAGAGAAGACATTGATTAACGCTTGCTAAAAATGCTGTAGTCCTATACTAAATGCTAGTGATGAAAGACTGAATGAGTTCATGTTAAGGTAAAAACCACAAAGATTATGATTTTGTTTACCGTCAGCCTCTCTCTGCATTCTGAGCTTCTCCAGCACCTGTCTGGCCTGGTCTATCGCGTTCTTTGTGCCGTTTATCTGGCCTGCCAGCTCAGAATATGTCTTCTTTTTGTTGGCCAGAATTTCTAGCAAAGCAAAGCCAAAAAAAAAAAAAAATATAAATGAATTGTGAAAGCAAAGAAAAACTTTTTAAAAAATGTTCTTATTTGTTTGTTTGTTTGTTGTTGTTTTTTTAATGTCTGATATCAAGAAGTAGGCTATATCATTAACATGTTTAACAATTTTACTTGATTCCAATCAAACCAGTGTGTAGAAGGCAAATTTAGATTTGTTATATAAAAAGATTTGTCCTAATGCGTTATCATAGGATAAAGAAATTCTATCCATCTCAACCATGAGCCAGAGGTAACATCCTACACAACTGGTTTGCTAAAGTTTTTTTCACTTTTTCCTCTTAATTTTTATTAGTGTTTGATTTTTGTAATTTTTTCCCCTCTTGTTATGGTATTTTTTGGGGAGGGAGGGGGGGCTCTTTTACATCTTGGTTATTAATATTGTTGGTTTTATTTATTTATTTATTCATTTTTTTCCCTTATCTTTTTTAATTACAAGCATATTTCCTAGTTCAATTGAACATTAACATGTGTGAAAGTCATTTTACAAACAATACTTCGTTGTTATTTGCTTGTTTTGTTTCTTTGTTATTCATTTGCAAACGTGTGTCACCTTTGTTCTCAATGAGGATCCTGTTGATTTCGCTGCCACGGTCTGTCTTGAATTCCTCAAAAGCAGCTGTGCGATTGGGAGGAGTGCTAGAGAGTGACAGATTGACATAATTGATTGTTATTGTAGCAAAAATAATTGAATGCACACACAAAAAAAAAGAAAAAGGAACTGGTGTCGTTTATAAATGTGAAAAACAAAAAGATGTGTATCTTTGTTGCAAAAAATGGTAGGCCTATATTGTTCAATTAGATCCAATTTTTGTTAACAGTTATGGAAATGTATGATCAAGTTGACGAAATGTCTTTGCTGTGCACATTAATTTTTATGTACTACAAAAATAGATGGTTGTTTTTTTTTGCATTATATCTATTTCTATGTAAAAAAAAAAAAATCAACTGGACTTCAAATGCTGCAAACCTTATTCAGAGATATGAAAAGAAACCAAATTATAAGGTTTAAAGTTAGGCTACATCCAGAAGAGGTTCTAAGGTCAATGCCTCACAGTTTTACGAGCTGCTATTTGAGACTGTTAGGAATACGAGGGCTCAACCGGTCACATTTTATTAACCCTGGCCCAACCAATACAGGACAAAAATCCAACAAATTTGCATGGTTTGAATCTTATTTAAGATCTCGGACTCTCCGTGTAAAAGTTGGAACTTCTTATTCTGAGGAGGTTATTTTACCATTCGGTGTTCCACAGGGTTCCGTTTTAGGTCCTATTCTTTTTACAATTTATCTGCAGCCCACCGCAAACATAGTAAGAAATTACAATCTGCAACACCACCAATATGCGGACGATACACAGATATACAAAAGTTTAAATATAAAACATCTTAACTTGTTATTCAGGACGACAGAAAGCTGTATATCTGACCTTAAAGCATGGATGACACAAAATAAGCTCCAACTCAATGAGTCAAAGACTGAAGTTGTTTTGTTTGGAAAGCCATCTGATCTTAAGAAGACTGACAAAAAGGTTTTGGAAATAAATTCAAGTTTTGTTGTACCATCTCAAAAGGCAAAGAATCTAGGCATTATTTTTGATCAAAGTCTAACTATGAGTGATCAAGTCAGTTCATTGTGTAAAACTTTATATTTTGAGATAAGTCGTATCAGTCTTATAAGAAGATACCTGACCTTTGATGTCACTGTAAAATTAATGGTGCCTCTGGTTCTATCCAAACTGGATTATGGCAATGCACTACTCTCTGGTCTATCGGTGGACCAACTAAATAAACTTCAAAAAGTTCAAAATCACGCGGCCAAGGTAATTTACAAGAAAAAGAAAAATGAGCATGTAAAGCCCCTATTAAAATCATTACATTGGTTGCCCGTGAAAGAAAGAATTGAATACAAGATCGCTATAACGTTTTTAAATGCTTAAACAATTTGGCCCCACAATATTTACAAGAACTTTTGCACCTTAATCTGAGCAAGGCATCTCGCTCTCTAAGATCTACAAATGACAAAACTTTACTCTTTACGCCTAAAACTAATTTAAAATCATTTGGCGACCGGTCATTTCAGTTTCAGGGACCACATGTTTGGAATTCTCTTCCACGAGAGATTAGGGAGAGTGCAAGCCTCGAGACCTTTAAAAAAGATCTGAAGAGTCATCTTTTCAAACGTGTTTTCAGTTCTTAAGTTCCTATTTTACTTGTTTTTACCTGTCGGTCTTTTACGTAGATTGTATAATTCAATTCCATTTACACTAGTTATTAAATCTTGCATCTGTCTGTGCATAATTAGTATCGGTTTTAAATGGTAGCGCTTTTGTTTACCTGTGACTCTCGTGACAGAGATAAGGTTTCAATTTTAATTCATTAATTTTTGTTCACTTATGGTTGCATACTATTACGCAGCTTTACAGTGTTGCATTTTATATCATTTTTATTATATTCTTTCTGATAATGAGTATATGCTGCATACTATTTACGTCTACATTTCTTCTTATGTATATTGTTTGGTTAAGATTTAACTTTTAATATTTAATTTTTAATTGCATGCTGATTGATATGATGTATGCGTATTTAGTGTATCCACTGTAAAGCGCTTTGAGATTTTTAAAAATATTCTGAAAATGGAAAGCGCTAAATAAATGTAATTTATTATTATTATTATTATTTGACAACAAGGCATTAGATAGCGTTAGTACTTAACAACGTCAGTTTTTTAGGCCTAGTTTACGACCGCTCATGAATACGGCCCCTGGTATTAATCTGAATGGATAGGGGCATAGTTTCGAGACTCGCTCTTTTCTTTGGGCTATTTAAAACACTATTCTATATCATTTTGTTAACACTAAAACAAACAAGGCGGGCGTATCTGAATTGAAAGTCCAACAAATAGTTACGTACAAATGACGTTATATCTTGCCAAAGAAATAATACAAATAAATCACAGAACGGTGAAGTATCTCACCTGGGTGCCACTAAATGTTTCAGAGTGGATGCGAACTCGCGGTGCTGTTCCAGCTCACGTCGGGCTCTGTCTGTGACCAGTTCACTGGTTGGCACGGCGGCGATTCCCTGACTTTCCATGAATTCTCTGGCGCCAGTGGACGTCAAAAGACAATGACTCGTCTCTCGGGGAAAGAGTGGGAAAGAACATCCAATAAAACTTCCCACCGAAAACGTCACGATGCATTTAGATCTATAAATAGTTATACGTGTTTTAGAACAAATCATAGAAATCCACTTTCATAAATAACACACGGTTTTAAAGCACTTAAAATGGACTAATTAAGGGGACTGGGTATATCCTTTTAGTTATAAAGTTTAAAAATGCCTCCCGGCTAAACTCTTTTATATTAAAGCATCAAAGTTTCAGAAGGAACTTTTGCACAAATTCACTGACTTAAAAAGATTGGACCTATCATTCTTAACTTTCTGCTTGAGGGATGATTAATGGGTTATCTTACCTTATCTTATCTGACCTTATCTTATAGTACCTTATCTTATCTTAGCTTATCTTATTTTACCTTATCTCATGATACCTTTTCTTATCTTATCTTACCTTATCTTACTTTATCTTATATTATCTTATCTTACCTTATCTTGTATTACCTTATCTCATCTTACTTTATCTTATCTTACCTTATCTTATATTACCTTATCTTATATTACCTTATCTTATAGTACTTTATCTTATCTTACCTTATGTTACCTCACCTTATCTTATCTTATCTTATATTACTTTATCTTATAATACCTTATCTTACCTTATCTTATATTACCTTATCTTATAGTATCTTATCTTATCTTACCTTATGTTACCTCACCTTATCTTATCTTATCTTATATTACTTTATCTTATCTTACCTTATCTTATATTACCTTATTTTATATTACCTTATCTTATAGTACCTTATCTTATCTTACATTATGTTACCTTATCTTATCTTATCTTACCTTATCTTATATTACTTTATCTTATATTACCTTATCTTACCTTATCTTTTATTACCTTATCTTATAGTACCGTATATTATCTAACCTTATCTTATTTTACCTTATGTTATCTTACTTTATCTTACCTTATCGCACCTTATCTTATCGTACCTTATATTATCTTACCGTACCTTATCTTATCTTATCTTACCTTATCTTACCTTACCTTATCTTATCTTACCTTTTCCATCACGAGGCGTGCCAGCTGGACGGGATTGGAGCATCCCTGGATACCACACACCGCTCCACTGTCCAGGGTCCGACCGTCGATGACAATGGCGTCTGCTTCCACCTCACCCTTCAGGGTCAGTCTGGAGCCATGCCCTGACCAACACACAACAAGGACAACTTTCTGTGTTCAATACAAGTATAGCTAGTCATATAAAAATGTATAAATAAAAAACATTATTTATCGGATTTCGTCCCCTACTGGTTCGGTCGGTATCAGTATAAATAATGCGACAGGCTGAGAAAGGAGCCTTGTAATCCCCGCACTTTCTCTCAGTGGCAGCACGCAAACTTTTCAGACGCTAGTCTTGGAACTCCTTCACGATAGAGTCTAGTTGCTGATTTTGTAGACTTTAAGAAACCAAGAATTAAACAAACAAAGGTATTTTTCTCTTGTTTTATCTTCTCTCTCTCTCTCTCTCTCTCTCTCTCTCTCTCTCTCTTTGTATCTCGAGTGAGTGATCAGAGTTCTTATCTAGAAAAAATTATATATTCTTCATTGTTTAAGACGCATTTGCAAATTCGAATCGAGCATCATTCAAGATGTCGGTGCAACTGCCGCACAAGTAGCCAAGCTGCAGGCCTTGCTTCGTGCGTGGAGTCAGAGTGAAAAATACACAACGAATATACACACACGAATCAGAGTGAAAAATACACAACGAATATACACACACGGATCAGAGTGGTGTGAACTCTCTGGTTTGGTGCATGCCGAAATCATAGTGAAAAAACTACATAGTCTGAACGCTCTGGACGCGTGTGTATTTTTGACTCAGATTTACACATGGAAATTGGGTAATGAGAGTGGTGTGAACAGACAAAAATATACACACATCGAAAAACACACGTGGGAATGATGTTCGTGTGTACAGTACTGTACACTCAGTAATCAGGATACCTGCGTTGAACACCGTGTTGTCTTCCATGGCAGAGACTGCCGCCACCACGGCGTCCATCGCGCTCCCTCCCCGCGACATCACGGCGTGACCTTGAACACCGTTGTCTTCCATGGCAGAGACTGCCGCCACCACGGCGTCCACCGCGCTCCTACCCTGCGACATCACGGCGTGACCTTGGCGGGCGGCGTCCTTGACCCCTGCCTGGACTAGGTCTCTCACATCAGGATCGAAAGTCCTGGCTCCTCCGTGTACTATGATGGTAGGCTTGAACATTCTTGACTAAAGTCTGAACTGACGTATTACTAACTCATAGTACAGGTGTATACAATGTTACATTACAACTAGAAACTAGCTATTCTCAGGACATGCATAAAATATCCAGTCTATCACAGAAGAAATAGTATTAAGAAGAAGAAGATTAAGTGTTTAGGCATATCCTTAGAGCGATTATTTTCCCGAAAGGAAAAAAAAGGTTCTATCGAAAGGAGCATGGTATTTTGTTGTTTCTCTTTATCAATCATTTAATAAAGAGGAAAATCAAGAAAAGGGTTGAGAGAAAAAGAGGGCAACAAGTGGATAGAAAGATATATAGTTAGTAAGATGGATGGATGGATAGATAGATAGATATAGATAAATAACTATATAGAAAGATAAAGAGAGAGAAAGAGCGAGGTTGAGAGAGAAAGAGAGAGAGAGATAGAGAGAGAGAGAGAGAGAGAGAGAGAGAGAGAGAGAGAGAGAGAGAGAGAGAGAGAGAGAGAGAGAGAGAGAGAGAGAGAGAGAGAGAGAGAGAGAGAGAGAGAGAGAGAGAGAGAGAGAGAGAGATCTGAGGTATGTTCTAAGGATGGATCGGTGTTTGTAAAATGTAGGCCTATAGGAAAGTTCCGTAGTTCTTAAAATCCCGATGTCTGTGTGTGGCAGCGCCGAAAACAACAACAACAACAACAACAAAACAGCAACAACAACAACACCCCCCCCCCTAAAAAACACAACAAAAATACAACCAACAACAACAAAAAAACAAACAAAAACAAAACATAACTTAATGGGCCGTAAGTACAATGCGACTGTAGCTACCGCGACATTGTACTTTCAACCGACTGTCATTCTTCAATCTACTTGTGTCTGTATCTGTAGCCGTGTAAAACTCTTGATCGAAACATAATAAACTTCTCAATAGGATGTATGAAGAGGTTCTCTTCTTCAAAGTAGTCCTAAAACTCCTAATATTAATTATTGACAAACTTACCGGTTCACACCGAATGAAAAAGCAACAGCAAAACAAAACAACACCATATAGACCTAGATCTAGATCTATACAATGTGAGGCTTTCTAACTACTTAAACTAGATCTATATCATAAACAATAGTATTGTTTCAACTCAAATTTTCAATGTACTTTACTTTAATACGAAGCACTTTATACACATCTACAGAACAAGACCACTAATGTGATTCATAGCAATTTCGATCCTGATAGCGGGTTGGATTTAGGTTGTTTAAAAAAAGCTAGCTCTGAAGAATAAGTAGAATAAGCACACTTTACATGTTAACTATTTGCACCAAGGCCAGGCAATAGAATAGTGACTGTGTTGATAGCAAACTGGGTCATGTGGGACTCCATGTCAGCTCGTGTAACATGTTAAACTTAATTCCATTAAACGAACCTAGCGCATGCAGTGGCGATACATTATGCTACTTCTTTGCATTTAAAGTTACCTCTTTTATATGATTATAATAGGGATTTGTATACTGGGTAAAACAGCAATACAAGACAAACATTAGAAGAAGCAGCGGTATCAGTACGCGGCAAACGCTTCACGCTTAGGTATGCAGACACATTTTAACATATTTTAAGACCTGTAAGTACAACGTCACGGTAGCTTACGACTCGTCGTGAGCCTTCTTGTTCTAATTATAATTATTCTTACAACGAGCTGTAATCTACCGCGACATTGTACTTACAACCCTAGATTTGCGAACTGCTCCCTAATGATTTTAAGATACCAAACTCGTAAACCAAAACACGCAAATATCGTGTCTAGAAATTAAACCACCTAGATTCTAGACCAAGGCGTCTATTTGCAGACACCTTGATCTAGTCACATGCTTGCCTTTCTGCTTATCTGCTATCAGATAGCGCACCAAACACACTATTCTAGATTTCCTTTCAAATGACCAGTGAAAAACAAAATTCAATTTATGTCAAGGAATGAAAAGGAAAGCGGCGTAAAAGAAAATTTAATAACAACTTTAAAACATCAGCACGAAGTTTGTTTTTGAATTCCAAAATTTTCATTCCAATTTCTGTAAATAATTATTCTTCTCACACCAATAGAATGAAACATTGCAGTGCAGTTCCTTATGTACTTTCCCTACATTTTAGATTTTCAGTCATTTTGGCCCAGAAACAAAACAAGACTTAATCAAATCTACACGTTTTTTTGTTTTTTACTTTTGCTAAGCCTGATCAGGCAACACCCGTATCACGTTTATTACGTCAATGCAGATAATACGCTCTAACACGATTGGTGGACCTGTTCTTAATGTATTGGCTTGACTTAATAAAGAAATTACCGTCATTTACTCTGGACAAGCTCTTTCAAGGACTTCATCACTGAGTCTTTCTGAATTCTTTTAATCATACGCCAGCAGGCGTATATCAATTTGAGACTATGGTTGATTAATACATGGTATTTTGTTTTTATCAATTTCACAATAGCATTATTTTTAAGAAAATCACTGTTCACGTGTATTATATTGATTAAAAAAATATGGTTTATTATGAAGGCTGTACTACAAAACGTTCCACATGTAGTTAAGTTATTGGCTGTTGAAGGATCCAGTATCATGTAAATAGGCATTCATGATAAAAGTGTGCTATCGACAATTCCTGTTTCCCTCACGCATTTGTCCATTTGAATAGCCCGCGTCTGCGGCGGTTTATCTTACGTACAACTTATCATAGACCTTAATGATCAACCTAGCTCTAGAATTTATTTTCTTCATTATATTTAGTTTATTTACAGATCAGTCGCCAGTCTTTTTTCAACGATAGGTATCATTTTAAAAACTAAATCTAAGTCTAGATCTAAGTAAACTAGACATACGACTCTAGCTCAGAGCTAGGAAAATACCCACTGCTAGATGACCTAGATCTAACTCAGACAGTTACATGGTTAAAAAGTAAACTGCTCTAAACAAGTAGCAGGAAATATTTTAATTGGATAAACCTGGAGGTTGGCGGAAGTGCAAGGAATGCAAGTAGATAAAAACAATTTTAATTGAACTTTGATTCGCTGCACGTATAAAGTACGGCACGGTAGTGCATCGTTACAGTTTTTTTTACACCATACCTAATACTGTTCCATGTGGTAAAATTGCATGCCATTGTGTTCGAGGCTTTCTTTAAAAAAACAAAATAGCTCATATCGTCTTTAAAGATGCGCTAGTGTTATACACACACAAAAAAACCCACAAAAACAACAACAGCAACAACAACAACAACAACAACAACAACAACAACAACAACAACAACAACAACAACAACCACAACAACAACAACAACAACTAACCAACAAAACAACCCCCCTCCCCCACACACGTACACAAAACAAAAACAACAAATAATCAACAACACCCCATCCGCCAGAAAAATAACAACAACAAAAACAACAACAACACACAACTACACTACAATACAAGAACAACAAGGAACATAAAAAACAACAACGGACAAACAAAAAACCACATACACACACACACATAAAACACCACAAACTAGATAATAAAATAAGATAAAAAGTCATGCAAATATCGTCCACATTTTAATTACTGATTCGTTCAATATTACAAAATCAGAAAAATAATTAAAACCCGTAAATGTTTTATTTCAACACAGTACAGAAAATTCAGTTTTTTTTATTGGAGTAAAAAGAACAAATCTCTGACGGCCCACTTTGCCCTACTGATAGCTGGAGTACCACACCACAGACCTTGCGCTAACGGGGCCCATTGTGAGAAAGAAGATCACAGGTAGAAAAATCTGCAATCACGTCAAATAAGAGCTGTCGGAACCGATAAGCCAACAGCTTTTTTTCAAAAGAGTTCAAATTTGATCCGCATCTATAATAATAAAAAAAAACCCGCCCATGCCTAAAGGAGGTGATTGTGTCGTGTGGACCGCCAACTCTCTACTCTCAGCTGATAACGGAAGACTGTTCGAGTCCAGGATCTATTCCCCACTTCATGACATCATCACTGATGCTCGCCCAGGCCATGCGAGACGTGTTGAAATGATGACCAACCTATGAAGAGGAGGGCGGTATCACATCATTGATGTTCACAAACAAAACAAACAAACAAACAACAGGCACAATAAACAAACAAACAAACAACAAGCACAAAAACAAAAACAACAAAATAAAAATGACAGATAACTAGGCCAAAAAAAAACTAACGAGGACAATTTTATATCCTTCTGTGCTTACTAGAATTATTGTAAAAGCTGTGTTGAATTGTTTGATTTGATTTCTTAGCTTATGAAAGTCTATATTTTCGATAACAACAAGACAACCCTGTGGACGGATCCGAAGACTCACATCTGACAATGTCGATATGCTATACACATACAGAGCAAGGATAGAAAGACTCTATCGCACCGGGCCCGATTAAAACATTTAAAAGTAAAACATAATATATGAGCATAATTAATTTTGTTTTTCTGTTCATTTATTACATCCTTAATGACCTAGAAATCTAATTCAAATGTTCACTCAGTGTCCTAAATCGTTGCACCCCCTTCTACCACCCTCCCCCTTTTTTTCTATCCATTCACCTACTCAAGTGTCTTCTCATTGATTTCAGAAAGGCCAGCTGGTGCAAGAGGTAGAGCACTGAGCTACTATTTAGGAGATACCCGGTTTGAACTCACGATCGGCTAAATTCTAGGAGTTCGTGTCATTCCGGATGGGATAGTGTCAGCATATGGTAGCCAGCTGGTAACCCCATACTGTCTTGCTGTGGCTGCGTAGCAAGTAAATTTGTCAAGCTCTAGTCTTAGCACCCATTTGCGATAATACCTAGCTGCTGATGCTGGACTTTAGGAAACCAATGAAGCGACCCACCTGACAAGTTCCACCGTCGCCGCCCCTGGACAGAACAATGACGCCCGCGGCTCCTCCCACCCGCCGAGACATGAAGTCCAGGGCATGCTGGGCCGCCTCTTGCGCTGTCTCACCTGACGGCATGATGAAAAACAATGGACATCTTTGTTAGCATGACAAAAACAATGGACATCTTTTACTTGTTAGCATGATAAAAACAATGGACATATTTTACTTGTTAGCATGAGAAAAACAATGGACATATCTCACTGAGAAATGAAAAACAATGGACATATCTACCTGAGAAATGGAAAAAACAATGGCCATATCTGACCTGAGAAATGGAGGAAAGCAATGGACATATCTCACCTGAGAAATGGAAGAAAACAATGGACATATCTCACCTGAGAAATGGAAGAAAACAATGGACATATCTCACCTGAGAAATGGAAGAAAACAATGGACATATCTCACCTGAGAAATGGAAGAAAACAATGGACATATCTCACCTGAGAAATGGAAGAAAACAATGGACATATCTCACCTGAGAAATGGAAGAAAACAATGGACATATCTCACCTGAGAAATGAAAGAAAGCAATGGACATCTCTCACTTCGGAGCATGATAAAAACAATGGACATCTCTCACCTGGGAGTATGTTCAAAACTGGACTTTTCTCACATGATACGATCGGATAAAATCTGCCAATAAATATTGTGTGTAACGCCGAAAGACTAAAAATGCTTCAAAACCTATAGTCAGCAAGGAAGGCAAACGAAAGTTCCCTAAAAAAAGCAGGCACAGGATTAAAATAATCTCCGCCGCAGAATCCGAACACAACAAGAAAGGTTTTTTGGCCATGTCATGCGTAGAAATAAGATAGAACACATGAATAGACCTGGAAAGGCGAAACGGGTAGAGAGCAAGAGGTAGACAGCGAGAACAGATCTGGGGTTGGGTTGGGGTTGGGTTGGTTAAACGTCCAGCAGCAGCACTATATAGGCTATATTGTGGACGGGCCCCAAGACGGACGTCTGACAATTTTATGTGCTGCCACACACGAGACAGGGCGGGGATACCATGACTCCTGTCTCAGCCGATCACACCGACCCAACCAGTAGGGAACGCAACAGCCAGGATTCGAACTCGGGACCTTTTGCGCCGGAAGCCGATGTTCTACCCCTGGACCACCGCGCCCCCCACATATCTGGGGAAGATGGATTGATGGACACCAAGGGAATTGTGAAATGCGAGATATTAAGTAAAATGTGGAGGAATAATTATGGTCGCTCACGCCATCTGGCAAGGCGTTCCGTGACCTGACCACTGACGGTGGTGGTAGAGGGGCGCGGTAGTGCTGGGGTTAGAGCCACGCCCCAGGTCGGTTTGTTGTCAGTGTGTGACTGGCTGTCACCATAATCCAGGTATCCCCGCCACTCTCCCTGCATGACAATACAACCAGTGTCAGATGCTAGTCTTGGGACTCATCGGCGTATACCGTCGAATCTACTTGGGAACCTAGGATATGTTTTACTAGGAGATAGTTTCCGCGTTCTCGCACTAAAGAACAAAGAACAGACAGTGTTACTTAATATGTTGTTGCGGGCATTTATCATTTGAAACGGAGAGTTGCTGAAGTCAGCTGGCTGCTGCATCCATTTATAAAGTGCAAGTTAGTGGGTTGCTATAATTTTAAGTATAAATAATTAAAGTTTTGAATCTCGACCAATTAACATTTTATGCTTTTTACACAATAAACTCTGGATTACAGGTCATAATTATACACCAGAAAAAGAACGATGTTTCTTTCATTAATTTTTTTAAACTACAGAGCTATCCACATAATGATATAACAGTGCGCTCTTCATAAACAACACGTCTCACTTAAACATTATGGACGATCTTATCTTTTTCCATGGGAAGAGGGAGAGAACTGGCGCAGGCGGTAGAACGTTAAACGCCAATCGGAGAGATCATGGTTCGAAACCCCCGATCGGATTGATTCGTTGCTAGTATAATGTCACCAGTGGAATCCTGGTAAGCCTGCACTATCTATGTGTGATAACAGGACGTAAAATAATCAGACATACGTCGAAGGAGCCGTCCACAATATAACCTATATAACGTTGACGATGGACGTAAAGCAACAATAAAAGCTTTGTGTGGCAGCACGTCAAATTGTTAATGGTCAATCTTGGGACCCGTCCACAAAATAGCCTAATGCTATCATTGGCCACTCACTCACTCATTCACTCACTCACTCACGCACTCACTCACCCACCCACCCAATTTTTTGTAGGCCTCTGTAGCATTGGAATGTATACCTTTGCAATAGTTGCCTAGTGAGGTGAAATTTTTAGTCCTGAGATAATTAAATTGTTTAAATTTGCTAGACCAGATTGCACAAATTATCTCTTATTTGTTTAAACACGAACATTTCCAGAATAGATGTTTAACCTTTTGTTGGTGTGAGATGTGTATAGACCTACATATTCTTTTTTTTTTTTTATTTATTTCGTAAACTTCACTATTGATTATAAAATAATATGATAGTCATATCCTGATAATAACTTTGAACTTATTTCTAAAGAACATTCGGTGGATTGGAACCTGTAGTCGCGCGAGGCGGCTCAGTGATAGAGCGCGCGGTATCAAATCAAAAGTCTCGGCTGTTGTCCCAAGATGGAACCCAACACTAACACGACTCTATATATGACAGTACCTGAGTTTGAACCCTGCTCTTCCAAAATGGAATACATGTACGCGCGCTCTATTGACGGCACATGGTACCACTTAATGTTTTGTTTTAATGTTTTCCCTCCTGATCACTGCTAAGGCTTTTCTGCATCAATCATACTTGACACCGCCCGTGACACCTGGTATTGCTGCTGTTCACTACTTCAGCTCCGTCAGCCCAGACAGATTGTTAGCGAGCACAGCCTTGACTCACAGGTCTACAATCAAAGATCTCCCCCTGTCTTCTAAATATAGCTTTTTCCTAGATCAGCTGGGTTGCCTTCTAAATATAGCTCTTTCCTAGACAATCTCAGTAAACTGTTCGCCTTTTTTTCCAAGGAGCCAAAAT
>RQTK01000401.1:135835-148986 GCA_003991915.1 Elysia chlorotica
AGTCACAATAACACTTACTTATAGGATACAGGACAGGATGTGATAGAAAAGCTCTTACCTATAATAGGCGAATCGCCCACCCTGCCCGGAAGTTTGGCCGTGATGCCACCGGTAGATGTAGCTGCTGCTAGGTTACCGTTAGCGTCCATAGCGACCGCGCCTACAGTATCACAGCCCGATTGGCGAGGCGGGGCAGATCTGTTCATACACAGAGAAGCAGACCAGGAGAGTAATGTAAACCTACATTACGATATAACTTGTGTTTAACATTAAAACAACAACAGCAACAACAAAACAAAACAAAAACAAATAAAACTAAAACGCGGGAGGTATAATTACTTGAACATATTCATAAGCAGTTTCGAAGAAGCTACTACCAAAAGAATCACCACCACTATGAATAAACGATTGCACATCTGCTTTGTAGTAAAAGTACTATAGCTAGTACATCCCCACCACCATACTAAAATTAAAAAACACTATTGATAATCACTATGCGTAAACTTAATAGATCCAAGCCTAATGCCTCACCCACAATTGGATTGATCCTTAACAAAGCTTTGGCTAACCTTTCAGAGAACAGAGTTTTCACGGTTGAAGAAAAGTTCATGAAAGTCTCCCATTCCTTACGTGCCTCTGGTGTAACGAGCTCTGTGTCCGGTACAGAAGCCACTCCTTCTTTCTGCATAAACTCATTGGCTCCACGTCCGGCTATAAGGCAGTGGTTGGTCTATTGGGAAAAACAACAACAACCGAAAATCATGTTTTGGCAGGATTTTGTATGAATTATTATAAATGACTTTAAAGCGGTTAAACGTATTTCTTCATTTACCAATGGCCAACTTACTTATGGACCAGAAAGTTATTTTGAATTAAAAGATTTCAGAAAATAATTTACGCTACCAAAACAGCAATGCATAATGCATTTTAAAAAAATGCTTATTTTTCTGCTTGTTCCAAACGATTGAAATGTAATTTTGTTTTGAAACTGTATAATCAAATTAATTGAACGCTTAGAGTAGCCAAACCAAACGCTCTTCAAAGTCACTACAACAAAGTCGACGAAAGATTGACAAGCATGGTATACAAGTTTTCCTTTTTGCAATGAATGCACATCGACGGCCCATTAACGAGTCCATCCATTTCAGTGTGTACGCTATAATGACTGTTTAATTACGGGTTAAGATATTTTTTCGCATACATACATAGCTTCCTTAAAAAGTAGAGCACACAGCTTCGAACCACACAATCCAGGGGCTCTATCGTATGATCAAACCGGGTACTTACCGATGGGGAGCCCCTGCTCTACCACTTAATTTAAACCCCCTCCCCACCCAGAACTCCCCACCCTCCATAAAAAACAACAACAACAAAGACAACAACCACCCCTCCCCTCAAAAAAAAACAAACAAAAAAAAAACAACAAAACACATCAGCAACAACCAAACGCCACAACAACAGTAACAAAAAACAAAACAAATACAACAAAAAACAAAAACAAAAACAAAAACCACAAAGTAAAAACATTAAAATCAACACACAATAAGCAACCAAAAAAAAAATAAAAAAAAAATAAAATAAAATAAAACGACAAAAAAAAAGAAAAAGAAAAACAACGAGTCAGAACAAGTCAGTTATGTTGGTCCACACAAGCCATTTCCCAGCCTGACCTTGTCCATGACGAGACGCGCGAGCTGTACCGGGTGGGCGCATCCCTGGAGGCCGCACACGGCCCCGCTGTCCATGGTCCGGCCATCCACAACAATGGCGTCCAGTTCCACCTCGCCATGGAGGTTCAGCACGGCCCCGTGATTATTATTATTATTATTATTATTATTATTATTATTATTATTATCATTATCTAAGACCACTAGGCTGACCGACCAGCATCAAAAGCTGTATCATCCTCCAGGACTGACACGGCCGCCACCACAGCATCCAGAGCGCTGCCTCCGGTGACCATGACCTGATGACCCTTAGACACGGCGGCCTTGACCCCGTGCAGGCTCCTGGTGGTCAGTTCCTCAGGGATGGCCCAGGCGCCCCCGTGCACGATGATGGCAGGTCTGTACATGTCCAGGCACTCAGGGCGTCAGTCTGACCAGAACTATGGACAAGACGTGTTTAAAGATTGTGTCTAAAGGAGCTTCGTGTCGACGATAGGGATAAAACAATAAAAAATTATTTTTCATTTTTTTTTGTCAGCAAATAAAATCAAGGAAATAAGAAATTCAAATCAACAGAGAACATAAATTATTTCACACAAGTCTAGTCTCTCAAAACCAAGCTGCAATCGGGTTAGCAATAAGTGGAAAATCTTTAATAAAATAGCGTGCGGGTCAGGTTTATACTATGCAGATAATTAGTTAAGAGAAATGTAAAGACAGCTGTTTCTTGTTTAATTTTCTTTATTGTAAAACTTGGTATAATCTACGATGCCAAAATACTTCTTATTTATCGATTTAAGGCGGCTGTAATTTTTATATATAATGTTACATCGCATGCCTTGATAAATAAAAAAAAGGGCTAAAAAAATAAGAGTTTAAATCAGTACATCAGTCTAGGCGTATTTTTCATATGTACAGAAAAAAGAACGACTGCCAGTCTTTTGTAAAGGAATCATTGTGTAAAATCGAGGAACTTTAGTCTTTCTAAAGGCTTCAAGCAAATAAAAAATGTAACAAAAGAGAATCTATGAAATCGAAAGATTTGTTTTTTCATTCGCGTTCCGTGTCCAATTTTAAGAATAGCCTGGTTTCTTTTTTGCTGTAATCACCAAATACAAAGTATATTTTAAAACCATTGCCCAGAATAATCAATAGCATTTTTACCTCAAAAGAGTACATAATTTTAGTACTGAAAATACGCACATAAGTTGTGTAGAAAGGCGGCCTTATCTTCCGTGCAACTTCCAAGAAAACATAAAAAAGATTGTGCTTGAAGCCTGCGAACTTGAGTGATAGATCCTTTGACTTGCGAAGTCTGCACGCTTTCTAAACAGAGTGATAAGGGCCAGGCCTGGCGGGGTTGTCCAAAAACAGGTGGGGGCAGGGCGGGGTATGTGGGGGAGATAGGGAAGAGAGTGAGAGAGAGAGAGAGGAGAGAGAGAGAGGGGGAAAGAGTGGAATGGACAAGACGTGTTTAAAGATTGTGTCTAAAGGAGCTTCGTGTCGACGATAGGGATAAAACAATAAAAAATTATTTTTCATTTTTTTTTGTCAGCAAATAAAATCAGGGAAATAAGAAATTCAAATCAACAGAAAGCACAAATTATTTCACACAAGTCTAGTCTCTCAAAGTCAAAACCGCAATCGGGTTAGCAATAAGCGGAAAATCGCTAATAAAATAGCGTGCGGGTCAGGTTTATACTATGCAGATAATTAGTTAAGAGACACGTAAAGACAGCTGTTTCATGTTTAATTTTCTTTATTGTAAAACTTGGTATAATCTACAATGCCAAAATAATTCTTATTTATCGATTTAAGGCGGCTGTAATTTTTATATATAATGTTACATCGCATGCCTTGATAAATAAAAAAAGGGCTAAAAAAATAAGAGTTTAAATCAGTACATCAGTCTAGGCGTATTTTTCATATGTACAGAAAAAAGAACGACTACCAGTCTTTTGTAAAGGAATCATTGTGTAAAATCGAGGAACTTTGGCCTTTCTAAAGGCTTCAAGCAAATAAAAAATGTAACAAAAGAGAATCTATGAAATCGAAAGATTTGTTTTTTCATTCGCGTTCCGTGTCTCATTTTTAAGAACAGCCTGGTTTTCATTTTTGCTGTTATCACCAAATACAACGTATATTTTAAAACAAGAAATTGACCAGAATAATCACTAGCAAGTTTATCTCAAAACACTACATAGTTTTTAGTACTGAAAATACGCACATGAGTTGTGTAGAAGAGCGGCCTTATCTTCCCTGCAACCAAGAAAACATAAAAAAGATTGTGCTTGTAGCCTGCGAACTTGAGTGATAGATCCTTTGACTTGCGAATTCAGCACGCTTTCTAAACAGAGTGATAAGGGCCAGGTGGATTGGATTGTCGACAACTGATTGTAATCTTTTATTACGAAACTGATTATTTTAGAGATAAGGAAGAGCACACTTGATCATGACAAGTTTTGAGATTGGTTTGGAGTTTTATATTCAAGTGAGGGAGAAAGAGAGAGAGTGAGAGAGAGAGATAGAGAGAGAGAGAGGGAGAGAGAGAGAGAGAGAGAGAGAGAGAGAGAGAGAGAGAGAGAGAGAGAGAGAGAGGGAGAGGTAGGTTGGTTGGTTGGGTTGGTTTAACGTCCAACAGCAGCACTATATAGGCTATATTGTGGACGGGCCCCAAGACGGACGTCTGACAATTTTATGTGCTGCCACACACGAGACAGGGCGGGGATACCATGACTCCTGTCTCAGCCGGTCACATTATACTGACACCGACCCAACCAGTAGGGAACGCAAACACGACTAACAGTCGGTGTTAATCTTGTCACATGACTGTACCGCTAAACCTCTGATTTACAACGACGATGCTGTTCTTGATGTACAATTACTGTACACCAGTTAAAAAGGGCCTAATGGGTTCAGTTTGTTTTTACGGCACATATACAGACTATAATTATAGTTCCCATGATGTCCTTAGACAGTTACTTAACACATTACACAACGGTGACTCCTTTTTCACTCTGAGTGGAAAAGGCATAAAAATTGGGCATACAAGTGAAGGGTAGGTGCAGCAGTTTAAAAGATCCATTCCATGTGCAGGATAGTGGCAGTTACTCTCAATATACATTATTGTCCTTGAGAAACCTCAGAAGTGCTTAAGACTTCTCTCTAGTTGTTTGGAAGCCAGGTGAGGATTTCTTTCCTGGTAAAATAGCGAACAGTCAACCAAACTGCGACTCATGGTCTTGACAGTTGCAGGTATGACACTGTGGAGGCGCTTCACCTCCTATTTTTAGTAGGAAGGCGTGGTTGACAATGTCCCAGCCTGACTCGACCGAGTACCACCTGACCTCGTCTTCTAGCCTGAGACACAGTGATCTAAGTGTGGATGGTTACATTGTAGTTTTTTTATTAGGTAATTCCATCGCGATTTCCATTTGTATAAAGAAATAGAGTAAATGGTAGACGACGTAATCACACGAACGGCACTAATAAAATAACAACAACAGCAACAATAGTAAACACCACCACCACCACCACCAAGAACAACAACAACAACCACAACAACAACAACAACAACAACAACAACAACAACAACAACAACAACAACAACAACAACAACAACAACAATAACAACAACAACATCAACAGCAACAACAACAGCAGCAGAAAAAAACAAACAAATACCAACAAGACCATCTGTTTATAGAAGAATAGTTATTTTTTTAATACAAAGTATTATTACACAGGATATTAATGGAACATATACTTTTTTTTAAAACTCAGACAGGTCACAGGTTAACCTGAGTTGAAAAATATACATGAAAACCTTCAAGAATCACAGTTGTATCAAAAATGGTTAGGATAATTGTGTAAATAGAAGACACAGATGATATAAAGTAAAAGGTAGATAATAACTGTATAAAATAAAAAGACTTTATCCATTTTTGCTAAGTGACTTTCAAGTTCAAACATTATGTAAAATAGAGAAGTGAAGAATGCTTTGGATTGTTATCATAAAGAAATGAGGCAGGAGGTCTAACGGGCATTTTATGCTGTGCAGACGAGATTATTACCTGTATATAGGTGTGTAGTGGCAGATGAAAAACTTGCTAGGGTTAGCCACGCCGCACCAAGACGACGCTTCTGTCTTCTATCAAAGTGGAATAATTTTCAGCAATATCTCATTCTTTGTACACGCGATTCTTCTACCTGGTTTATCCTCTGTATCAAGGTGTGAACTGGCACGTGAAGAACTTGCTCGGGTTTGCCAAGCCCAACAAATACACCAGTCTATGGGTGGAACATGAAGAGTCAGGCGACCTTCCGTTGGGTTCTACAAACACAGTCCTCTCGGGCAACCCAACTAAGAGGAGCCGGGTTATTTATAGCGAAAGTACTCCAAATCATTTTAGAGTTATCTGCCCATATGAATATTCTTTCGTTTTTTGTTGTTGTCATCTAGTCAAATCCACTAATGTTCACGATCATTGTCGTAGTGTGGGTGAGTAGCTTCTCATTCAGAAAGTTATTGAGAAATTTTGTTTTGGGTATGGCAAACGTGCCGCTATCTTGTTTGCAGTAGGTTTTCCTCTAGGTAAGATCGAAATAGAAACAGGCATCCCTTCATACTCGGAAGTAACTTTGGTGCACCCTGCCTAGCAACGCCGGGGGAGAGGTGTCGTCTATGGTTCCTGATCCATTGGCCACTAGCACTGGGTGGAAAAAGATCTATTAACGCTGGGGTTAGAGCGTTGGTTTCCAAAGCCAGAGGTTTGAGTTCAAGCCCCGTTGTGCCGGCAACTGTATCCTCTCCTGGTTGGGTCGGTGTTATTATAATACGACTGACTAGATAATGAATAATAACTTAGGACATTACTTTTTATACCCCGCAATAGTTTCAGGTTGAAAAGAAGCTAAAAATCAGAGTAAGAACACATAAGTATTTCATTAGATTAGGTATAGCATTAGCACTAGATTGTAATAAAAGAAAAGAGATCCTTACAACTTAAAACAAAAAGACTCAACACAGTCACGCCACGCACAATCATCCTACTACTACTGTTTGCATAGAGCGTAGACTAATGGTAGAATGTCTGCTGTATGCTTTTTTTTATCCTAGTGGTTGCAAATAAAAGGCAAAAAATACAACATCTGGTGGAGAAAAAGATTAATGAATGAAATAAAGAGAAAGGGGCTATTTTTCTACTATTTTATATTCCAAATATGAAAATGAAAAAAGGGAAATGTGTACTGCGCTTCCCTGTTCAGCTTTCTCGATCTTTTATGTGCGCTCTCTCTAGTTCTTTCTGGCAAGCGCTATTGCTGTAATCTTGGTCAGTTCTACGTCTAAGTTTAGTCGAATTGGATAGTGTACCATTGCGAGATCTCTGTTAAGCACTGTTAGCACGTATGTTTTAGGTCGTTGACCAATTAGGCTGTTTTTGTATGGGGTAAAATTTGTAAGTTAAACTCTCCAGCATTCCCCTAAAGAACTAAGAAGGCAAACAAGGATGGAAACCTCTCTCTCTCTCTTTCTCCCCCCCCCNNNNCCTTTTACTTTAGAGAAGGCTGTGTGGTTTAATGGTGGACGCTTTGGTCAAGATTTATATTTGTCGTTAACACAACGGGCATTACTCTCTTTTCTGGCCCGTATGTCTTTATTTCTATTCTCTCCCTTTGAACTATAGTGTCCAATGGTGATCGCAAAGTTTCGTGTTGTTCTTTTTGAACTCTAGTTTAAACAAAAATTACATAGACTACATGATAATTTCTGCATTTTAAATTTGTTCTTCTTGTTTCGCTTATTGAAACTCTTTACGGGTGGCATTTACTGGGAGACCGAAATTTTGCCCAGCATGCACGGAATTTTTCTTTGCCTGCTGTAATACCAATAAATTTAGTATATTGGCCCTCCGAGTATACCTTTGTTATTCCATTTACTTTTCAATTATTCTTTGGATGCTCAATAGGATGTCTACTGTTACTCCTCCTGTCGTATACCCAGCTTGGCAATCTGATAGTTCTGTTTTAATTGTATGTCTCGATTGTTCAGTAAAGGGAAAAAGTACGGGTAACATGATCACGTGACTAAGTTGTAAATACTATTGTTCTACCACCATCATAGATCGCTATGCCGGTTGGCGTTGATGACCATTTTCCGCGAAAACTGTCTGTCCTCGCATTTCACAATGGGATCAATGCCTTTGCCTCCACCAATCCATCTTCCTTGCCATCCCAGATCTGTTTTCTTTTTGTAGCTTTTACTCTCTTTCCGTTTAAATTTCCAGTTGAATAAACGTGTTCTAAACTATGTCTACGCATGATATGGCTACAGACCTGTTGCTAGTTGTTTTCTCTGATGTACTGTGGAGCTTTAATCTTGTACCTGCTTTCTTTTCAGACCGTTTCGATCTTTGCCGTTCAGTGCCTGAGATACTTTAACTGTTTGAATAATTACACATGGCAAACTCCAAATAAAAGTGTTTATGGTAGCTACAAGCGTACACCTATTAGATTGGTTATGCCGTATTGCTGTGTTGTACATTATAAATCGACACACTGAGTTTGTTCTCTACATTCATTTCACGTTTAAATCAGACACACTTGGCCCTGGTATCGTATTATTTTTCCTATTAAAAAAATTTGTTTCATAAAAAAAAATAAAAAATCAGGGATTGCTATTAATAGCACATGTACAAACACTGAGTAGTTTGGAGTATGATCTCTTCTCTTATCTAAGCTCAGACTTTGCATCCATTGACACTCTTGAACATATTCAATAGGCGCCTAAAAATAAACTTATCGATGAAACCACATTGATAACTGGCGCATAAAGCACACTATATCAGGTTCGATTGAAAATGTGAAACTATAAAGAAAATGTACATTAGTCCTAGACCACGACAGCCAGTTTTACAGTTTTCAAAATTCTTAGAAAGGATATAAGCCTCAACATAAAAGTACGCTGCTTGTGTTTGTTTTATTCATCCATTCAAGCTTACATCATTTTAGTATGTGTTGATCAGGTGCTTTTAAATATATATGTAATAATTTCGCGTTATTTACTGCCAGGAAAGGCAAGAGCTGAGGAGTTGTTTAACATAGACCTGTCTGAGACCTCGGTAGGCTTGAACCTCCATAAGGGATGGCACATAATCATAATAATTGTGTTTTAGTGAGATAAACTGACGCGGATTTCCTGAAACATAGTGTGCAGTGGTGTCTATATCATCTAAACTAACTGAGATGTTAAGTTAAAATCTACCAGTGAAACATCCTTAGACGTTGGATTTGAACAGTGTGGAATTGTTGATAACCAAAATAGACCCTCTTAAGAAAAAGAGCACCTAACATTTCATTCCAATTTTTAAGATTTATTTGCAGTTAACATTGTACTCCCTGTGAATTCGTTTTGCTGGTCAATGTAAGAAATATCTTTCTCTCTTCCCTCTATCTCTCTCATTCTGTCGTTCCCTCTCCTTCTCTCCCATCTCTCTATCTCTCTGTCTCTCTAGCTCTTTCTCTCAGCTCCTCTCCTCTTACTCTCGTTACTTCTCTCCTTCTCCCTCTGTCTCTTTATCTTACGTCTTCTCTTCCTCTCTCAAATTATCTCGCCATTGCGAAGCTTTAAGTTTCTATCACAGAGATATAGGGAAGCCTTAAGATTTCTAATGACGCTATTAATATTTTGTTTAGTTCAGAGCTAACCTTCAGCATATTGTTTAAATCTAAATCCTGTCTCTACAAAAAGCTATTGAAAAAATACATAGATTCTTAAATAAATACGAAAACCCAGTGTTGGCGCCTTTCAAACTAAGCGTAAAAAATTGGATCTCGAAAAAACAAAAACAAAAAAACTTCAACAATGTGTGTTTCATGATCAAAATTCAAAGCCTCCTCCTATCCACCTCTTTCAACATGCATACCTCGTTGTGGCGTGAATAGACGCATCCATTTCGTCATTAGCTTCTATAAACCAAATTAATTTCCTTAGCCTAACCGTATCGATTCTAGAGGGGATGGAAATGCATGCACAATCAGTGGATCACATTGATATATCGATTAAAAACTATTTCAACATTACAGACAAATCGATATCAAGGCGCCACTCGATGCACCTGTATTATTTTGTTTTTTAAACGATTATTTTTGCTTATTTTAGTTATACTATAGCTATTTAGTAGAATTAGTACTAGTTAGTAGTTACTACACAGCTGTCAAACTCGTGGAACAATTTTTGTTCATTCTCCGAATAAAAGAAAACAAGAATGGGGAGGGAGGGAGGGAGGGAGTTCCACTAAATTAATTGTATGAACACAATACTTTTATTGTCCGTTCTTACTCCTTGAATGGAGTGATCGATGTTGATTAACATTATACAACAACTTTTTTTTTCAAGTATCTTACATAATAGGCTAGGCGTAAATTAAATCAAGACGATTAAAAAATATAAGATATACCCCAAAAAGTTATCCTTTTAAGAAATGTCTCAGTGGGGTAGAATGAGGATTATTATCTTTCTTTCAATCTCTCTCTCTCTCTCTCTCTCTCTCTCTCTCTCTCTCTCTTTCTCTCTCTTTATCTCTCTCTCCATATATGTCTTTCTGTCTGTCTATTTGTATGTATTCTTGTCTGTATCTTTCTCTGTCTGTCTGTCTGTCTGTCTGTCTGTCTGTCTGTCTGTCTGCCTGTCTTTCTGTCTGTCCGTCTGTCTGTCTGTGTGTCTGTTTGTGTGTGTGTGTGTGTCTGTCTGTCTGTTTGTCTGTGTGTATGTGTGTGTGTCTGTCTGTCTGTCTGTCTGTCCTTCTGTCTCTCTCTATATATCTCTCTCTCTTTCTCTCTCTCTCTGTCTCTCTCTCTCTCTCTCTCTCTCTCTCTCTCTCATTGCACGTCTCCCAAGGTGACTGAACATACTTGTCGTACATACATGAACTATTGCTTTAAGTTAGACGAAATTAAGAAGGAGCTCATTATCTTGTGGCATTTTCTGCCCACCTTTTAATTATGTCAGAATAGCGGCTTTGTTGTAAGATTCTAATTGAAAATACCAGCTGGTTCCCCTGTACACAAGTACCGGTCGTTGCTAACTTTTTACATTCGCTCAGGGCTGTTTACACCCCGCAGTCATTTAGACTAGATCGATAGCTATATAATTATTTTTTACCCCATGTGGCTCTTTTTTTGCTTTTTTTGTGAGTTTTTTAAATGTTTTGTCATGCGATTTTAATTAAAAATACTGTTTCACTTTATACAAGTACCCTTAGTTGCTTACTTATTGAATGAGTACTGATCACACCTTACAGTCATGTTAGACTAGATCTATAGCGACAATAACTCCATTTTTCTGCCATCAATTCCAGGACTTTGGTTCCATTGTGTTTGACCCAGGACACGAGTCTGGGCCATGCATTAAGACCCAGTGTAAAACCGGCACTCAGAAGTCCCGCAGAGAGCGGTCGAGGAGACCAGTGATCCCGATTTATTTTAAAGTGCCGGATCGAATGACCGCTGATCAGGATTGATTTTCGATTGATTTCTCTCAAGCAAACATTAAAAACGCCTCAAGTTTCTGGCGTCGCGTCAATTCCACAGCTTCGCGAAGAATCTTGGTGCTATCTATGCTTAGCAAGGGGGGGATAGGAGAAAAGAAAAGAGGGAGAGAGAGAGAGAGAGAGAGAGAGAGAGAGAGAGAGAGAGAGAGAGAGAGAGAGAGAGAGAGAGAGAGAGGGCAAACGCAAACACGGAGACAGAGACACTCAGGCAGATAGAAATGGAGACAGAGACTGAGACGAGCAATTGGTCTAACTTCACAATAAAACCAAATCATTAGTTTTTTAGAAACCTTGAAGGGCTTGGCCACAGATTATGGAGTTTGTGTTGGGCTTGTTCGTGGCTAGGAGTTAAAAAAAAATTCAAATTGATCGCCTCTTTAGGAAAACCCGATTTTTACCTTGTCTTTTAACAAACTTTTGAAGAATCAAATGATAAAAAAGAACTTACTGTAAAACGCATTGACAAACAATGGAGACGAGGGAATAATTATTTAAAGGAGATCACAGAGAGATAACTGTGATTGAGCTAATTATTTGCGGTTATCCAGAGAGCTCTCCAACGCGGTTTGGGAGAAAGGACCGCTCTCATGAATAGAATATTGACAAGTAAAAAGATTGCTGTAGGAGCCGGGAAAGGCAGGAAAGAATAATGGTCTTAAAGGGAAGAAAAGGATAGGCGATAATTACAGTGTGTTCCGGAAACGTGAAGAATAGACTTGCCAGAGCCTGAGAAATAAATCGCTAAATAAAAGAAGAGAAAGACAAGAGAGCCGGTAGAGAATTTACTGTGGAGGATCGGAGCCTAGAGTGGCACTCCGTGGTTTGGATAGAAAGAGGTGTGAGAAACTGAAGTGCTTTAACGAAGGATAAGTTATTAAACAAGATTTGTGTGGCTAAAAATTAAGACTTTTGGTGTTAATCGAACTCGTGGATACGAAACCCGTTCAGTCTCAGGTGGATTATTTCAAAATTGACACGACGGAGAAGGTAAGTTGGATAGAGTCTTGGAGCAGACTTGTGAAATGAGTGAGAGCTATTGCTATAGAATCTCTGCCATTATGATGAATACGTGTTTTTGAAGAACTGATTACGTTTGTTTTTTTAAACCACGATGTTTTAGAAATTCTTGGTTTAAATTTATTGGTACAGAGTCTCTGTCATTTGGGTAACAACGATTTGTTTAAAGAACCAATAACACTGTTTCTTTTAAACCATGATGTTTTAGAAATAAAAAGTGCGTTCTCATGTCTACACATTGCAGTTTTATTCCGACGACTTTGTACTGTGTGCAGTTAGAATAACTTTTACTAGGCTTAGCTATTTTTATTTTGTTACTATAACCTGCCGATACGTTTCATTTAAAGACAAGCTGGAGAGATGAAGTGTCAGTAATTTTGTTGGGTATCTTTGAATAACGATGTATCTAGGATTTATTCAATACTTAACTTAAGATAAAAGGGACTAAAGATGGTACTTCTGTATTTCCATTACTTTGCTTCACACAATGAACGAACAATCGGCGCAATATAATTATGAAATCAAGTAATTAGGCTATATTTAACGACCATTGAAATATTAGTGCAAAAAAAAAACCAGACAGAAAAGAAAACAAAAAACAATCTATTTCAAAACAAAAAACAATCAAAAACATCAGGAGAGCGAGAGAGAGAGAGAGAGAGAGAGAGAGAGAGAGAGAGAGAGAGAGAATAGCGAAGAGTTAGACATACACAGGCAAGCAGATACAGAAATAAATATATATATAGAGAGAGGGAGGGAGAGAAAGAAACAGAGAGAATAAGAAAGAAACAAATAGAGAGACGGAGATAAAGAGAGAGAAACAGAGAGAGAGAGAGAGAGAGAGAGAGAGAGAGAGAGACAGAGAAAGATACAGAGAGAGAGAGAGAGAGAGAGAGAGAGAGAGAGAGAGAGAGAG
>RQTK01000401.1:149027-182605 GCA_003991915.1 Elysia chlorotica
GAGAGAGAGAGAGGAGAGGGGGGAGCGATAGAGAGAGAGAGAGGGGTGCGGGATAATTTTTTTTTTTGTGGTTAGAGACCGATCAACACTGGCACGCAGAATACAAATAATATGGACCTTTCAATTCTGTTTGACCGTACTAAAATGAAATGAAACGATAAACAAATACGACACTGTACAGGACATAAAAAAATGTGAAACGACTGTTAGCCTGAGGAAGTATTCGTTTTAGCTGCCTCATGAACCGAATAACCTTCAATATTCTTTTAGTGCAAGATTATTGACTGAGTAAAAGACTTGTTTTAACTGAAAGCACGATTTTCGCCAGCAAAGCAAAGGGCGGTATTTTCTACCTGGAATTGATCATTAAAGAGTTCTATAAGTTGCATTAACGTCGCTCAGGAGGACAGACCAGCATAAAGGCTTTCGTTGAATACAAAATGAGAATTAGAACGCCCATGTCTTGGGTCTATCTGTGCGATCGATGTATAGGACTTTAGGCATGTGAACGGCCATTGTGATCGAATTCCAGGATAATGTTTAAGTCTGAAGATGTAGGCTGTACAAGGGATATGAACAAATAATAGCTCCATCGGTTTAATTCATTATGATGGTAATGTTTACGAAGTTCAGAAAATATCGTGGTTTAGAGAGATACGTTGCATTTCGCGTCGCTAAAATTTACATCATTGATAGTCAGTGGATAGTTTATATTCTGAATGACTGCAGAGACATAGTATGAAGCTACAATCTAAAAACTAATGAGTTCAAATGGAATACGCGTATCCTAATTTTGCAGTAGGTCAACTGGTAGGCACATTAAGACAATAGAAAATGTTAGCGCTTGGTTGCTCCTTCCTATCCAAAACAATCTGTTTTATAACTCTGCTGGCAGACAGGGGTTTACGTTTTCGGTTATATTTTGACATTACTCAATATCTTCTAACAAGTTGGACTAACTTTTGGAGACATCTCATTCCCTATACAAGTCCGAGTGACTCACGCCCAAATTCTAAAGCGGCCTTATCTTTATGTTTTAGCTCTTAATGTAATATAAAACGTAAAATTTAATTCGATTTTGTGCCGCGATAACGACCGTAGCGCCGTAGATTTGTAACCTGGGCTAACGAGCAAGTACTTCATGGTTCGAGTCCCATTGGTACTGCATTCTCTAGATGAGATATTTGAAAAAAAAACAGACATGTGAAATTATTCAGATTACTTTCAGTCTGTGCATTTGTTTTTGTTTCCACTATCGCCGCGGTAGGTTCTATCTAAACAAATTTATCGTCAGAAGGTATACAAGGACTCCCTTTGTTTTGCCTTACTCTTTCTCACGAACGCATTTGGTAAAACTTCGACTAGTTAAGAAATCATTCCAGTCAAAGGAGAAAACAAATCTAATTATTAATTTTATCTAATTTGAGATTCTTTACTGTTGATAACTAATGCAAAATTTACTCTTTCCCCAGATTTGGTCAAGATTGCTGACTAAATCTATCTAAATCTGCCTAGTGTGAGATTCGCTTGCTGTACACATGTTTGAGAGTTGACAAGAACGGGGACTGTGGATTTATCAAGGTCTGCGCAAAAAACAACACGACGAATCCCCACCTCACTCCAAGCATATTAAACATAACCCTGTCAAGAGGACAGTGGATATGGCAAAAGACAGATTAAACAAGCCACCAGAGTTCTACAAATATTATGATATTGCAACCAAAGCAACGTATCGTGAAAACACACTTGACGGAGCTAAGCGAGCTGCAGGAGTTGGCAAATCATCTGTCTCAACCAAAAGGAAAATGGACGGCATGACCCCACGTTTCTCACCTCCGCCATCGGTGAGCGGCAAGGAGCGCGCCCACAGAGATAAAGCCGCAGTGTGTGAGGAAAGTCGGAGTTCTGCTCATACGGCTTCATCAAAAAGCTCCTCGTCATCTCATCGCTACGTTGCACCTCTGACGTCTCTCACACACAGCCATTTCCCCAGGAAAACAAAAACTAAATCAACATTAACGCCATCCTCCAGTGTATCGCAAGCAAAGCTTCCACCAAAGCACACGCATAGCAAGACAAGTTCTCATGAGCCAAAATCAATCCTCAAAAACAGTCCTCGGAGACGACTGAGCACTACCTCGGACGATGACGTTTTGTTCCGAGCTTCGAAACAAACTCAAACTACAATGCAATATCCGCCTTCATGCCCACTGAGATTGTCCCCAACCTCCTCTTCAGCATTAACATGGCCTGCTGAAATCGCTGGTGCGGCTCCCACTAATTCTACCCAACCTTCAGAGTCAGACCTATCTGATGTTATGCCCTGCCTGCGCGGCGAGGATATCTCCCACGACCTGTACTCCCGACTCCGAATCTGCTACGCCAGGTCTATTTCCGAGCGCCCCGTCAAACCTGCTGATCCCCACACCGCAGCCGCGGCGTCCCAGTGCCAGGACAAATCACGGCAGGACACTGACAAGGACATCCTCAGCAGATGCTCCTATCGTCTGGCAGCGCGGCCCCGCAGGGCTAGCGAGCCCTCGGTCAGCAAAAGGGTCACTTTCCATGACCAGGCGCCGAGACTTGAGGCCGGGGTCCCGCCACCGAAACTTTAAGTAAAATTTACCTATGTGTTATTTAATATGTTTATGTTTAATCCTTTTTGACGCAAAGGAATATCAGTCGCTGTGTTGGAACTTTATTAAGGCCCTGGAGAAGTTAAAGCAGGAGAGATTTATATTGAACTATTGATCCAAATACTTGTTCATAAAGAAAAGAAACACCGCAATAAAAATGTCTGATCACTGCATGAGAGCTCTCTGTTTAAAGTCCTCTTGGTTATCAAAGGATCATGTTTAGCGATGGCACCCTACAATGATATCCAGGTCTTTGTCGGATCAAAGAGATCACATGTACTGATCCCGATCCAACGTGTAAGCAATAAGGCGATCCAATCAGGGATAGATAGATAGACAGACAGACAGACAGACAGACAGACAGACAGACAGACAGACAGACAGACAGACAGACAAACAGACAGAGAATATACGCAACAATAATTGAAAATAACGTTTTCTTTACCACAGGTTTCGTGATTTTTTCAATACATTCTGACTATAATCTGCGAAAAATCCATATTACCTAAAATAAAGCATGAAATGAAAATAGACTGTTTTCAAGATTCTTCTATTTTTAAGAGCACTTACAAAACTCTAAAACAGAAAATACAACAAAGTGGTTCACAAAGGGCAACACACATCCGTTTCATTTTCTAATTCTATTTATTTAAAACTGAAAAGACCAGAGCTATGTAGAATGGCAAGTGTATGCTGTAGTGAAACCGAGACCTAACTAAATAATAATTCAAAGGGAGGGAAAATGTTTGCAGAATTATGAATTGTCAAGGTCTAAGGATAGTACGTACAACGGCGTTCTAAACTTGTTACCACGATTATACGTACTTCTAAATACATACATTGAATTTATAAAAAACAACTTAGTCAAGGGTCTAACCGTTCTACTTACTACCCCTAGTCTAGATATATAAAGCCACCTCAATCGCGAATAATCGCGCATTCTTTGGTAGGACAATTGCCTCACAATCTCCCAAAAGATTCGGGGTTTCCGCGTCTTTGTGTGGGGGGCCAATACTTAAACCTAAAGTGCCCTTATGGCTTTCAAGTTGATCTAGATTTGATCTGTGGCCAAACATTGGAAAGTTACCCCACACCGCCATTAGTCGACGTGATCCTCAGTAGGGCTAGCTAATCCAGAGATAATTGCTGTCTTTGAGTCAGGTACAGGGCCAACTTAAAAATCGTTCCGTTCAAGATTCGTGTATTCTCACGGACTGCTAATTACACGTACAGACAAGACAAAGGAGTCGCTGTAGAATAAACAACGGTCAGATGTTGTTAGATGTAGTAAATAGAGAAATATGACCTCCTGCTAAATATTAGGAAAACAAAAACTTTTGTCATTTCAAAGAAAAAAAAGAAAAACATGTTATAAAAACTGAATGTAATTATTGCTGAAAAAAGAGTGGAACAATTTGAAAGTTTTGTGTATTAAATTTTGGACCAACTACGTAATAACAGAAGATGAAAAGAATGAGACAAAAATAAATAAAAGGATAGGAGTGGCAAAAACACATTTTTCAAAACAAACATAAACCCTTACTAGTTCAAATGTATCACTTCAAACAAAACTGCGGCTAATTAGATGTAATATTTGGTCGACATTTGTGTATGGGTGTGGAACTTGGACTCTAATTCCGGATACTGAAAGAAGAACGGTTTCTTCAGAGATGTGGATTTATGGTAGCATAACATGAGCCTCTTGGAAAGAAAAAAACACAAAACAAAACTTGAAATACTAGAGCGGGTAAATATCAAGCAAAAACAGATTCTGAAACAGTGAGAGAAAAAAAATTCAATATTACGGACATGTAAGAAGGTACATTTCATTGCAGAAGAAGATCGTAGAGGGTATGGTGGAAGGCGCGAGAGTTAGAGGAAGGAGGCGGATAAGTTTGGTCAAGAATGTGGAGGACTGGACTGGAATGAAAATAAAAGAGTGCTGCAAGATTGCGCTTGAACGAGAGAGATGGAAGACCATGGCATCCAACCCCTGGAAAGAGTAGGAACTCTTGACTAACTGGCTGAGTAAATAGAGTGTCTCGTATTTTTTGTAAAGTGAAGGAAGACGGGTACAACTTTTGCGCAATGGCAAAAGAAGAGGAAGAGTAGGTGGCGGGGAAGGAGGAGGAGGGGGAAGAGAGAAAAGAAGAAGAAGAGTTGAGTTGAGTTGAGTTGGTTTTAACGTCCAACATCACCACTATATAGGCTATATTGTGGACGGACCCCAAGACGTTCGTCTGACACATGTATGTGCTATCACACATGAGACAGGGCCGGGATACCATGACTCCTGTCTCAGCCGGTCACATTATACTGACACCGACCCCACCAGCAAGAAGAAGAAGACATAACCTATGTGGTTCCAATACATCTGGTATACGATAACGATAATGGATATGATGTTAAAAACAGTGCATTTTCCTTGTCCCGGAAAAGATGAAACTACATAGAATTAACCTTTGGGCTGGCACATGTATAAAAAACAGAGATAATTTTGTGAGAGAAAATAAGAAAAGATGAAAAAAAGAAAGAAAAAGGATCTCTCTTATTTGATGCTATAAGTCAAACTTTTCTTTTAAAATCTGGTTTTCAATTGCAATAACTGATTATGGTATGTTATGTGTCGTAAGTTCTTGAATTATGGCGTCTAATAATAATTATACTAATTATATATTAGTAGAGTCCGAAGTGTTTGGATACAGAGTAAATTAAAACAAAGATACAAGTAAAACATTTTGATTCCCTTCTCCTAAACCTAAATACGTACTTGTATGAGGCTTTTTTAATCTTATACACCACACACACATAGACACTGTTTGTCTCTGTCTATCTCTCCCTCTTTCACACACACACACATTATTCAAACAAAAAAGGTCAATCATAATATTGAAATAAACTGTTTTAATATCCTCATGATCAGATTACAAACTTAACTCATTGAGATTAGCCATAATTGTATATATTGTTTTCCCACCTCAACTTTATGTGGAGGGTACATTTCTACACCATGTACCCTAGAGAGAAAAAAAATTATGCATTCCTATCCGTACATTGGGGGGTTGTTCGGGAGAGAGGAAAAAAAAATATACGCATCCGTATGCCTAGGTATATTTCAACACCATGTTTAATTTTTTACAGAGAAAAAAAAAGTCAGTTTCAGATTCACTTCAAACCATGCGTATGTTTTTATTACCACTGACCTCATGAACCAAACTTTTGTGACCCTTGTTTCTATTTTGTTCATGCTTTCACAAGGAAGTGAAGGAAAATTTTATAATATAACAAAGTACGGTTAGGATTAATCAGTATTTTTACTTCTTTGAAGAATAAGGGTCGAAGACGAATCTCGTTTGTCAAAAACTTGTTAAGAAAATTTGCGATGGTCAGTATGGTATTTAGACTTTTGCTGCCAGTCAGACCGGATCATTTGGAGAAATGAATGACTGAGGAATACATAAGTTTCAAAAATAAATTCCCACGACAAGAATACTTAAGCAGTTAAGCAATGACTCCCTGGGGTTGAAAATTATCCCAACGTACGACTAGTGTTAAGTAGAAAACTTTCACTTGTGGTCCAATCTCTCGGTGAAATAATCGTATCTATAATGAAAAGAACTTATTTACAATGCATAATGTATATAATTATGTGAATGCACAGTCAATTAGTTTACACTGCAATCAGTTTAATCAGGTTAATACCATGTTAATTTTCAAATTTTATCCCTGAGAAGAGGTAATTTATATTCATGACGATTCTAATTCAATGACAGATAAAAAATACAAATTGTCACATACTTTTACATGACTGTTAACAATATAATTACAGAAACAAAGCAACAAACTCTATCATAAATTACATTGGAACGAAAAGTTGGTGAGAAGCAGGGTATATATGCTCTATGCAAACCACTACACAGTACATATGCCTGTGGATTGATTTTAGACTTAGCTTGTTTATGACTTATATCTCAAATATACATTTGTCAATTTTCCTAGAATTCTTCATCATCATCAAAATTTGGGAAAAGTTTGAGACATAAGCACATGATTTTACCATTTAACAATGATATTGCAGTGATTACCTAGGTAAAGCACCACAGAAGTTAATGCAGAAAACTCTAGTGGCAAATGTTACATCACGAGCATTATATGGGGCTCAAGGCATAATTCAGATCCTGACAGATTTCATCAATAGGAATAATGGAATAATGGACGATTTTTCATTTTTTATCATTACAAAACAAGGAACAGATAAAAAGATAAATAAAAAACCCAGATTGATTGATCTCTTCGTGTCACAGAAATAATAAAAACATTTCCATTCCTAGAGACATAGGAAAATAATATCATGCAATATCGTTGCAGTTGCAGTGAAATCATGTGATAAAGATGTGATAAAGATACATACCATGATACAAGTATTGTTGAACAAATGACATATGAAAACTACATAACTATAAAAACTTGACAAAATGACATATGAAAACTACATAACTATAAAAACTTGACAATGTCCACATCCTTCCCCTACTAATGACAGCCATTGGTTCTCTTTTGCCTACTAATATTCATTTGGAAATTTAATTCTGTCACCAAAGGAATATCTGTTAAAAATTCTTGAAAGCCTATAAAGAGATTCTACTTATAAATCAGGGTAAAAAAAAGGTGAAATCACCAGGGTTTTTTTTCTGAGCACTCTTCATTTACTCCTTGTTAGTAGCAGCATTGTATTACTTCACCACCAAGTTCAGCCTGTCAGTCCCAATGTTAACCAATCATCAGCAGCCTGAACTGTATTGCAAGTTTTACAACGGGGCAGTGAAGAAGTTGTCGGTTGGTAGTCTCAAGACTTCTGTTACATTACGATTCATCCCTATCTTTAGCTTGAACCGCTGAAATAGAAATCAATGCCTCTCTTCTGTCCTGGATACTGCGAGTTTGACCCATGACCTCTGTGAGATGATGACCCTTGACCTCTTCCCCTCGATTGACCCGAAGCTCCGCCCTTCCCTCTGCCACCACCAGATGAACCCTGAAAAAAGAAAAAAAAAAATGAGAGTAAAAAAGAACAGAGACATTTAAAAGGGCATGTAAACTTTTTCATTCCAACTGTGAGGCAAACAGTGCAAATCAGTAATTTATAGTTTGTTAAACAAAATTTAATAAAATGATAGCTCCATAATTTCAATAACGCGAGGTTTGAGAGAGATAATGATTGTAGTTTTCTATATCGGGGTAGGGGGACATTCCAGCTCAGAACTTAAAATAGCGCCCAATTTACCCTGGTTGCCTCTCAAGTGATATATTGACAGAAAACAAAGCGTTTCAAGAACCGCATCATTTAGATACACAAAAATTCGAATAATTGTAACACATAGAATTTCATTATATATTCTCCTTGAGAATAAAGTTAGTTATGCACAATAAAAATTTAACAGACACTGAATTGATCAAGTCTCCCATCCTTCTTTGGTTTAACAAGAGCTTTGATTTACTAGTCATATATAAAGCCTTGTTCCCGACTATAGACATTTTGAAGCAACCCCTAAAAACCACCCAAAAAAACACAACAACATAAAACGGCCCATAAAACAACAACCTGAAACAAACAACTAGCCAACCCAAACTCACTGGCCTGTTGACGTGCCGGGACCACTCTGGGGCGGTAACGATGGGCCTGGGGTAGGTCTCGCCGAGCGTCACTCCGGCTGCCTGTAGCACCGAGGGGCTGAGCGTCCACACGCAGTGGACCTTGCCAGTTTTCACAGCCGCCAGCTCAGGCACCCACAGGCGAACATAGTCTCCCTGTGATCGGTGTCAACCAGGAGAAACACAGCACGGATTTTGTAAGTTAAAAGTAGATTTGAGCTCACACTCAGTGATGTTAACTGTCAATTTTTTTCATGACCTTTTTTTTTTTAAGCGGGAGTATGACTTAACACTCAATATAATTATATCACTTTATTTTTTACTAGCAAAGCCATAGATTTACAGAATTAACTGCATTTTAGAGAGCAAAACATGCAGCTAGAAGAGGCTCATACATATTTAATTCCAGAATGAAAAAAAAACAAACACACCTGTTCAGCAGTTTTATCATTGCTAAGTTTCACTAACGGTCAGTTCTTTTTCTTTGTTATTGTTTGGTATGGTATAGCCATGATATAATAACAACAAAAGGGCTAAATTAATCACAAGAACTCAATGGGTATTGAACAAGAAGAAAACACTTTATATCCATGCACCTTAATAAAAGATAACACCTTTCAGCGCAGGTTCTAAATCCACCAAGGTTTCCTACTAGACAATAACTAATCAAGATGCCTCGATAAACTCAAAGAGGAGCATTTACCAGGTCGTAATTTCATAAGTCAGCATGGGGAAATAAAAAAGAAGCAAAGGTTGGACTGTATATGAACTTACATTAGGAGCACCTACAAAGTTGTCATTTGATAAGAGTACGTGGGAAGTTAGTCAAGACAAACAGTTGGAGCACCTACACAAGTTGTCATTTGATAAGAGTACGTGGGAAGTTAGTCAAGACAAACAGTTGGATTGAACAAGCACTCACATCAGCATCGTAATCCAGTCCCTGTTTGACTACGTTGAACTTTCTGTTCTCTCTGGGATCATTGCCCAGGCCTGCGCTGTACAGCCAGTTGCCATAGTTACTGCAAACATCATGGTCAAGCTGGGGACAGTTACAGAAAAATTTTACAAACAACAAATTTATAATTATAAATCTCAACCTATAATAAAGAATTGAAAAAAAAAAAGACTTGATATTGTATAAGTGCCACTATCATAACTGATGCCCCAATAAACTTGAAACTTTTTGTGTGATTATGTTTCGCTTTGAACTCATTACAAAGCTCCAACTGTTATTTCCACCAGAGAATTCGTGGAAATTGCTATCCCTCAATGTCATGTTTTACCTTTCAACCATTCAGTCATAGGGATTACAATGGTAAATATGTGAGACTGACAAGATGAGGCTGAATCTCACCAACAATTGGACACGACAGAATTCTCTCAGATAGAATAATAGTTTCTGTATCGTCAGTCTATGTGGTGAGGTATTTGAGCAATGATCTAACAAGACACAGATAATCATGTCTTAATGTCTTACCAACAAAGATTCAAACCACTCCGCTCCTAGCCGCCAGTCCAGCTTCAGATCTTTGGTTAAAAAACTTGCAACATTCTGTGAAGAAAAAAAAAAAAAATGCATACAGCATTGCATTGGAATAAAATAAAGCAGCGATGTTCTGAGGAAAAAGATAAGCACAAAATACTAGGGAAAACTGTCGCCATATATGACTCTCCAGGGAAACCTAGGAGACTTTAAACCTGGATAGAAAGAACTCTCTACCTCACTCTACAGAGAACATACAAGGGAAAATTTGTTTGAACACAAATTGAACAAAATCACTTATCGCACCAGTTTGGCAACAAGCCCAATTTTCTACCAGAATCAAGTTGCAGGTGTATGATTATGAAATGTTCTAGATGAATATGTGTTATTTACTACCCTTTTTAATCTTAAAAAATCATCAATTTCTTAGCAAATTGAAACAAAACATTTCTGCTCATTGGGAACAGTTGCGTGAATCTAATCTCTCTTAATCTTATGTCAGGGGAGATTATTTTTTCCTAGAGTGTATGTATGTATGTGTTGTGTATGAGCATATGAGAGTATGCGCGTGTGTGTATGTGCGCAAGCCAGCATATCATTGCATTGATCTACACATCGTACACTTTGAACCAAAAATATCAATGCTTTGATCTTTTAAAAGATTCCAAATAGTGCACACTCGAGAAATAGGTCTTAAATCGTGCAATGTGGATAGTCTAAGTTAGGAAAAACTTTTCAAGCGAAAAATTGAAACCATTATTCCTCATCCCCTTGCTGGCAGCCTATCCAATATTGTTTTTCATTTAGAGTTAATTTTAAAATGCAAGAGATGAATTTATTTAACAAAAAAATTAATCTCTAAGTTAACTCACCTGTCGACCACGATTAGACATGAACCCTGTGGCTGCCATCTCCCTCATGTTTGCATCAACGTAAGGAACGCCAGTTCTCCCCTCAGTGAAAAGGAAACACGGAAAGTATTCATATTAGGCTGAGAAACCACCTGGTTAAAAGCTAATAAAATTGCTTTCCTTCCCTGATCCTGATCAACCACTAAGTTTATTGAACCCTACATATTTTCCCCCTTATATTCCCTTTCAGTTGTTAAAAAAGGCTAAGAGTAGAATTAAGGGCTATCTTTTCATACACGAGAGGATAAGATGTGAGGGAGTGATATAGCGAAGACAGTGGGCCAGCTGAAAAGCTTTGTTAAGTCCAATGTTACTTTACAAACATTTCCAAAAGTAGTTGATGCTGTTTATGCATGCGTGAATGTGTGTAGACTTAACCGAGATTTTAAATGTCATTGATTTTGTCGGTACTTTGCACATCTGTTTTATTTCCCGAAGAAAGAGAAAGAGAGAGTAGAGAGAGAGAAAGAGAGAGAGCGAGAGAGAGAGAGAGAGAGAGAGAGAGAGAGAGAGAGAGAGAAAGAGAAACAGAAACCGAGACAGAGACAGAGAGAGACAGACAGAGAGAGATAGAGAGAGACAGAGAGTACCTTGTTTAAATAGAAGGCTGTTAAAATTACATGACGAGCCTGCTGGTTTACAATCTCTCTCCACCTATGCATGTGTACTTCGCTATGCCCAAAATTTTGATAGGTCAGCATTCGCTGAAATTTCTGGAAATCTGAACCACTAGTCCAGCCTGCTACTTTGTCTGAGGTCTTCGTTATATCTCTTCCTTAGGCCCAAGGTCCATTTATAGGCTTTATATAGGGTGGAGAAACCGTCCCTAAGATAGTCTTCGTTACTGCCGAGGTTTCCTTGAGTCCAATATTGTTATATGCCAGGTCCGCTGTATGCAATATTTATATGGGTATTTTCTGAAACCCCAAGAACTGTTGTACACTTGGTCCAAAAGGAATATTTGAAGACTTCAGTATCAGAGGTTTTTTTGCGCAATTTTTTCTTCTGTTATGAAATCACTCAGTCAGATTACAAACTCAAACAACATTGTACTTCGATCCTTCACCTTATAACCTTTACTACCTATTTTTTTTCTTTCAGACAAATCATTCTGATAAGCCAATCTGCTGCGTTTCTATTCTTCAAACATTTAAAAAATACAAATCACTGGCTCAAACCAGCTTTAATTTCAGCACACTTTCAACCAGATTTTGACTGAAGCAATGTAGATTCTGACATATAACCAGTGTTATTAAAGCTCTCTGTCTTTCTCTTTTCCTACCCCTCAGTCGCCTAATATTTTTAAGTTATTACACAAGCTTAGCTCAAAAGAAAACTATTCACCTTTCCAAGCATTAAACTGTTCTTTGTCAGACCGCCACCTCACATCTTCACCTTTGATTCCTTCATGAAAGAACAAAAACTAAAACAGTTAGGAAAACCCAAGAGCCGAATGTGTATTGACTAAAACCTGTGAAGAAACAAGAAATTAAAAAAAATCCAGAAAAACATGATTCCTAAATTCGCATAACAAATGCAGCTATTGTGATGACTTTTAATTATTTGGTTGCAAATATACTCTAAGTACAATATTATAGACTTTGATTAAGAAAAAGTTCATAGCAGAATTCATGAAGATGAACGATTAAACAGATGTAAAAAAAAAAACAACAAGATATTGCTTACCCCCCGGGTAAAACAGTTTATTTCCAAACTTGAGCCCAACAAAGCGGAAGTAGTCTCTCCAAATCAGCTCAAAGATAACCCAGTACGTTGACTGGTTGGATGTCCTCTCTTTCTCATATTTCTTGATTTCCCAGTATATCTTTCTGGGGGAGATACAGCCATGTGCTAGCCTGCCAAAGATAACATGATGGTAAAGTTCACCACAAATGGTGCATGATTAAGATAATACTTTCAAAAGCCATACTTCCAAGATTTCTCATATACTTTGCCGAGGATGTTCAAAGCGCATTATTATAAAGTGAAAACAAAGTGTAATAGTTAGACCTCAAATTCACTCTTTATGTACATAAAATCAATTTTCTTCTATGATTTGCAAAGCACACTACTAACCCCCCCCTCTCTCCACACAAAAAAACCAACAAAAAAAAAACCTATTATGCTTGATTAAAACTGTTTTCAATACAGAGATGCAAATAAGAGACATATAAAACAAAAAAACAACACAACTTTTTATCAGTTTGCATCTGTCCACTTTGAAGTCCATGTATAGCCCATAATTACGTGTGAACATTTTAGGAACAGTTGACCATATAATTGATTTTCTATGCCCACAGTATCAAGTGTCTTAGATGATTTTGGTAGCAAAGTCTACAAAAAATATAATTATGTTTAAACATGATCAATCTAATGGAAAAATGATATCCTCCCTCGTTCTGCACAAATGCACGCACACACGCACGCACACACACACACTCTCTCTTATAGTTTATTTTAGAGTCATGTACTTATTTCATTTTTTGTACCATGTTGAAAATTTCGTGGAGTAGTCGGATCCAATCATCCCATTCCTGGTCTCCTTGTAGGAGCTGACACTGTCCGTGCCCCAGAGGTAGTCGTGCAGACGCTGGAGGCCGGAGCTCTCACCACCAGGAAAGGGGAACGCAGACTGGGCATTCTTCTCTGGCTCTGTTTGATTACACAAAGGACGTCAAACCCAACACAATAATATTATTAAAAAAAAAAAATTATTTCAGGGAACTGGAGGGACAAGTTACTTGAAGTATATAGTATAGGCATATAATGTACAGCTTATTAATGTCTGATTTAATAGAAACTTTGAAATAAAATTCTAGAAGGCAAAGAGGACTGCATATCATGAAAAATAATTAATATACATATATAAAAAAACTTTTATATAAGCAGTGTGTGTAATCCAGATTGGGACTGTAGACTACACAAATGATTAAGAACAGGCCATTTTTTGGTAAAACACAACTGGACTGAAAACTACCATTAGAAAAATAATGTTTATTTCTCGAAGCTATATAGAGATGAGAAGACACAATTGACACAAAAAAGACCAACCATTTTGATAATGATTGTTACAGAAAATCAAAACATTTCCCTATCTTACTCAAATGGATCTTATACAAAAAAACAACAACAAACACCCCCGAAAAAAAAAAGAAAGAAGGTAAGCGTTTTGGTAAGGTAAAAAGAGACAGGAGAGACATCCTAAAATGAAAAAAAAAATTGAAATGCAACCATAAATATTTCAAAACAAAGATCATGCAGTGATTTTCATAGAAAGAGTTTCTCAGTATTTCAACCAATTCTTCGAATAATTACCGCTCAATTCTAAATCTGCCAGAGTAGGCATCTTTCCCTCGTCGATGTCGGGTGGTAAAGGTTTCAGACTGGACGGAGTTGGGAAACATTTGCGAATGACGGCTCTGTTCTCCACTCTCTTCCTAAACTCGGTGTACACATCTGGTAAGCTAAAAGAATGTGAAAAAGAGGAGTCAATATTGGTGAAAAATGAAATTTTAAAGCAACTTGTACAGGCATCACAAACAACCCTAAAAAAACTATCAAATGACATCTGCACAATTTGATTGTGCAGCTTACAATAGAATGTGACTGTAGAAATTATATTAGAAAATATAAAATACTTGCTACATCTTGTATTGCCAACCAAAATCTTTTCAAACTTATCGAAGAGGTCTAACGTACTGTCTCTACATTGGGATATTATTCCACATTAACACATTTTCAAGCTCAATGGCCTTTTTATCAAATGACAATGCCTCTGTTAAAATTTGTTTAGGTATGAAGAAAATAATTCTCATCAATTGATATTCTGTAGCCTTTTTTTTCCTTCTTACTGTTTAGGCTGAAACGGAAGATCCTCTACGTGATATAGGGTGTGACCCCAGAGAGACTCAATAGCAACATTGCACTTGGTTTGAATGGCTCTCTCAACTCTCTTTTCCTCGTCCATTGACTGAAAAAGACAAGGCATATAAAAGACATAATTTCAATCAATCACAAGTGTGTCTTGCATGGTCTTAATGAGTTGAGTAAGACTGAGTTGAGTTGGTTTAATGTCAAACATTAACACTATGAAGGCTATACTGTGGACGTGCCATCAGACTGACGTATAACTATTAAATATATAATTATATCAATAATTAGCAAATGTGCTGCCACACATGAGGACTGGGCGGAAATGCCAGGACTTCAGTCTCAGCCGCTCACATAATACTGACACCGACCCAACCAGTTCGAGGGCACTAAATTGGACAAATAAATCTGCCAATTGTGGGATTTGAACCATACATCTCCTGATCTGGAGACCAATGCTCTACCCCTTGAGTCAGTTCGCCCCCAATGTCTGAATGAGTCCAATGTTGCTGTTTTGACATTCAAAGGTCTCAATTATTTTCAAAACTGCATTTTTCTGAGCTTTAACAAGGTGGAGATTGCACGAGATTATTTAATTTTGTAAAGTGAATGCGGAAATATAATTGGTAGTCTGTATTGTAATTTCTTGTAAGAAGATGGTATGGTACTAACACAATTATTATGTCAGTTTAGATACAAACTAACACTTTGGGAGATTTACATTAACCTTCTCACATCGCATGATTTTAGGCCTCTTTCTTGTGTGCACACTACTTAGGGGAATTTTGAAATGGAAACATTTCCGAAGGATGGTTACTTGAACCAAGATAGTTCAAGAAAGTATTACGGCAAAGTTATTTTGAATATGAAAATAACTAACTGACCTCTTCTTGTAGAAACACTGTGACATCTTTCAGGTTGAGATTGCGGATCAGTTCTTGGATTACATTTTCTGGCTTGCCATGACGGACAATGAGTTTACTGATGAAAAGAAAACGCAACATTCACCTTAAGATTTATATATATATATATTAAAAAAATAATTCGTAGTACTCAAATTCCATAAAAAAGTAGAATGAATTTTTACTGATGCTTCAGAAATAATACACATTAATAGACAAAACTGAGTTAGATGTTAAGGCAATAACATGCACAAGAAAAATAGTTTCTGACCATATTTTTTTAGTTTTAAAGTCTTTAATTTAAAGAGACCCTCCTCATCTCTGTCTGTCTGTTAATTTCTCTCTCCTTTAGGAAACTAACCCAAAAAATATTTTCTAACATAACTTATCAACATTGTATGCATTATCTGGTAATAAAGAAATAATAAAAAAAAAGGGGTTCTGGCAGTCAGAAATAAATACTTTATTCATAATTTCACAAAAACAAACCACTCACCTGCCCCTCCCCAAATTGTATTATTTGTAAACTGAGACAACCCTTCAAAATAGAGCCCCACTCTTAGTTATTCAAGACATACAGGGACACAGTTTAATTATTGAACGAGGACCATCATTTTGAACTGGGGGACTGAGTGTGAAAAAATGGGGTGTAGCAGTACTTTTCTACTGGTTCATCGATGCCCTGACTCTGAGTGTTGCGCTGTTATAGCCAATATTTTTTTTATTTTTTTCTACTTATAAGTTCATAAAACTATATATTTCTATTGCGCTGAAAAGTTGGTTGATTTCACCATCTTGTTTGTTTCTGCTTTTTCTTAATCATTTATTACTAATCCAGTGGGAGGAGAAAAGGAGAAGCCAGTTATTACTTTCTTTCCTGCAGGTGATCACAATGAAACTTATTTCATTTTAAATAGCTGTGGGTGTGGTATGTTTTAGTTCGAATCCTTTTTTCTACATGGAACAACATTCCTTCTATGTTCATGTGTCGCTTGACTGAAGAGGTTATGCGTCTAGAACTCTTGTAGCGCCAAATAAAGGTTCTACAATACAGAAATGGAAATATCAGCTGAGCATCGAACTGTTTGACATCCTACTTGTCAAACCAGAGCACTAATGCTAGAGATGTTGACGCCTTATATTGCTAAAAAATGCCTTCTTCAAATAGATGTTATGTCCCATAGGTTTTCTTTAGAGATGGGCGGAAAAAAGCGGTGACACCAGACTTGAAACTTGAGCACTGGAGACTGAGCTATCTTTACGCCCCTACTAAGCCAATGCTAATAATATTTAAATTGAATTAGATCTACATCCCATGAATTTCTAGAAAAATATCAGACCAGCAGATTTTTTACCACCTGCTGAGTATTGCACAGTCTGTTTGAGAATGCAGACCATGTGAGGCGGTAATGATCATAGATTATCAAGCAAAGCACCAGCTGTCACACTACGTGACTACTTTCCAAATAAACACAGTATAGTGTAAAAGTGAGTCAATTGCAATTACAAGCCCACAGTCACATGAATAGAACAGTTCTGAGTTCAACATGCAATGTTGTCAGCACCTGTTTACCATGTGTGAGTGTGTCATACTCTCCGGTGCGGCGGCGTTTGACAATTCTATGTGAATCAGTCAAAGCATGGCTTTCATCACCATCTTTCCCTAGACTTCAATGGTCCAACCGTCTTTATACACAGGGAGTAACCACGCCAGGTTACCCAAGATCTCTACGAGGGGCATCTTGCTCTTTCCTCAGTCCTCTCCTTTCTTAGAGATTCAGGTTATCATCAGTAATATAACCATAATAATGTGACAGGGAGGCTAAGAATCCTCCAAACTATTCATTAATTTCATTGGTTAAGGTCAGCTCACCTGCCTAGTGACTGAATAGCTGAGCGTAGATCTACAACAGAGTCTATGATAAAGCTGGCTCTGTATTTGCCAGTCTTTGGAAAACCAAAGTGGTAAGTTCCTTTGTAATGGCGAGGGTCAAAACAATACAATGGTATCAAGAAGTCACTTTTCTGATTGGCTACATTAAGGACCTGCAAAAAGAGAATAAAATAGTTTGAATTAACATAACAAGGGAGAAAATGAAGCTACACATGTAGTCATATTTCTGAATAGAAAATCAAATTTATTGAAATTACTTGCAGATATACTATTTTTCTCAATTTCGGTACACAGATATTAAACTTTGTTTAAGTTATGTGTATAGTACAGTAAAGGTAGAGTTATATATTCAGTTTGTCCTACGCTGTTTGATAGAGTGTTGGGGAATAAAGAGTTAGGGTCCTTGTTTCTCTTGGTAAATGACTTTATGAGGTAACAATCGTAATTTGTCATTATTTTCCAGGCAACAACATTTATTAGAGACTGAGCAACCCATTATGTGCTTGGTGGACATATTTCACCCAGAAAATATTTAGCCCATACTGGGGTTCGAACTCACATCACTCTCACAATGGTTGCGCTAGAATCATTGCGCAAACCATGTCAACCGCCAACACTGAGAGACAATTCTATACAATTCACAGCTTACTTTTTACAAACTATAAGTAACTTAAAATAACAACTTTGTTTCTTTTTAAATTTGTCCTTGGAGACCATGAACGATTAATCTGAAAAAAATCACGTAAGAATCATTCTCTACAAAGTGTACAAAGATAGAAAAAATTCTGGAATAAATGCAGGGCAGACCTATAGAAAGTGTCATGGAAATATTTATATACATGCAGCTGTAAATCTAAGCCATACCTCGTTATCATGGATCCGGAGATCATTTCTGAAAAGGCAAATTCCATATTTTGCATTCATAGCCATTGCCTTTGGTGACAAAGTACGGGTAACTTGCATGAGTTTAAAAAAACTGTTTGACAAGTATCTCAGTCTTTACTCGATCATGTATAAATTTACACAGTAAATATACCCATCGGGCTTCCAATATTGGTAGCGTAGAACCAGGGGCCTTAAATTAAAACTCTGATTTAAGATGGTCTAAAAGCTTGTAAACTTAGAGATCAAAATGATCAACTTTAGAAAGTTGTGAAGCGATGGATGTCCGTAAATAGCTAGACAGTGGAGAGAACTTTAAGTGAGTGCAGAACTACTTCAAGATCTAAATCTAGATTAGTTGCCGAGATCACCGAAATCAGTCTCTTGTTTCATAATAATTTTCAGCTGTGCACAAGCCTCCTTCACACTGTTAGATTAATAGATTATAATCATAGATCTAGATCTAGATCGAGCTGACTTTTCGTTTCGATTTTGCAGTGTCTAGCAGCACGTAAGCACTTTCAGTATGGAAGGCTATGCTAACTTATGCCCCTATTTTGTGACTTCACCCTCAATTTCCGTTGGAAAAAAGAAAAATCTATAAAAATGTTCAATGAAAATTCAATTCATCGTTTGTCAACTGATTGTTAACGCATAATTTGCATTTTCAAGTTTTACCAACCGGGCAGACTAAACGCACTTACGTGCTGCTACCCAGTAACCAAAACTGTAGAAGAAAATTACGTAAACAAACATTTATTTTTAGCACCAGCATAATTTAGTTTCCGGTCCTTGTTTCTGGTCTAAACATCCACTGAACTGCTAGGCCTTTGAGACTTCGAAGATATTGAAGTTATCTGCAGACGCAAAAATGTTAAATTTCTCCCACGAATAAATTCTTATTCTTGAGGAAGAATTGATACAAAAAAAAAGACATTTTCCAATCAAATTGAAAAAGCAATAACAATGTGAGAATCATACGCAAAGCAGAAGTTAGGACGAAAATAACTGAAAGGGTTGGAAACAAAAAATGATCTTCTCTTTGCAGGAGAGATCTCTCCTACTCATAGTTTTACGTCGCCTGGGTTCCTCGTCATGACCCCATACTGCAACGGGTATCAAGACTAATTCTGCTTCATTCTGTTACACACTGAAGGAATATAAATTATTGTCGCATAAGAAAAAATACAATACCCAACCTCGACCTCCTCTTCAAGATCCTTGAGGGCACTAAGAATGCAAAGTGGCAAAGTGCATGCAAAGTGCATTGAACTGCAGCCAGCTACGACGCAAGCCAGGCAAAGTCTCAAAGCTAACTTTTTTGTTTAGATTCCTACAAATCAAATACATTTCCTGCCTTCGAAGCAAAGATCTAGTCCTATTTGACAACAAATGTTCAGTTAAGTCTTATAGGCAGCTATACGGTGACACACTAATGTTTTAATGTTAAGGCAAGCGGATTAATGTCACTTGACTTGATGACTTCATGTGTCTATGTTTCATGTTGCTACGTCTTAAGTAAGAGGAATTCGTGATCTTACACCATATTGTAAGGCAATATCAGTGAAGTGCTGGTAGCCTACATAAGGCAATCCACACATGGACCTTACACATTTTCCTTTTTCCTACGATCTTGCAGTTAAGTTTTACAATTCCATTTTTTTCCGTTGTGTTTCGGTTTTGTTGGTGGTGCCTCAACAGACGTGCCCCACCAGATATCCCACCACTAACCGAGCTCCTTGATGTTAACACCAACACTCCTAGCAGGGCAGAGATTGCCAAGGCCATTAAGTTTCTCACGTCAGGCAAGGTAGCAGGTCCAAGCGGCATACCACCAGAGGCAGGCAGGCCTTTACTGACATGCTGCACCCGCTCCTTTGCAAGATATGGGAATGAGAACAAGTTCTAGAATACTGGAAAATAGGACACCTAGTAAAGCTGCCCAAGAAAGGGGCTTGTCATCCAGCGGTAACGTGCGAAGACTCATGTTGTTATCCACCCCTGGCAAAGTTTTAACGAGAATGATTTTAGAGTGTATGTCTTTCTTCAACACTCTCTTCTCTGTTTTCCGCTTTTATCCACCACCTCCCACCTCTCTACCCATAGCCGTTTTGAACACAGAGAGGGACATGCTTTACCGCCCCCCCCCCTTTTTCTCTCTCTCTCTCTCTCTCTCTCTCTCTCTCTCTCTCTCTCTCTCTCTCTCTCTCTCTCTCTCTCTCTCTCTCTCTCTCTCTCTCTCTCTCTCTCTCTCTCTCTCTCTCTGTCTCTCTCTCTTAGTCCTAAGGAGCTGTGGGTTTTCCCTCTGTATTATTCTTTGCCTTTCCATAGCACTAGGTAGGCTACAACAAGACCGCGGAAATGAGGAATAAGGTTTTAACATTATTTGAAGCAATCTACAGGTCCGCTGTGTGGATAACCTTATGTGGGCCACCGGTAGCCTGGGTCTTTCTAATAACAAAAGTGTGAATTTGTAAAACATGTTATATATGCCGTTACATACCAAAATTTGATTTTGGTTGCTATTTAATTTGTTTTCAGATGACATTTTGGTAAAAGTGATATAACAAGAAAGAATACGGCGGATTTAAACAAAGAAAAATAGATTGCCCCTACAGGCTTGTCGAGATATAGGTGCCAGGAATAATGTTAAAACAAGTGGCGCTGACCACCAAGGGAGGGTCGATATTATATGATTATATATAGTGCGGTTTGTCATGATTTTGTTTTATGGTTTGAGACGTATGTCATTATGGCACGTTTGTTTTCTTTTTTATTGTTACTTTAACGAGAGCCACACCAAAGTAAATGTAGCCTACTAATGTAATAAACAGGCTTTGATTCAAGTAAACTATTCCTCTGTCTTGATAATAGCTAATACTCATGTAATAACAATATGTGGCTCTAAAGCCGCGAGTCCACAACTGATTCAAGGCCTCTGTACTGTAGGCCTATGACACCAGTTTACAGTGAACACTTTGAATTATTATGTAAAGCAATACAAATTAATGAGTAACAGCGTTGTTATGCAAATTTAAAGGTGAGAAAATTGTGCCATTATCACCAGTATAAAACGTCAAATCAGAGTAAATGTACACAGCAAAGCATAATATGATATGTATGGCTCCACGTTGATTAACCGTCGCAATTTTTAGAAAGTCCGATGTAAAATTTAAAAAAATGCACAAAAGTTGACTTTTGAACTGGAGGTGAATCAATAAGGGCGAGGCGTTTTCTATCCACTAGTTGTGTTTTTTTTTCCTCATTAATTTTCTTTTTGTCTCAAGATTAGTACAAGATGGAAGTTATTATTTTTTTTTATCTTACTTCCAGTGCCACTGCGTCTAGATTGATCATTTAAATTAAGTTTTATATGTAGACCCATTGTTTCATTGCCAAACAAAACATAATTATTATAGATCGGTCAAGATCGTCACAACAGTACTGTTAAGTTAGCCTCAAGATTTCTTCCCGCGAGTTTTAAATCATTGCAATTTACGACCCAACATAAATGTACAGCCATGGTGAACGTTTTACTCAAAAGTTACTTTCTTGCTATGAAATATTAAATGAAGTGCACAAGAGTTAAAGTTGCCACCACAGGTGTGGAATTAAAGTATGCTTTTCTCCAAAATCAAAGAGGCTTCAAATCAACATGAACCCTGAAATAGTTACTGGCCACTGTTGCGATGTGAACGTTTCTTGTTTATCCAGGTGCATAGATCTGCACATCAAACATGTTTTTTGTTGTTGCTGCTGCAGAGTAATCTCTCGGTTGCGAAATTTCATAATTGTTTTTGTCGATTTGACCGACTTGTAGATTTTGTATTTTCGTGTTCAATGCACGCGTCTTGTTGTGATCTATCTAAATTTAGGATTTTCGTAACCATCAGAGATAACACTAAAGCGTGAATTTGAAAATGTAAAAAATTATTATAACTCAGCGTTGAGGATGATTCTCCGTAATCTGAAAATAAAAGTCGATGTTATCAATTTCTGGCCATACATCATTATTAAGAGAATTAAGAGATGATTATTTTTCCTGTCTATGGCTCAGCAATAATTGAACCTTTTAAAAATAACATGAGGTTACCATGATGAACAAGGCACGTTGCTGATGTAGGTTTGAGTTAGTGTCATCTCATTAGATGAAAAAAAAGCAACTTTTTATTGTCCTTTATTTTGAAATAAACTAATCGTCTCCGGATTTTCTAGAAATCAAGGAGTTCTGACTTGTTCCTCGTCCATCCCGTTTGTTCGTGTTTTTCTAATTTGTAAGCTTTACATTAATTTGATGCGTAATTGTATGCATGCATGTAGGCCGTACTTGGGGTTCGTTCACCAATATTATGAATGTGACAAAACAAGAAATTATTTGGAAAGGATAGGTATTTAATGAATTGCACTATTTTTTTTATTGAATGGTGAGATGGATCCACTCTTCTTGATTATCAACGATCTTAAGAGAGGGCGTGGAGACACTTATGAAGGAGGCAACCATGCGAAGTCAAGCACACGTCGTTATTTCAAGCTTTGATCTAGAACCCTCTAAACACACTAAAACCACTCTTTTTTTTACCCCTTTCATTAAAAAAACACACAAACAAGTCAAATTCCATTATACTGGTTCACTCTGGTTTACTGTTATGAAAAGAAGACATTAAATCAACTAATGAGCAGAGAACTACGAATACACAGCAACAGTAGTGATTTTAGTGTATTGATAAGATCCGGTATAATAAATTACCCAACTTTTCATCAAAATATTTATTAAACCTACTTTTCCTGAACCCTCATGTCTTAGTCCCATAAGTGAATTTCAAGCGAGGTTCTTTTTTCTCCTCCCGTAAAAATGCTTCCTTGACGTTTTAATTTCGCAAGTGTTTAAAAGATAAGAGGAGAGCAGATTGGTCTTTTCTCACGTTTCTTACAGAATGCACACACACACAACTGGTAAAACAAATAATTTTTATTTCATACAAATAGGCGTTATCGATTTCAGTTGACGTGTGAACTTTGCTTGTTACTATGTTAACAAGTGATCCTTATCAGATAAGAGATGCGCAGCCCTTTGAAGCCAACAAACCTTAAGAAGATCTAAGGATCTAATGTGAGCCTGAACATCGTACCCAGCATAATTTTTTAATGATCAAATGACGCCTGCGGTCTAGGGCTTGTCGCAAAGGACGGTCATTTTTCTCTCTCCTGAGCCAGGTCCGTGCACACTCTCATCAAAGAAGCACCCCAATCTTTCGTGTTACCAGCCCAAAAAAGTATGTTGCTGACTCTGTAACTGCGGTGCAGGTGAAAGTGAGACACGCCCCAGGCTTTCTAAAACATACGATTTTTCAGAAGCAAAGTGGTCGAAGAAGAGAAGCGTTTGCATTTAGAGTGAAACTGAACTATGTTTATATCATTGATATCATTCTGTACAGAATACTTGTATACGTTCACGTTGTCTCTGTGCAGGCTGAGTAGGCTGAACAAAAAATTATACTTCCCTCTGTTCTAACTATGGTAGATCTCAGTTATCCATGGTCATGTCTACGTGTCAAACCTGCGCCAGTCTGTGGTTCGCATGCAGTTGTCTTCCTGTCCATTCTTTTAGGTCGACGTCCGACTTCCTGCTTGTTGTGCCTTTTCCTCTTCTTCCCTCCACCCTGCATGTTAGGATTGTTTGGGCGAGCCTGCTATGTGGGCAGTTTGTGGTGTCTTATGTTTTTCACTAGTTCTCTTTTAACAACTAGTGTTACCAAGACTCGTGTACGTTTCTTCGTGCAGTTTGTCTACATGATTTTGTTTTTATGGTGTGAGACGTATGCCATTGACTAAATTGAGCCTAATATTAATTAAGTAAGCTAATTATTTAAACAAAATGTAAAGAAATACTTTTAAAACTATCTTACAGTTCAATACTAGGCAGAGAGGGCCTTCTAAAACCCTGCCCGATTGCCATTTTGTCAAGGGACTAGTCTCATAATAGAGAGAAATCAACAATTAACAAAACTTCTCTTAGGTTTCATTTGTTTAACGTGAATCTGAAATGACATGGATTTTGCTATTGTCCCGTGATTCCTTTTATATCAGGTTTCCACTGCATTTCCTCACTGCCAACCAAGAAAGCACGCCGGTATGTGAATGAAAATCTGCCCTTAAAATACGCTTGAAATTTCGGAGGAAAGCCGTCTACTGCTCCCAACAAAATGTACATACGTATGTCTTAAGTACCTATTGCACCTTCAGACAACCGTCCGACCCTGTCGCGTGCATGCATACGACACTCCGTCGTTAGCAAGACGTATGCGCGCTGACGACAGATCGGATCGTGTAAGAAAGGGGTGGGTTACTTCAGACAAAACAAAAGAACCAAGAAACAAAAAAAATATAACCTTTTGTGCTTTATGATTATCCAAAGTTTGAATTAGTGTAGTCGAACAAATTGATCGACTGCATCTGCATCCCTGAAAAAGTACAACGGTTTAACGTTTAATAAACAACTGAGAGACACTGACTCAGAATCGAGGTTTAAAAATCTGTTAAAAACACATTTGTTCGACCACTTAGCTTAATGCATGCAAATCATGTTCTTGTATGAATGAATTCTTTTTGTTTGTAATGTTATGACATGCATTATTATTATGTTCTATGTTACTATGTCATATTTTCTTTTTTTAAAATGAGATTTTAATGTGTAAACAGCGCAATGAGCTCATTTTATTGCATATGGCAATCTATAAATAAAATGTATTATCATCATCATCATCATCATCATCATCATCATCATCATCATCATCATCATCATCATCATCATCATCATCATCATCATCATCAAGCACAAAAGTTATTTATTTTTGTTTCTTGGTTGCTTTGTTTTGTCTGAAGTAACCCACCCCTTTCTTCATTGCATCCTCTAAAGTTCCCTAAGACATACGTCTTGCTAACGACGGAGTGTCATCATCATCATCATCATCATCATCATCATCATCATCATCATCATCATCATCATCATCATCATCATCATCATCATCATCATCATCATCATCATCATCATCATCATCATCATCATCATCATCATCATCATCATCGTCAACAACAACAACAACAACAACAACAACAACAACAACAACAACTACAAAAACATAATAACGTAATAATGATAACAAACAAAAAAGAACCCAAAATATTTTTCTATTCGCCATGTTACGTTCGTTTAATTGCATTCACAGATCTGGCAATCATTTTCATCGTTTTGGTATCCGCTCATGCCACAGTCTTTATCACACAGGAACACAGGACAACCGTCGTCACGAATTAGGTGGGCCTCATCTAGATCTACAGCTGGCTCCACACTGCCCGGTACTTCTTCCACATCGACACTCCAGTCGTCTTCACCGCCAGCATCAGTGCTACCTGGCACCACAGTGTACTGACAGATGAAGCTTTTCTCATAATCAGCCAAGGAGACCACGGAAATAAAGTTACGACCACACTGGTAGTCGTGCCACCGCCCGTCATCTTTTGGGTCTAAGGCGACGCAGTCCTCCACCTCCCTGAAGGAGATGTACTTTCGACCCGGGCCGTTACCCGGTGCAAAGTTGCTCCACACCACCGGAGTTTTATCTTCCCACACAAATTTACCTTCTTTCCTCTTGTCGTGCAGGCCTATCCACACATCCGAGGACTTTCCATAGAAGTTTAGTAGCTTGTCTTCGATGAATCTGTTAAGTGCTTCTGTCTTTGGCAACGCGAGCGTACCTCCATGCTTAATGCAGTGCCTGTTAGCATCGCTGTATTGTTTTTTGTTGTGAAGAACGAAGTAAAAACACGACCCATCATAAGGTTGAAGGTAGTAGGTGTCTACTGTACTACGCAAACCAAATGGGCAAGTGGAATCAATGGTCTCAGGCTCCGTCGCAGCTGGGAAGTAAAATAAAACAAATTGCCCATTAAAATCGATAATCTAAGACGCATTTTATCATTCAGGCATGCTTTCAGTATTAGGTGTGAATTTTAGAAGGCATTAATATACCTGTAATGCAGGGATATGAAACTTATGGGTTTTTTTTTGGTTATTGACAAATCTATTTTAGATTGGTTTTAACGATGTCCATATACATTGCCTAGAGACATTAAATAGGCATATTAGTTTACTCTTAAAAATACACTTTCTAGTCCATTTTTTTTTCTCAAAGAAACAGAACACAAAAATTTACAAGAAAGAACGCTTACCAGTAACCGCAAAGGCAAGTACTACAGCGAGAAAGTTCCTCATATTTGGTCGATTGGAACGCACATAGACCTAGCGTAGCCAAAAGAAATCGTTTTTGTGAACTAAGCACTGCTCGATCCTTAGACTTAGAGCTTCATCTTTATTGGATTGGTCATTTCTTTATCTCATTTTATCTGCCTGATAAGGAAATAAGCATTCACTCTTTTAAAAGTTAAAATAGTTTCTTTGACGTAAAATATCTTGCATCAGAATGTGCGTGTGGGTTGTGCCCCTTTATTCACAATCAGAAGGAGAAAATAAATCCGAAGAAACAAACATTCGTTAAAGGTTGGTTGGTTGGTTGGGTTGGTTTAACGTCCAACAGCAGCACTAAATAGGCTATATTGTGGACGGGCCCCAAGGCGGACGTCTGACAATTTTATGTGCTGCCAGACACGAGACAGGGAGGGGATACCATGACTCCTGTCTGAGTCGGTCACATTATACTGACACCGACCCAGCCAGTAGGGAACGCAACAGCCAGGATTCGAACTAGGGACCTTTTGCGTATTCGTTAAAGATGTGTGAAATAACGTTGGCAATGAAAACCGTATCTGCGACTGTGAGTGTGTGCCAATTTTCGGTGCAAGAGGATAGGTAAATTGCTGTTTACGAGAGTCTCAATTGCCAACACTTACAGAGTTACTAACCATAAATCTTCGTGAACATAACCACACCAGAAACGATCTGTTTCTTTATGTAACTATCGTCTCCTCCAATTCTCCCTATAATCGTCAGATTTGATAAAAAAAAAAAACTCTGATATGTGTATTATCTCCTGTTGTGTAACTCTTTCAGACTGTATTTTGAACCCGGTTTGCCCCTCAGTTTTCAGCCTATCTATTGTCTTAAAATTGCTTAGAGCAAAGTAGATAATCGATATGTTATGATTAAAATAATATAGTAATAAAAATAATAATAATAATAATAATAAAAATAACAATAATAATAAAAATAATAATAATAATAATAATAACAACAAATACAAGCATAGCATCTTCAACATTTCTTCTCTATCTATAAGCAAATTGCATGGGATCCAAAAAAGCAGAGACGGTATCTGCAGTTCCCTCACAGTAAATCAAATTAACTAAGGCAACTGGTGCCCTGAGTTAAATGTGAGAACAAAACTGTTACCAAAATATTTTTGTTAATCAAGTATGCAAGGAAAATGTATGATTTAGAAAGCATTTTTGTAAATCTAGCTTTTGATCACCCCTCTTCCTCCAACCCTAATTTTTTCATTTTCTATTTAAAGAGAGACATACCGTGTACTTTGAGGTTGAAAGTTACTTTTTGGCTTCCATGTATGTTTTGCCCAGTGCAGGTATATTTCCCTTCATCAGATCGTAAAACTTCCTTAATGTAAAGTTCCATTGGGAAATCTTGGTTGTGATGCTCATCATCCAGCTGCTGTCCATCTTCCCTTTGCCAAGTGACAACTGGGACTGGGCCGTCCTGAGCTTTTGTCTTCTGTCAACGCCGCCTGTCGCCGTATAGGACCCTCCAGGGACACCTAGGAGGCGCTAAACCCTATTTCCTAGACATTCCTAGGTGTTGACTTACTTTTCATGCGATAAAAGATTATTTTTTTTTAAGGAGTGACGGACCAGAAATCTCAATTCTTGATGGGCGCTGACACAGAAAGAAAAAAAATCATAGATTAAAAAATAAAAAGAAGCTAAATGTTAATTGCAGATAAAAAAAAACAATAGCACAACTATAATTATTTTTGGAATAAGCACACACAAAAGAAAAAAATCATAGGCGTTGGCTTTTTAAAAGAAACGGTTCAAATATGATAAATAAACCTAAAAAAAGAAGCACGTGTATCGATGCCCCCCCCCCCTTTTTTTTTTTGACCGCATACATTCGTTTTGTTTTTTAAATAACCCAAAGTTGGTCTGGCTTACTGCGTTGCAGTGTGTGTCAGGTTGGCTATTATTTTTTACATATACTGTGGGTTCTAGTCCATATGGTGCAAGCAGAGACTTTAGATCTAGTGGGACGTTTCACAAAAAGAGCATACAGCGCTTTTGATACGGCGAGCTAGCGTGATGTTTGCTGGCTCTATTTTCCCTATTGAAAACAATGAAACAATGTTCAGATCGGCTCTCAGTCAGAAAATTGTAAGAAAATATGAAATGTGCAAATAGACTTTTTCAATAAACTAATGGAGTCCAAATCGCACAAGTCCCGAATATACATCATTCCAATTGCGAACTACAAACTAAATGGCATAAGTAACAATTCTTGGACTATAATGTATAACTTCCATGCCAATTAGCATAGTTTAGTTGGCAGTTGGCTTGATAAACTGACAAATTGGCTTGTGTCACTGTGTTCTTCAAATCTAGAAAGAGGATAGCCCTCTCTGTACATGTTCAGTCCTGTTTCGTTCGTTCTCGTTTGTGTTTTTAGTAGATGTTTCTTTATGTGAATGCTTATGATATAATTATAATATGATACGTTTTAGCCATTATAACAACATCAACCTATAAGTACAAGTACATGTTTATGGATTTGGTGCAAGTCACGTTGCTTCTAGAACCCTACCCACTTTACTGAGCCTTCAAAAGTATTCGATGCCTCACCATGTACGCACCACTTTCTAAATTTAGAACAGACACCAACATCAAAGATAACGGCTTATAAAAACAAACTAACAGTGTAAAACAATATAATGAGAGTTTCCAATGGGTTCCTAAACTTTTTTTTTTTATATATAATTTTTTGGATTTCATGATTCTATCGTTAACCCTACGGAACCGCCAGTATACAAGGCCTCGATATTATATTATCCAGGGGCCGTATTTGCGATAAACGGGAATTAAGTTGCCCCCCTATTTCAGTTCTAGTTTTTAGATCTGACGAAACGTTAACATGGCTTATAATCACATCCTTTGGTAACATTATTGTCTTCCTATTTTTTAGCTCAGGAGGTCATGATATCGGCCAGTATTTAGCTGTAGAGCTCTAGTTTCTAAGGGTTAAACCATTAAAATCGTACAATGAAGTGTCGGCTGTTTGGATTTATTTTTCGTGAACTGATAAGCTTTGAGACCAATATCCAATAAAGTGACGCAGTGGGAAAATCTAGGGTCGTAAGAACAATATCACGGTAGCTAACGACTAGTAAGAATATGAAAAAGCTAGGCTTACGACGAATCGTAAACTACCAGGACGTTGTACTTACGGTCTCTACTATGTACCCCTCTTCCTCCCCCTTCCAGCTGATAGTATATACAAAGCAAGGTTTTTAAATCGCTAACCCTTATCAAAAAATTGTTTGTGTAATCACATTGAGATAACGAAGTTCGTTGTTGTTTACTAAGCCTCAATAAAAACCTTTACACGTGTACAGTACGTCCCACTGCTCACATCACACCTTAGCACTGCAGACTTTACAACACTACTGTACTCCGCACTTTGGCTAACAAACATGCGTTTTGTTGGTCTAGCCTTGCTCCTTTGGGGGTTTGCTGTCGGTAAGTTTGAAACCACAATATTTTTGTTTCTATAAATATTGTATTGTTACAATGTTACGATGTTAACGTTCAATCGGAGCTTTATTCGTAAATTCCGTTTTAAAAGATTATTACATTAGACACGTGTAATTCTAATGAACTTCAAATGAAAGCGCCGCATAGATAATAATAATAATGCACGTATTGTGCTCTCTTTTTCCTTGAGATTGGATGCCAAAGTGAAGTTTATGCAGATTTACTTTCAGTTCTAAGGCCGGAATAAGATTTCGAAAAAAAAAAGCAGACATGAGAGAGGTTCAACAAGTTGATATATGCTATAGTTGTAACTTGAAGTAGATCTGAAAAAAAAATGGTTTCCATTAATTTTGGGTACTTTATGTTGTCTTTGAAAAACTAGATTGAAGCTCAGAAGTCCTCATCCCTGTTACTCACTAGATAAGTTGAATCTCACGTAGGATTCATTGCTTCTAACTCAGGCCCACATGCATAGCTCTTGGCGAAGTTCCATAACTTATCGAAGAACTCTCTTCCTTGAATCGAGTGCTTTGCTCAGATCATTGCGTTATAATGTTATTTCACCATTTCGCCATTAGATTCTTGATTATTACTATTTGTGAACGCAACCATGCGTTGTTTTCATTATTTTGATACCGGTTAAATACACGCATTACCCAAGTTTTTTTTCTGGCAACGGATGCATTTGATATTCGTTTAAAGCCCAATAAAACAAATAAAACAGAGACTAAAACGTAACTTTATCCGCGAGTCCCTATATCTGAATCGATTTGAACTATAATATTCGGTTGATTCACAAATACCAAATACTTGATACGTGAAGACAAAGTTAGAAAAGTTTAATCTATCCACTTTTGTATTGTTATTAAAGATATTATAGAGGTATTGAATGATTCTGAGTTTGTTTCTAAACCACAATGATGCACATAAAAACAGTATTCCTTTTTAAAACTGTTATATCAACCTATTTTGTAGCAATAAAATGGATTCTTGATTTATATTAAAACAATAAATTCGTTTGGCGTATAGTCTGTAACTGAGTCTGCTCTAGATCTAGATTTAAATAAACAAAAAAAAAGAACTAACTTTGAAAAAAAGGCAGGATTGATAGCATTTTACTAAGACAAATATATCGCAACCAGAGACGCCTATTTTCATTGAAAAAACATTCTATATAACATAAACGCCAACGTTTAATTAGTGCTAAAAATGTATTACAGCGGTTTTCTAAAAATAAATAATCATGTTACACAACACTAATAACTGTTAGTCTTATTCTTTGATGGCGGTTATACTACTGTATAATATAACAACATAATTCTTCTATTCGCCTTCTGACACTGCTCTCCCCTTGTTTGTGTAAATCCCACAGCAACATCGGCTGAGAGAACCTTGGAAAACTCTTGCCCACCAGCAGCTCTAAAGTGGAGACGTTATTATTTGCAAGTTTATGATGGCTCCTGTTTTGAATTCGTCCAGTACAAAAAATTGGATTACAACGATGCTAACAATGACTGTCGTCAGAATGGCGGAACCCTTGCTATGCCTAAAACACAGTCTCTGAATAACTTTTTGACCAGGCAGGCTCTCTTTAACTACAGTTTGTCTGAACCTGTATGGATTGGTCTACATGACAAAGAAAAGGAAAAGGTTTTTATGTGGGAAGACAACAGCAGAATGAACTGGGACAACTTCGAAAAGGGGAATGGGCCAAGCAACAACTTTTTCCGTAGAGGGGTAGAAGACTGTGTGGCTATCGATCCATTAAAAGGTGGTCGCTGGCACGACTTTCAGTGTGACAGAAACGTAGTAGCCTTTATAAGTGGGTCCGCTGCTCTTAAGCATTTTATCTGTCAGTACACAATAGATATTGTGGACCAAGACCAACAAGATATTGACCCGCAAGATGTTGACCTACCCGATGTTGACCCACAAGATGTAGACGTTGCCCCACAAGACGTAGACCAACAAGACGTAGACCAACAAGACGTAGACCAACAAGATGTAGACCAACAAGATGTAGGTGTAGCTCCTGAAGATGTAGGTGTAGACCCGCAAGATGTAGGTGTAGACCCGCAAGATGTAGGTGTAGACCAAGATGTAGGTGTAGACCCGCAAGATGTAGGTGTAGACCAGCAAGGTGTAGGTGTAGCTCCGCAAGATGTAGGTGTAGACCAGCAAGATGTAGGTGTAGACCCGCAAGATGTTGGTGTAGACCAGCAAGATGTAGGTGTAGACCAGCAAGATGTAGGTGTAGACCAGCAAGATGTAGGTGTAGACCAGCAAGATGTAGGTGTAGCTCCTGAAGATGTAGGTGTAGACCCGCAAGATGTAGGTGTAGACCAGCAAAGTGTAGGTGTAAGCCAACAAGATATGTCTTTAGGAAATGATGACACATGTGAAACATTTGTGTGTGATTTAAATTGCGGAATGGCTGGATATAGGTTTGATGATAACGGATGCCAAGTGTGTGAATGTAACTAGATGTTAAAAGGTAATGAATCACACTCTTCAAATAAAAAGTTCACTTAATGCCAAGCATGGGTGTCTTTTATTTTTTTATTTTGCTTTTATTTGCGTTGCTATATTAAAATTAAAATAAGAAATTTGAAAAAAGGACTTTTCTAGGTATTCGTTTAAATACCTAGGCTCCGGGTTTAGCTATAACATATTTTATTATATTTTCCACAAAACAATAATTTATTGTGGTGCGTCTTTACCTCTGTGCCGAAAAATCATTATGCCAAAGAATTATTATTATAAGCGTTCACGATATTGACGTAAAAAAAATTCTACCTGTTTAATTAATAAAAATGATTTTGTTATTTGTAGATCCGAGTTAAAAAACAAACTAAAAACCTCATGTTTTACAAAACCAGTTAAAGTGTTCAACAATTGTACTGTAGATAAGAACTATTAAAAAGAAAGCCCACACTGTGTGTTGGATTGTGTTTGGTGTTAGTGTGTGTATGCGTGTGTTGGTGCATGGCTGTGGGTGTGCATGAATGTGCAGGCTTGTTTCTCTAAGAAAGATTGAACAATACAGCATTTAAGAATAAAATACTGTTTCGCCAGGGATAATCACAGCATCCGACGGAGTTGACTTGAATGGGAGAGACAGAGCGGGAAGACCTAGATTTCTGTCTCAAACGGTCACATTATACTCTCACCGATCCAGACAGAAGGCGACGAAATGGGAGACATACCTTTTAGATCAATCGTGGGTTTCTACGGAACAACAACAAAATCAATAATAATAATAATAATAATAATAAGAAGAAGAAGAAGAAGAAAAATACTAAAAATAATAATAATAATAAGAATCTTTATTGTGCAGAGTGAATGATTAAATAAACGAAGCAAAATAAAATACGATGGCGGCGGTAATACATGATTCATGATGTAATTAACAATTCCGTTATAAAACAGTTTAGTGTCATAACATTAATTTTGATACTTTCAACTATGTTATCATTTACATCAACACTGTAATACAACTCAGTGTATTAATGATATTACTTTTATAGGTTACTAATCGTCGAGCTCCGTTTGTGTGTTTTCAATACGTACATC
>RQTK01000401.1:183021-219049 GCA_003991915.1 Elysia chlorotica
AATAATAATAATAATAATAATAATAATAATAATAATAATAATAATAATAATAATAATAATAATAATAATAATAATAATAAAAATAAAAAGCAAGTAAAATCAAGTAAATCTTCTCGTCATACAGGTGACGCATTTACATTATGACAGCTTGAAGAGAAAGTTTAGTACATGCAAACATGTTTTCTTAAAGAAATTACCGTACACATATCGTACTAATGAAATTGGATCTACTAACGTCAAGTCATGTGAAAGACCCAGTTGCCAAATACAGAGAAATATTTTAGGAACTAGTTATTGTGGAAGAAATATCCAATCTGTTAACGTGTTCAATTACTGTGGTTTTGCACTCCGAGAATAAAATGTCCGTGCCTCACGCAGTCAAGCGTTTTGAAACTAAGTCTGGTCTACCACCGCAGCCGGTTCCAGTCCGGGCTCAATATTAGTGTTATATAACAACAGACTGTTTATAGTTGTTTTAAACACTCTCTGATGTTACTATCAAACGAAACTTAACTGCCTCATTTGAGAGCGAGTTCAGCCTTGGAAAGGGAAAGTCTGCCGTGCCCGCTAGAAAATCAACTATCGTACGGGAGGTTTAATGAAATATCTCTTAGAGACTGGTTGTGGAAAGTTTTCACTGACTTAACAGACAGAAAAGAACCACACAGAAAAGGGCCCATACGTATCAAAATATAGAAGCTGTTATAATGTATCATCTGCTTGACGGAGAAGATCGCTGGCTTTCCGAAACCGATTGCCCTCTGCTCGTATGGGCAGCGTATTATCCCTATTAGACATGGACTAATGTTTTAAGTTTGAATTGAGAGTCGGGACGAAATGGCGCCTTGCCCAACACAGTCCTACACAGAATACTGTGACTGCCTTGTGACTTGTTCCAGTGGAGTGTTAGAGCCTTGGATTATTACCGCGTACCGTAGGCCACTTGACAGGATGGGATCAAATTGGAAAACGTGCTCTGTCTACTGAATAGCCTAGAATCCCTGCTACTGATGGAGGGTAATGACGATGATGATGATGATAATGATGATGATGATGATGATGATGATGATGATGATGATGATGATGATGATGATGATGATGATGATGATGATGATGATGATGATGATGATGATGATGATGATGATGATGATGATGATGATGATGATGATGATGATGATGATGATGTGCATCTATCCATCACTATCAGACATTTTGTATTGTGTATTATAATAATCATTGAATTGTTTTACACCTAGTTAAGGCACAATCTATGTTATATAAGAATGTTGTATTTTATATATAGCTGTCGATGGTCGATAGACCCGCACAGTAACTGCCACTCCTCATTGTGAGCTGCCTGGCGTCTCGTCAGCAGCCGTGGGTTCAAGGTCGGTGGGGCGGATGTTGCCCAGCTTCAGGTCTCTCTTGCAGACACCCTTGAACCTGAGAAACGGTCTACGGGTTGGTCTGTGTCTGTAGCGAGCTTGCAAAACAGAATGTTTTTTTTTGGAATTCGGCCACTTTGCGCACCACGTAGACGTTTCTGGGAAGGGAGAGCAACATGCTTGGTATGTTTGCTCTGACATACAGGCCTTTGTTTGGGACACGATGCCCGCCAGGTTATGCCAAGAATATTTCTGAGATTGCGCAGGTGAAAGGCATTGAGTCGACTCGCTTGACGCGTTTTAAGGTCCATGACTCACTTCTGCAGAGGATATTGCTTATGAGGCAAGCACTGGTACACTCTCATCTTGATGTTTTTGGTCAGCATGGTGTTGCTCCATTCCATTGCTGTGTCTGCTTTGTCGATGCAGGTGTTCAGCTCAATGTCCAGTGAGAGTTTAGTGGATATAGTGGAGCCCAGGTAGGTGAAGTCCTCCGCAACCTCCAGAGTACAGTCGCCTATTTATATGCGGGTGGGTGCTACTGACGTCTTGGCCCATGTTGGTTTTCTTGAGGCTTACTGTCAATCCAAACCCATCGCATGCATGAGCGAAGCGATCGCTGAGTCGCTGAAGGGCATCCACTGGAAGTCCGACCAGAGCAGCATCGTCTGCAAACAGCATCACCATGAGAAGGACCTTGCAGGCCTGGTCGAAGAGGCTCCCGCCTCCACGAGTGTGGATATAAACGCCGTATTCACTGTGATAAAAGGCAAACTGTAGCAGGAGGAGAGAAGAGGATGCCGACACGCACCAGAGCAAGAACACATCAGGATGTTGGGGAAGGGTTCTGAAGATGATCTGTCATAAAGGCCTTCATCATATAAATGAAGGCGAGGTAGAGCGGTTGTCTCTGCTTACGACACTTTATCTGCAGCTGTCGTAATGAAAATATCATGTCGACGGTTGACGTTCCCACTCTGAAGCCCCGCTGCATTTCTGGAATGATGGGTTCCACGAGTGACTGGAGTCTGATTAGGACCTTGTCGACGGTGCTGAGCAGGGAGATACGCGGTAGTTATTTCAGTCACTGCAGTCCCCTTTGTTTTTTACAGCGTCGTGATGCACGCCACGCACGTCCTGTGTGGCTGACCCATCTCTTTGGGCTGACCCTTCTTCCTAGCATTGGGGCAGTAGATTTTGGAGGTTGTCGAGGTGAATAGTCTTTTCCCGGCAATGATGACTTTATGTGGAGTGCCATCACTACCCGGAGCTTTACCGTTGACGATGGTGTCGAAGGCTTTGCTAAGTTCCTCGAGGGAATAATGGGGCGTCAAATTCATCGATAACTACAACACTATTAACTACACACTTTCTCGCCTAGTGTAGCTCTCTTATTCCGACGGCAAGTTTGCTTTACTTCTTCCTGCGAAAGCGAAAACAACACTCAAAATAATAGAGTGAAAACTACAACCCTACGATCAAAGACGAAAACATTTATTTTAGTGGGATTTTGCTTTTGAAAACTCAAAGAAAAGTTTTAGACTGTTTAGACGATTAAATTTACAGGTAAGGAACACAGTGAGAAATCTCATTTTATTAAATAATAGATATATTATTCATACTTTCGGACTCGTATCAAAACATTGAAATCTAGCTAGGCCTAGAGATTCTACCTTTTAAATGGTAAATCGGCTGCCCATACATCAGCCCATCTAGATTGATATAAATCTAGATCTTCGTAAGGCATTTTAATGTTCTGAACTCACGAAAGAAATTTAATGTCCAGAAAATTTGTCAAGGAACAACCTAGATCTAGATTTATAAGGCTAGCTTTCAAATTTGACGGTTTTTAGTCTTGTTTCTCTAGAGCCTAAATTTTGTAGTATGCTTAGATACCCTAGATCTAATCTAATTCTCTAGATTTAGATCTAGATCTATCCTTAAATGTGTGAAAATCAACCCATTCTTTCGTGTTAGGCCTAGATAATAGGGCCTTTATGTCCAAATCTAGATTTAAAATTAAGCTCACTCTAGACTCAATGGTTTTAGAACATGTAAAGGGCTCTAGTAAAATATGGAAGCAAAGTGTGACGGTAGATGGATTGGTGGTGTAAAAATAGTAATTGCATCATTTGCGCACTGTGACTATTTTTTAAATATTTCGTACATTTTTCGAATTCTTTACAGGGAACGGTGCATGCCTGGATGGTAACTAGACTCATTTTATGACATTTTTTCTGTAACTTTATTTAAATTGTTTTGGCTTATAATTTACAAGTTTTAAATGCATTCTATTTGTACAAAATTCAGTAAAAGTGTACTGTATTTATTTTTCAAACAGTCCACCTCAAGGTAAAGCAACAAAATGGAGACTGGGAGTGATGGAAAAGTCAAGATGCCGAGGGTGGCAAAAGTAAGTTGCATTGTTTCTACAAATGTAGAACCTAAGTTTGTTTGGAAACTATTTTTACCCATGTGAGATATTTATTTAAGGAAAAGGTACAATTTTAAGCTGCCATGGAGATTTATAAAATTTTTCCATGGCTTATAACCTACTATGTTATACTCTGCTTCTAATATAGATGTCTGCATTGCATTTTCTTGATGGGGTTTTCTTTTATTTTAAATAATTTTTTTGGGGTTAACATAAATAAAAAAATTGCCCTCTTTTTTAAATTTTTTTTTAAATTTGGAATCCAGGCAATTTTAGTAGAGAAATAAATCCCATTTTGTTTTCTTGTTTATCCTTTTAGGCCTGAGTGAAGGTTCTGGACACTCTTTTTTTTACTGCTTTTAAGTTTTTCTCAGATGGTGTAATTTCCATGTACCCTTATATTTATAAATTTGCTATGTATTTTCTGAATCCAGGTTAAAAACAAAATGCCAGCACCAGTCCAGATTACAGCTGAGCAGTTGCTGAGAGAGGCAAAAGAGAGGGAGCTTGAGTTGGTTCCACCTGTGAGTTCTTTTCATTGTTCTATCTTTAAATCAATACTGCTTTATAATTTTATAACTTTTAGATACACTTTGGTATTTTTATTGGTGAAATAGATAAAACATTCTTCTAACTTTGAACTGGGTTGATTTGACGTCTAGCGCTATTATAGGCTATAATTATTGTTCTAATCCTGTAGTCAAATATGAGAGTTTTAAATATTTCTAGAAATTACTACTACTTTATGAAGTTGTGAAAAGAATTGTTCTTTCTATTTCTTTTTAGCCTCCAAAGCAAAAGATATCTGACCCTGATGAACTTGCAGCTTATCGTATGAGGAAAAGAAAGGTATGTTTTGTAGATCTTTGAGTTTAACTTAAAGGTCTAAACCTTACCATTCATCAATGTGTGTTTAAAGTAAATTTACACAGGATCAGCACTCAAATTGTTAAGTTAAAGATTAAGGTAAAGTATTATTTATCCCTTTGTTTTTTAAAGTCATGCCTTAAATTTCCCTTTTATAATATAATTAACATGGCCTTTAAAATACATGCAGACCGACACAATGTGAACTATTCTTAACTTTGAACGTTTTATTACAAAAATACAAGCATCATTTACACCAGGGATCATAATCTTCCGTAGATTCGCAGAAATCCAAGATTTTGACCTCGGCGCTACTTTTCCCATTCATTGCTCCTTTTCCTCCTTTCCTTCAAAATACAACCTGACCCGTCAGCAAAAAAATTGCGTTTTTGGAACACAATTCAAACAGCAGATGTTTTCTTTGAACTGTATTGATAATACGGTATTACCGATCTGATCCATGTGGGAGAGAATGTGTAACTGTATCACAACACAAATCGCAGAATTTTACCCTTCAGCCGGGTCATAATAGGTCGACAGTGTTAACCGTTTAGACAGTGTGTAAAAAATAGATTGCTTTCGTTTTTACTCGCTTCCCTTCTAGTTCCAAGCTTTTCTAGTACATCTGCGATAGTAATTTAAAAAATTAATGCTTCGATGAAATTTCCTCTTTTTCAACCTTTCTGCATTATGATCACTGTTACACTTGAGTTAATCAAAGTCAAAGTGAAAATTTTACTTTCTTTTCAAATTTTGGTCAAGGTGAAAATAGAAGAAAGCAAAACGTGCAGTTTCTAAAACATATTTTGGCTCTATGGGAGAATTACAGATTAAAGATTTATTATTGTCAATACCAGGTTGTAGAATGATTTTATACATACACCAGAGCTTGAAATTGAATGTTTAAGTAATGTAATGTAGTTTTTAATCTTCTACAGGCATTTGAAGATAACATTCGGAAGAACCGCTCTGTTATGTCAAACTGGATCAAGTATGCCCAGTGGGAAGAGAGTCAAAAAGAGCTTCAAAGGTTCCAATATATTTATCATGCATATAACATACGTGGTTAAAAAGGAATGTTGCAGGTTGAAAACAGCTGATTTTGTTTGTCTTTCTTTGATTACTAATGTAATTTTTGGTACAGTCTAACTTTCTTTATTCTTTCACTTTTCTTCTAAGACTTGAAAATTTGTTATTGTTTTATGTAAAGTGTCACGCATTTGATAGTTTACTGCTTTTATCATTAAAACTCTCGTCCATAGTACTTGAAAAAGCCTGTGGATTTTTTAACATTATGTTCCAATCTAAGAACATTTTGCTTCCTAACCCTTGCGGCACTTTGAAGGCCGCCCAAATGCTAAGTCAGTGAAGTAGCCTCAAGTGGAACCAGTAGTTCTTTCACAGTAGGGCAGTCAACTGGTTTGTCATGCTTAATGGGTTAAGACTTTTGTATATCTTGTGAAGATTGGTGCACATAAAATGAATATCGAGAAATGTTTTAGTGAATTCTTTTTTTGTGGTGTCTAGAGCAAGGTCAGTGTGGGAAAGAGGATTGGATGTGGATCACAGAAATATCACAGTGTGGCTCAAATATGCTGAGATGGAAATGAGGTAAGTTTTGAAAGGTAATGTTTCTTACCTATAACGGCTCAATAATTACCTTACTGAAAATAGTTTTACTTAGAATTTCTAAGAATAGATTTAGATGATATACATTTGCCTTAAAAAATTAAATGATATGCAAAATTGACTGTTCCCTCAAAAAAAAAAAAATGAAGCTAACCAAAGTTGCTGTTCTTGTTTCAATTCCAAGATGCCGCCAAGTGAACCATGCGAGAAACATCTGGGACAGAGCTGTTATGGTTCTCCCAAGAGCTAATCAGTTCTGGTACAAGTACACGTACATGGAGGAAATGCTGGGCAACGTTGCAGGTCAAATGTTTTTTGTTTTTTTTTAAACTTTTTTTGTTGTCGCATGATCAGTGATGTTAATTTTCAATTTATGGATATTCAGAATAAAAAAGTGTCAAAATTCAGTACGGGTTTATCAAGAGCTTACGTTGTATGATTTATTATGCTATACCACTGCACGTGATAGGCTCAATAAAAAAAAAGTCCAGCTGACATCACTGTATGTGAGGTATTCTGGGTATTTTAGGCGCAAAGGGCTGATAAAAGGTTTTGAGCTTAACCCTGTAAACCCCAAAAAAACTCTCACATTAAGATGTGCAGAATTTAATTTAATTTACTAAAGAGAGAACTATAATTTAATTTAGACTAATAACACAAGCCTGTATTTGTATTCATAGTTATTTAAAACTCCCAAAAAATAAAACATATTATTGTGCTGGCTGCCTGGCTCACTGGCGGTTTTCTCTTGTGATGTGTCACCAGGCGCTCGTCAAGTGTTTGAACGCTGGATGGAATGGGAGCCCGAGGAGCAAGCCTGGCACTCCTACATCAACTTCGAGCTGCGGTACAAGGAGCTTGACAGAGCAAGGACCATCTACGAGAGATATATCCTTGCTGATATGTTGCTGCTGCATTTTAAAAACAAAATTCACTCTCTCAGTGGAAGTTTTATTTTCTTTTTGTTGCATGTTTAGTGAAGACGTTTCTCTCTTTAAACTGGATATGTTTCTTCATAAAAATGTTTTTTTGGTAGGTGGGGATATTTTTCTTGAAAGATAAAAAGTAAGAACTTTTTTTATTTTGCCTGTTTTTAGTTCGTAACCTTGTAAATAAGATATCCATTGCTTTAACTGCTCTAAATACATAAATATTCGTGGGACTGATTTACATGATAGATTTTAAGAAAGGTTGATGATTATCTTTAGAATGTCACTAATCAATCTCATGGTGAAAAAAAAATGTTATTTTTCTTGACTTCTATTCACTTGTGCTTGTGCATCCAGAGGTAAAAAACTGGATCAAATATGCGAGGTTTGAAGAAAAGAATGGTTACATAAACAGTGCTCGATCCATTTATGAAAGAGGCATTGAGTTTTTCGGAGAGGATAATATCAGTGAGCAACTCTTGGCTGCCTTTGCTAAGTTTGAGGAATCTCAAAGAGAGGTGAGAGTTAGAAAAGAACTAAAGATGAATGTAAGTCGAATGTAAATAATATGAGTATCTAATATGATCAAGACAATTCGTTCTACACAGTACAACTCGGACTCAATGAACTCGCTTATTTATTTTTAATGGTTAGTTGAATGCATGGTTCGTTGAAGCTATGTGTGGTTCAGTGCTGCCAATACAGTAGCCTCCCTCCCTCTTAACATTACATGGCGTTGAGACATTCCCACTTCCCATCCCTCTACCTACCTCCCCCTTTGCCTCGTACACAACTACACAAACATATACATGTTTCAAACTGGCGGCTTTATCCTTTTGATCTATTACCATGCTCGACGGTCGGCCTCTTTTCTCTAACTGTAAATGTCAACAACACTACATGACGTTGATCATTGCTTGTGGCAGAAGTCTTATTCTATAGGGACAAACTGACGGGTTGTTTAAAACTAGATTTAGTGTCTGGTATGCCGCTACAAAAGCTTACCAGCACAAGGATCGTTTGTGGTCTAATTTAAAACTAGATTTAGTGTCTGGTATGCCGCTACAAAAGCTTACCAGCACACCTGGTTTGTTGGGTCCGAGGACGGGTATGAGATTAGTTGGTTGGATCAAAGGTAGTTTATGAATCCGAGTTTATTTTTTTCGAGCTGTACTGTATAAGTAACATTTTTGTTTTTATAGTACCTGTTTATAGTTAATTCTAATCCTTTTTTTAAATCAAGATTTTTGTGTAATTTGGTAATTAGTGATGATAGAAAATTATTTTTATTCTACAAAACACAATTTTCCTGAAGCAACAATAATCTGTTATTGTCGCAAGTTATGTTTGTTCAAGTTTCCCTCCCATCACGTCTCGTGTGTGTTCCTTGTTTCAGCATGACAGAGCTCGGGTGGTGTACAAGTATGCCCTGGATCATCTTCCGAAGGACCAGTGTGAGGAGATCTACAAACATTACACCATTCACGAGAAGAAATTCGGAAGCCGCGCAGCTATAGAGGATGTCATTGTCAGCAAACGCAGGGTCAAATATGAGGAGGTACTCATGCATTGATATTCAAAACCTAGATTAAACCAAGTCTGGTGAAAAATAAAGTTGAAAGAAAACAATGCTGCTCAGCTAGTCTCATTAGATAACCTTGCTGAAAATTGGGAGAATCAGTAAATATAGTTGTCATCGTTTCTTCTGTACATTTTTTTCTTCAGCTTCATGTTAATTAGAGTTCATAATGTCATGTGATGTATATTTTTACCTTTTAATTTCGTTTAGTTCTTCAGTTCTCGTTACCAAATTGTAGAGGTTTTCAAGCAAATTGGATTAAGTTAGTATCTCTTGATCTCGGAACATCATTTGAGATCCACTGAACCACTCACTTTTTCTGACCAGTCTGCTAAAAGAGGTGGACTGAAAGTTTGAAAACACTTTCAAATTACAGCAAAAGAAAATAATCAGGAGTTTGGAATGTATATGGGTATAAGCAAGACATGTCATTTTTTCCCCATTATCATAAAATTTATTCTTATTTTGAAAAAGTTTTCCGAAATGCACCATTGTCTTTGTCTAATCTTGACAACAATAGACAAACGTCATAGAACCACTAAAGATTTGTTTTACAACCATATCACAATAACAATCTCAGAATAGCACATTTAGATTCATTTCTTTAGGTTTCACAAAACACGGTTAACATTAAGGAAAGCACAAAACTGACAGCACAAACATTATGAAGACAAGGATGGTATGGACGTATATAGACATTAGTGTTCAGAGCTACCAACATAAAATGTCAATACTGACAGGTAACATGTAACATTAGGCTTGAGCAGAAAGCTAAAACATTCCAGGAGCTGGCTCTTGATATACAAATAATGATAAATTTACTTTGCAACAAAATATCTATGGCAGCTTTCTTACCTCTCCAGGAAGTCAAAGCCAATCCCATGAACTACGATGCCTGGTTTGACTATCTTCGCCTTCTGGAGTCTGATGGTAACTTGGAGCAAGTCCGCGATACTTATGAGAGAGCCATATCAAATGTGCCTCCTTCACAGGCAAGCTGCGCTTTATTTTTTTTTAAACTCAAAGGAGTCATATTGCGTACATGTACATGGTGAAATTTTATTTTGGAAAAAAATAACAGCCAAGGCTTTCAAATATGTACAATGTTTTATTCTGTCTTTATTGGTTTGAAGATATGAATTTAGGAAAAAATCCTTAAAAAACCCCAAAAGAAAACATGATTTCTCGAGCATTACTGGCAAAATAATTGTAAATCTGTTGAGTCAAGAGTTTTTAACCCAATGCTTCTCTTTGCGATCAAATGAACCTTGTCTTTCCAAAATGAACCTTCTATCTTTTAGGAAACCAGCCTTGTTACAAACAGAAAACAAAGCTGATTGTCTATAACAAAATACCTAGATATGGGGCAACATAGGGGAACTTAAAAAAACAACAGTTAATAGCTTTCTATTTTCAATTATATATTTTATCTGACGATCTGTAGGTTAAGCGTCATTGGAGAAGATACATCTACCTGTGGATCAACTATGCGCTGTATGAAGAGCTGGAAGCCCAAGACCCAGACCGTCCACGAGATGTATACAGAGCTTGTCTGGACATCATTCCACATCGCAAATTTACCTTTGCCAAAATCTGGCTCATGCTTGCACAGTTTGAGATAAGGCAGAAGAATCTTCAAGGTGCTCGCAAAGTGTTGGTAAGAATTGTTTTGCTTGATTATTTTGTATGAATATTCTGTTTCCTTTTTTTTTTATTGATGCAGAGAAAGTGAAGAGATTTGTTGGATTTTTTACCTTAAGATTTTCTAATTCAAGTGCCTGGATATTAACATCTTAGCAGTTCATTTTTGTTCTGTATTGTTGATATTCCCAGAAAAAAATTTTTTTTCTAAATATCCAATGAATTGGAACAGCAGTTTTATTCTTTCCATCGTTATCATACTTTTATGAGATGTTGCTATATATTGCTTTTCTTTAGATCTTAATCTTCTTAATTATTCCTAAAGGGCACAGCCATTGGTAAATGTCCGAAGAGCAAAATTTTCCGCGGCTACATTGACTTGGAGCTGCAGCTGCGAGAGTTTGACCGCTGCAGATTACTGTACCAAAAGTTTCTCGAGTTTGGTCCTGAAAACTGCACCACATGGATGAAGGTACAGCCATTTTTATGCTGGGAAGAATCCTACTTGTGCAAACATCAGACCTGCCAACATTACGGTTTGGGCGTAATTTATTACGTCAAAGTGCGGCAAATAAGGCCTTACGGGCGGTCTTTGTCGTGTTACCGCGACTTGAAAATAGTACGACCTATAACTTAGTTTCTAGCCACTTATTTGGATGTGGCCCAACAAAATAGACTTCGTACAAACAATATAGGACTATCGGTATCACCTACCCAAGTATAGGGTACTTCCGTTTTGACTTATTAAATACAATGACTATTTCAATTAGTTTGGCTAGACCTGGTCAAGGTTCTTATTATCTAACAGGAATAGTTTATCACTGGTAATATATATATTTCTACTTTGAAGGTATCGGTGAACGAATTTTAGCTGTGCCTAGAGAGCGTTACATAATTTTACTTTTTTATTGTTCTTCTCTGAACAAATATCACGGTGCTTCACATTCCTTTGGTCTATAACCCAACTCTATGTCACTGGTGCTTGTGATCAGTGCATAGGGATGTGCATGTTGCGCCCACATGCAAGCAATGAGGTACCCTGAAAGGAGTGACCCTGCCTCATATTTCAGAGTGTGGCCCTTTTATGCTCGCAATCATCTGAGGTAGGGATGCAGAAGCCACCAATCTGCATCAAAGGTTGCCTTTCTTGTTTATCCATTGCTTGATCACACATGGCAGGTTGGACTTCACACATCCCTGTCCGCTTTTAATATACTACATTTAATGACTGTAGCCTAGTTGTTGGCAGATAGATGTAGACCTTTCCCTATTAAACCAAAGCTTTTAATGCAACTGGGATACACAGATGAAAGATTGTATTATACTATTTGTAACGTAGCATTGACAGGCATTCAATGATATATACTTAGTCTAATAGAATATCATCTGATATTATAATTATCTAGATCTAGATTTTCTACTCTATCTTACAGCTTGATCACTGAGGCATAACTCTATTAGTGTAAAGATCAATTTACAAAGCAGTGCTTATCCTTAGATTTATTAAACTCTCGACGAAAAACTGTTTATCTTTGGCTCTCAATGATATATACCATTGTTACAGGGTTTGTAAAAAAAGAAGTGTTCTTTCAGCTTACACTATCGTACCTCTATGGCGTTATTTAAATTCGAGAAGTTTTTTTTTTTATTTTAAAAATCTGTTTCACAATTTGTGCACCCATGAACCTTAATCATCTCAACTTACTCACCCGGAAACATGTGATCCATCAAGATTTCAATTTTGTCCCTTTATAGCTATGTAAAGAGCAGTGGTATTTTATTAAGGAGATAACATATTTAATTTCTTTTGAGGTTTTAAATTAGTCAAGGTATACATGGCAGCTGATATTACTCTGGGACAAAATTTAGGTTGGCAGGTCTGATACACACAAAAAAAAAATAATTATTAAAATACAATGGTGTGTTCTTTTATCATAAACAAGCTCTTTGTTACAATTTTGGTTGTTATTATTATAAAAAAAAAAAATACAACAAAGCTTTGTCACCTTTTTTTCCCCTGAAAATATGATTGCAGCAACCTTTTTTCAAAGCTATGAAAATCTGCAACTCCTCTTTTTTTTTAAATTAAAAAAAAAAATTAGAAATGCTTTTTTGTCTTCTTCATCATGTGCATTCCATGTCCTAATACCTTCAGTATGCAGAGTTGGAAACAATTTTGGGCGACTTTGAGAGAGCTCGCGCCATTCTCGAACTGGCCATCAACCAGACGCGCCTGGACATGCCCGAGGTGTTGTGGAAGGCTTTCATAGACTTTGAGGTCGACCAGGGAGAGTACGACAAGGCGCGGGATCTCTACCGGCGCCTCCTGGAGAGGACTCAGCACGTCAAGGTAGGTCTTCTTCGTCCTGTCTGATCTAGCAGAGAGGCGCACCCTTTTTTTTTTTTTTTAATGTTTTTGAGATGATTTAAATTAGAAAAAAAAAACAATGGTTTATTTATTTGCTAGTAGTACAAATGCTACTAATATTTTTTCTTCATATAATTAAAAAAAATTGCCTCATTTTAATTTGAGCTTTACCATGACATAGACACTGATCTAACAAACACATTCATATGCTTCAGTCAGAGATGTGTTATCTTGCCACCCCAGTGCCAGTATGTGAGTTGTTTTCTTTTTTTGTTGTTGTTTTTTTTTTTTTTTGTTTGTTTGGGTTTTTTTTCTTTATCATAATGGCAGCCTTTTACTCTGCTTCCCAAGGTGTGGATCAGCTTTGCCAAGTTTGAGTTGACAGTGCCAGAAGAGGGAGCTTTAGACAAGGCGAGAGCTGTCTACAGAAGTGGCAACAACAAGCTCAAAATGTCTCAAGACAAGGAGGAGAGACTGCTGTTGTTAGAGGCTTGGCAGGCACTTGAGGTAAGCTTGGGGTGATGAGTGAATTTCAAGAAAGGCTTATTTTGTATCATTAGTTGGCGGAAAAATAAGTCATATTAAATGGCTGTTGCGATTTTTATTTTTAGTAGTCAGGACGACATTTACCAAAAGTCATAATGTAGTACCAGAGGGTTAGTTTATCATAACTTACTTCTTTTACTCTTTTGTCTAAAAAATTCATAAATTTAGGAGAGAGCATAAACAGTTCTCTTTTTTATCTTTTGTTTTATTTTGATTTTTTGATGTTTCTGAATGTCCTTTGCTACTACACATTGTATTTCTACAGACTTAAAAATATAAAATGTCTTAATAGAGGAAGGTTTTTCAGACTGGAACTTCTTAAAGTTAATAGCAATTTTGTTACGTTTTATGAAGCATGAGTTGAAACCAACACAAGCATTAAGTGTGGTATTGATCCCCTTCTTTTTGCTCTTTAACACATTCAATACAAATTATCTACAAGGCAAATGGCTGGTTTTACAAAATTGCACTTCCTAGTAATAAACTAATTTAGAGTGTGAAGAGTGAGGGAGGGGTGTGTGTGTGTGCGTATGTGTATGGGGGGGGGGGGGGGGGGTGGGGGGGGGTAGTGTGTGTGTGGGGTGGGGGGGGGGGGGGGGGGAGATATTGATGTAGGTATGAGATAGATTGAAACACATAAACCCTGTTTTGTAACACTTTCTCTCTCTGATTAGCATATCTAATTGAGGGACGTTGCTTGCGGAACCATTCTCGGAGACAAAATACGATCCTCTGCCAGTCTTTCTGCTTGCACTATTGTTGTTTCAAGCCAGTCTTGTGGGTCTTGTTCCCATCTGCTTGTTGGTCTTCCTCTCTCTGTTTTGCCCTCAATACATGTATTAGCCTCTAGAATTGGCCTCTCAAGTGTGTCTTGGTGTTTGATGCGGCCAAAATAGTTCAGTTTGAGTTTTCTAAAAATAATATTCTCTTACACCAGAGAAAGAAAATCTGAATCAAATGCTTTTTGTATATTGCAGGAGGCTGCAGGGGACGAAGCATCTGCTCAAGAGGTGGAGAAACAGATGCCGCAAAAGGTGAAGAAGAGGAGAAAGATACAGACAGAAGATGGGGTAAGTTGTTCTATGTTGCAAAAGTTTGCTTTTATTTGAAAAGTGTGTCTCTTGTACGATACACATTATTTTTTCTTAACACTCCTCCTAATAAAACCAAGTTAAAGTTGCTGTCCAAATGGAAATGGAAGATTGCCAAAAAAAAACTTTACAGGATAGAACATTTGAGAAATTAAGTAAGTTATTTATATTTGAGTATCTGTTTTTTTACCATACCCCTAGTAATGAAGGGTCACAATTTATGATATTTATTTTACACGCTTGAAAGTGGCTGTCTTAAACGTATCAATTCGCCATCTTTCTCCCCAAATTGATTGAATCCAAGCTTGCTATAGTTGATAAATTTGCATGCCCACATGGCCATTTTTCTTTCTTAGGTTTCCTAAAGCAAAGGGGCCATAGATCTTTTTAAACATTGTCTAAACTCTTAACTTTTGATAGTTGAATAATAATTTTAGTTATAAAATCTTATTTTCATATAGACAAGCTTGAATTTCAATTTGCTGAAAATTATTCATTTTCTTCCTTTATATATATGTTGTTTTTTTTTCATTTGCAGCTGGACGCTGGGTGGGAAGAGTATTTTGATTACATCTTCCCTGATGAAGAGTCCGCCAAACCTAACCTCAAGTTGCTGGCCCTTGCCAAGAAGTGGAAAGAGGTGAAGGAACAAGAACAAGAACAAGAAGAGGAAGAAAGTCAGGAAGGAGACAAGGAAGCTGCTGATGATGAAGAGAAAGAGAAGGACACTGCGCTAGAAGAAAACATGGATGCTGACTACAGTCAAGATGAGGATTCGAGCGAAGAGGAATCAAGTTGATGTCATCAATCTACACAACTACAAAAGAATGATGACTCCTCTTCCAGCTTTTACACAATTCCTGTAACATTTTTGTAAGATACCTGAAGACAATGGAATAAATTTGGTTAATTTTCAAACTCAATACAGTCTTTTTATTGCTGAAATGTCATCCCTTGCTGATCATTTTCATAGAGTTCCTTCCACAAATTGTGAACTTTTTAATGTCTCCTTTAGACTTCAGTATTTTTCACACTGTAGATACTGATTTATTCTCAACTGGACCTTTTTTCCTCCTTTTTAGTATTTAAAATAAAGAGTACATGACTCAATTTTTCCTCAAGGTGACATTTTCTTTTATCTTCCTTGGAGATTAACCGAACCAGTGGTGCCTCGACTCACTAATTTGCGTAAGGTATATGGAATTTCAAACCGCTATAAAAAAAATAACTTTTTTCTATTGTCCATAAATATTTATGTTAAGACAGTTTTAAGTCTTTGAGAAAGCTCAACGCTTTTTTTTAAAATTTTTATACTAGGAAATAAGTAAACTTAACAAGAACATTACTTTTCTTTTCATGACTTTCTTCATATAAAGTTTAGCTTTAATTAAAAATGAAATATAATGGATTGAATGCAAGGTGAATCTATTCAATGAAGTGACATTTACATAGATTAAATAAATAGTCTGCCTGCACAAGCTTTATACAGAGTCACCTCTGTTGTGAGTGAGCATAATAAATTTATCATATGAAAAATTTTACAGTGCTTAAAAGGAAAAGAGTTATCATTATAATTCTTTGTTTCTTAGTTCAATGTGAAGAGGGATTCGATATTTAAACTTCTTGACATATTCATGTCTTTAACCTGAGCCAGTGATTAAATTATGCACAAAACCTTGCATATCCTTTGAGAGGGACTCATGATGTTTGTGTACAAAAAAATAGAGAATTTCTCTGAAATTGATTATACCTTTGGGCTTTACTGTATAACTTCAAACGATATAACTGCCTCGCCTTCCCTGATTCCACCCTCTTTTTTCTTTTTTTTTATTGTTTTAGTTTATTCACTGCCATATTATACTGACTGCATGACTGCAGTAATTTTCTGTACATGTATCTAATTGTAGAAGGCATGTGATAAATCGGCAATGAACGTCTGCAAGTTTGAAACTCAGTATTAATGAGTTGGATGTTGGCAATATGAATTTTCAAAAAATACTATTTCATAATAAAAAAATGAAAAACCTTCTTTCCCTTTAAATTCAAACAGGGCTTAAAATGAAAATTTTTGTCTGATAACTCTGATTGTCTCATGCATTTTTCTCTTTCTAAATTAGAAGATTACAAGATTTTACATGACGGTAAATGTGAGATGGATAAATTTAAGTCCCATTTGAATGCAGAAAAATACATTGGTTATTATGCATCTGACTCTTTATTTTGAGTGCCAAATACATCTGAATTCTAAATTTAGTGCGGATAATCAGGTTTTTGATACACACACAAAAGAAATTGCTTGCTTAACACATATTTTATTTTCTATGTTTCAAAATGATCTTTAATTATTTGCTCATTATTTTGCTTAGCTTCAACAGATGTGAAAAAAAAGAAAAAGAAAAAAAACAAACATATCAACCATTAATCACACCTAATTTCTTTTTTGTTGTTTTTGTTTTGAGAATGTAAAATTGAAAACGCATACACTGATTTTAGCTCACAGGTTAAGTACAAGAAATTGTTTCTTTCCATTCAGATGTTTATGCCCCTTGTATGTTATGAAATATTTACCTATCAGTGTGTTAAGAATCATTCATCAATCATTTTCAGTAAACATAGTAACATGATAGTTGCTGTCAGTATAGGAAATTCTTACTCATTTTTCACTCTACAATAATCCTCCTTTTCTTAAAATTTTCTTTCTAATGGTTAGTCTCAGATCAAACTTAAGCATTCATACTATATATCTTATTATATATTTGTGAACTTGTAAAATTATTATCGTCTTCTCCATCATAACTACTCAAGGTACAAACTTGGAATTTAGATATATTGGTACCTTGGAATTTTCTGAATGCCTTCGGCTGGTTCGTTTATTCTTGACGATGACACATAAAGCATTAATTAGATTTTAGGAATTGAAATTGATTCGTCGATCAAGCAACCATTGCTGTTTTTGATTTCAGTTAGCTAATCGTAAGTGAAAACGGGCTAGGTTCAAATAGGTGCGGTGCTTTATTTCAATAGTTGAGATTTTCTTGCCGTAATTATTATTGTTTTCTTAAACCCATTTAATGTCAACACTACCACTTATAAATCTATATAATTTTTTTTCTTTCCGTTCGACATGTTCACGTGCGGGCTCTGCTTGGGTTATAATACTGAATTCCAGATGTTTCGGGGTTTAAAAACATTCAAGCGCAGTTTAGATTCTATCTGGATCTACCTCGACTGTCATCGAAAAGAGGATAAACATGGATCTAAACGCTAAATCAAATAATTAGATCTAGACTTCTACTACTCATGGTCTACACATAATTTTGCTTATTCTTTCCATTCAACATGTTCACGTGCGGGCCTCTGCTCGGGTTATAATACTGAATTCTAGATCTACCGAATGGGAATGTTTCGGGGTTTAAAAACATTATATAACAATAAATTCTAAATGGACCAACGTCGACTATCATCAAAAAAGGGGTAAAACTGGATCTAAAAGAAATCTACCAAGAAATCCTGTAAATATCCTAGCGTGAGTTATCAAGACTATTGATATGCGCTTTTAAGTGGTGCACCCATTTGTATCACATTTAATTTGTTTAGCTTTTTTTGCTTTAAACTATCTCTACAACTATGTTTTACCATTTTAGTTGGACACAGTGTCCCAAAATCCAAGCTTTATCTCTATTAGTAATAAGTATAACCTATAAAAAAAAGCATTTCATATCCGTACAGTGTCCCAAAATCTGAGCGAAGCCGGGCATCCCAGCTAGTATATATATATATAAACAGTCCAATCCAGGTCTTGTTTCAAACTAGTTTTTGTTTGAAACATGTTCAAGATCTCACTTTAAAAAATTAAAGACTGAAATTTCACTGTTTCTAATTTTCATCATCTTTTACTTCAAGAGATGCATTGTAGTTGTGTGCTAGTCTAAGAATGTACACCAACATGTTCAAAGTAAAATAGATGTATATATGTACTTAAATTGTCATGACTCCAAAATGCAAAATACTCACGTGTACAAGTTACAATTATCTATGAACCACAAATTAGTTGTATGAAGACACGTTTCATGGACTAACAAAGTGTAGGTGGATAAGAACTAGTTGTAGTAGTTTTTCGTCTTTCATCATAGATCACGTTTTTTATTTACTTTTTCTAATTTAAATAGACAATAGTGCCTTAACTCGTTACTCGGAATTGTTTACAGTCCTTTATATGAAGGTTAAATGCAAGTAAAGCCGGATCCTCAAAGAAAATAAGTACAGTGCATTGTAGCAAATATACCAAAACACAACAATTTACAGGCATCATTGACAGCCTATTTTTATGACACCTTTCTTTCCGAGGGTTTCATTCTCATTCAGTTACAACTCTGCAATCACGTTTTTTTTCTCTTCTTTAAAAAAAAATATTTCCGGACACTTAAAATAATGTTGAAGTAGATAGGCAGAGAACGGGGAGTGATTAGTTTCTTTTCTTCACTGTCCGCAATGGTACAAAGTATTACATGTTTATACAAATGTAAGGAAAAAAGCAAGTCCAATTTTCGTAAAGTTATGGGTTACAAGGGAGCACTACACGTATCCAAGTAACATTTCTTGGCTCTAGAGAGAGAGAGAAAGATTACATATTATATCCTACTTGATCTACTTTCGTTAGCTGTTGCGCTGTGTGTGGTCGTTAACTATATTATTTAATTGCTTTCTCTCTCTGTCTCTGTCTGTCCGTATGTTTGTGTGTATGTATGTCTGTCTGTCTTTTTCTCCTTATCTCTCTCTGTCTCTCTTTCTCTCTCTTTGACTGTCTCTGTCTCTTTCCCCTCCTCTCTCTCTTTCTCTCTCTCTCCCTCTCTCCCTCCCTCCCTCTCTCTCTGTCTCTGTCTCTCTTTCTCTCTCTGTCTCTGTCTGTCATATTATATCCTACTTGATCTACTTTCGTTAGCTGTTGCGCTGTGTGTCGGTCTTTAACTATATTATTTAATTGCTTTCTCTGTCTGTCTCTGTCTGTCTGGCTGTCTCTGTCTCTCTCTCTCTCTCTCTCTCTCTCTCTCTCTCCTAGTGAAACATCCACTTATCTTGACGCCAGTAAGAACTAATTTGTAGGTTTACACCGCGTACTTTAATGATAGCGGAGATGGAGACGGCTAAAGAGGCGATGAAATACATATGGTACTTCATAATTCTCCTGGGGTAAAACCAAAGAGAGTCGACTCATTTAATGCAGCTCTATTCACAACACACGGGGGTGGCGCACGTCAAGTTGTCTGCATAATATGCGCCGAATTTATCTTTAATCTGCAACTGCATGAAGAGAGATGGTTTTATATGCACCGAGGATATAGCAATTGCTTGGAATGTCTTGGTCATTGCCATAAAATTGTCACTCAATGCTTGAATATATCTGAATTGGCATATTTGCAGTTTCGCTGTTTCCTCTTTAAATTTATTGCCAGCTTTAACATTAAATTTTAAGTTTTTTTGCTTTTGAATGTTATAAAAGTATGCGTATGTATATCTATCACAAGTTGCGGTGTGTGATCTTAAAATAATTTAACACTTATGTTCTTTTAGTAATATGCTCTTCCGTTAAATGGTTGCAGGCAAGATTTCTTTGGCATCTGACAAGATCCACGTTGTTTCTTTCAGGAAATGAACGTAGATAACTGAAAGCTTTAATTGGTCTACTCGTAAAGAAAAACATTCTGGCTTTATTTTAAAGCTTCAGCGATATAACTTTCTAATTCTTTAAAGGGAACTAGTTATTATTTGTTTCAGCTACATGCAATGGAAAGATGAGGTAGGCTAAAATTAAGATAAACCATTTTAATGATCGTTCTTTCACTAATGTAGGATGGGCAGATTAAAATGACAATTAAATAATATGCTGTTCAAAAACAGCCAACAACTTATTGCCTCTAAAAAACGAGGTCTTAATAATTATTCTTCTCTCCGTCTTATCAGTATTATTGCTTTTCCTCTGCAATCTGATTAGCCTATATTTTTTGTTTCCTTTCGGGTCAAGAATGTCGCAAGTTTTCTTTCTGATTCATATCTTCGCACCTCTTCAGAACTAGATAATTATGCTGTCGGAATCTGTTAATGACCGTCTTTTGTGCCAAGTGATTCTATTTAACATATTTCTTTTTGCATGTGATGTACAATGTTTGACAGAATGACACTCTAAAAGATGTCATCGACTTCTTGCCGTAAAACATGAGATGTTATAGGGTCCATGACAAGTTAAATGTTTGCTGTTAGAATATCTTAACCCAAACCACTTCCCAACTTTCCATTTCTTTACAACGATAAACATCTTTGACATGGATTTATTCTTTATTCTAACTTTTACCTTCTGCACCCAACAAGGCTATTGTCGCACAGTCCCAGGTGATATACACTATTACATGTACATACGAAAAGAAATTTTGTTAAAAAAAACGAACGTATGTCCTAGGTCAATGCCCCTAGTCCTAGGATGACGAGACCCCAGAGAGGGAGACCCGGGACTTGCTAGGTCACGTGATACTCACACCGAACCAAACAGCAGGCGGACACGCGGCATCTAGAGTGGGGTTCGAACCGCGAGCCACATGGAGCAAATATCGCAGCGTCACCATGCTCCATCACACGAAGAGATATAATATTCTGGAGCAAAAGTGGAAACTTTCTGTAGCAACTGTTGATCCTCGCTCGTTTTGTAAGCAATGATAGGGGGGCAATTATAAACACAACCATAATAATAGCTTGTCTGGGGTTTGTCTTAGATTGGACCTAGGCTTCCGCCTAAATCGGCAAGGACTTACGAGTTTTGTTATTTAATGTTAGTTCAAACAGAGGCATTTCTTTCGTTTTTAAACTTATCATGAAGACATAATCATCTTCTGATTTTGAATGCTCATTATTATTGCTCATGATATATTGCGCACATTTTTGGTGCTGTTTTGTATCATGTCGGCTGATTTTCCTTGGTGCAAGCTCTTTGATTTGCAAACAGAAGCCAAGTTGTTTTCTTTCCCACACTTTGATCATGTTTTCTTGAAGGCAGCACAACTTCTTTGTCTACCTAAATGTGGCCATTATTTGACGCACATTCTGACTTTGGATGTTTCTGCCTTCCCTGTATCAATGCGCGGTCTTTAGGATTGGGGAGGCCTCGTGTTGGATTTGAATTTCGACACTTGTGTTTTTTACCCAGGCGCAATTTCCCTCTCCACATGCCTGGCATGTTTGGTGGTACATTTGTAATTTGAAAGATCCTCGCATATTAAAGGAGCTCGTTCACCGTAATAATTATATGGGTTGTTTAAGCCCTTCTCCCTCACGTTGTGGCCATTGTCTGCCAGATATGAGCTGAGATTTGATCTCCTCTTCAGGAATTGAAAAATGAGCACGAAGGAGCAAACTGTCGTAGAGAAGTTTAAAAATCTTCTATCTTGTCCGTATGTTGGCTTAAATGATACAATGTGTATCTCTGTATTTCCTTTTTGACTGTTGGTTTGAATTATTTGTCAATAGCTTCAACAAGCTTGTCAAACGGGGACCCACCAGCTGGCGTTTCCAGCTTAGAGAGAGAAAGAGATTCAATAACGTCGCTAAGATCATTTCCTGCATAGATCAGGAGTAGCGTCTCATCACGGAAACTATAGGCCACAAACAGATTATATATTATTCTTTAACCTTTAACCTTTAACAAATTGTTTCCAGCAAGTGCAAAATATATACATAAATCAACATGTAAATTATCGATAGCCGGATTAAATATGAATTGTAATTTTTGGTTTCTTGTAATAACTCCTGGCTATGTTATATTTATCCTATCTTTTTAAACATTCTGTAAGAAGTTTTGAACGAAGGATTTTGAAAAACATACTCGTTGTTTCCATTGAAGTAACATTTATTTAATGGAATTTACTTTTTCACTAGAAACATAATCCAGAAGAACTGAGTGGCAAAAAAGGACAAATTTTTGAAACACAAAACCGAAACTAAAACTTAAAAAAAACAACAACAACAAGTGGCCAACTTATCATATCAGACGCAAACTGGACATAATTATTTTCAAAGATTTCGAATAGCCCAGAAGGAAAAATGGCGAAACATTTTATGACACTGTCTGTTTTTCGGTTTGAACCTCATTATGAGTATCTCTGAATAAATAATATTATGCACTATAATTTATGCATTATTAAAATCTCCCCCCCCCCCCGCGCTCTTTTCATCATCATCTCGCCCCCCTCCCCTTTTTCTTCTTCTTCCATATAAAATACCTCAATCCCAACCCATCTGCCATTAATTTTTTCTCCCCATCAGACAGACCCAGACCTGGCTAAAAGATCCAAGTTTTTTTCCCTTCAAAACGAGAGATGATCGGCCCTAGCCCCTCATCATCAGAGCCTCTCTCACGGCGACCTTTGCCTAGCGTCAGTTTTTTTGGCTTCTCTAAACAGCTCACCTGCGTGGGCCTTTCCTTTGATCTTGGCACGAAACCGCCACTTCATAGGGGCCTCTCTGAGCTTGTTGTTCCAACAGCCCAGCTCGTTAACATTAATTCCTCAGTTTCTTGACAGATTGAAGTCCCGGTAAAAAACTAACCTCTTCCTAGAAATGTACTTTATCTTGGACATTTTTAGATTCTGCGCGCGTATGCGTCTATTGAATGTGTTTAACTGTTGCTGATCTACACCCCCCCCCCCTCACTCCTCAGTTCTCTCTATGTGTGCCTGTTTGTCAGTCTCTGTCTGTCTGTCTCCCTCCCCCTGCATTTCTCTCACTCTATCTATCTTTTTCTCTTTCAGCATATCTGTCAGTCTGTCAGCCAGCGTCTCCGTCTTTCTGTCTGTCTATCAACCTGCTTGTCAGTCCATATCTGTCTGTCTGTCTGTCTGTCTGTCTGTCTGTCTGTCTGTCTGTCCATATCTCTCTATCTCTCTATCTGTCTGTCTCTCCACATCTCTCTATCTGCCTGTCTCTTCATATCTATCTATCTGTATGTCTCTGTGGTCTCTTCATATCTCTCAATCTACCTGTCTGTCTGTTCATATCTCTCTGTCTGCTCATATCTCTCTATTTGTCTGTCCATATCAGTCTGTCTATCCACCTGTCTGTCTATATTTTTCTGTCTGTTTATCTACCTGCCTGTCTACCTATACCTCTCTCTCTGGCTGTCCGTCCATATCCTTCTGCCTGTCCATATCTTACTATCGGTCTATCTACCTGCCCGTCTGTCCATGTTTCTCTATCTGTCTATCTACCTGCCTGTCTGTCCATATTTCTTTATCTGTCTATCTGTCTGCCTGTCTGTCCATTTTTCTATATCTGTCTATCTATCTGCCTGCCTGTCCATATTTCTATATCTGTCTATCTATCTGCCTGTCTGTCCATATTTCTCGATCTGGCTATCTATCTACCTGTCTGTCCATATTTCTCTATCTGTCTATCTACATGCCTGTCTGTCCATATTTCTCTATCTGTCTATCTATCTGCCTGTCTGTCCATATTTCTCTATCTGTCTATCTATCTGCCTGTCTATCCATATTTCTCTATCTGCCTATCTATCTGCCTGTTTGTTCATATCTCTCTACCCGTATGTTTCTCCGTATTTCTCTATCTATCTACCCGACTATCCATATCTTTCTGTTTCTTTATATAGATGCATTTCGCTGTATCTGTCTCTCTGTTAGCCACTCCTCTCTCTCTCTCTCTCTCTCTCTCTCTCTCTCTCTCTCTCTGTGACACTGTCAGGACATAACTCAGGGATGAATTAGCGATTTACTAATACAAGTTATCTCTTCCAACTCCTATGTCTGTCTGTCTGTCTGTCTGTCTGTCTGTCTGTCTGTCTGTCTGTCTGTCTGTCTGTCTGTCTGTCTGTCTCTGTCTCGTCTCTCTCTCTCTCGTCTCTCTCTCTCTCTCTCTCTCTCTCTCTCTCACTCACTCACTCTGCCCATTACCCTCTGTGCTTAACCCCAATGTCTGTCTGTCTCTCTTCTCTCTCTCTCTCTCTCTCTCTCTCTCTCACTCACTCACTCTGCCCATTACCCTCTGTGCTTAACCCCAACGCTTAATTCGTACTGCTGTAAGTAATAAAAACGTCTGTCTTTTGAAAAGGAAATCAATGTCATCTTCAGAATCCGCTGTCTGTATGATAAAGCCATCCCACTTCCGTTTCTAGAATCTGGTCGTCCGTGCGGTTTACCTCCCCTCCCTTTTTTTTCGAAAAAAAAACCAAACAAAAACAAAACAACAACAACAACAAAAAATTGGATTCACCAGATTACTGTCAAACCACACCAGATGAAAAAATCAGTGCCTACCAGAAGGAAAAAAAAATCCTTTCAACTTGTACAATCTTTTTGAACAGGTACCCTGTGTTTTTGTTTTGTTAAAATTGGTTGTGGTTGGTTTGGTTAATCCGTTTTTTAACATACCAAGTCAGAAGCTGTGCTATAAATTGCAGATGGGTATAAAGACTTATGGGTAATTTTCCGTGATGCCAAATAGGAACAAAGCGAATATATAAAAACTTCTGTTTTTTGGGTTTTTTTTTTCGCTCAATGTTTGTTTAGGCATAGGTGTTTTTGAAGCTATAGGCCATTTATGAAGCTTCTCATGATAACTATTTTGCTTTGCATAAAATATCGGCAGTAATCGATGGAACCTGGGAATACCACGTATAATAAAATTATATTCATTATATGTAAAATATACCGTTTTTTTTTTAAAATAAATGAACAAATACGTAAAAAGAAGCATATAAATATACACACACGCACACACACATATTTATGTATATATTATGTAAATTAATTTATCAGTTAATAAATACATCTATGGAGTTTGCAGTTCGGATGTATTCTCTTTTATAGGTGTTCTTTCGAACCTGGTTAAAGGTCCATCTTAGACACAGATTATAGAGTCACTTTGGTTTGTTCTTCAATCAGCATCCTAAGCTCATCCCTCTTCTATTAACATTTGTTACCTTTTTTTCTAAATATAGGACAAATGATTAGAAATATTATCGCATACCAATAAACAAAGAACCAATTCCCTATTTCTTGACACCACATAAAATGTTAATGACGAAACAACAACCCCCCCCACCAAAAACCCCACAAAAAACAACAACAAAACAAAAAAAAAAAAAAAATAAAATTAAGAAGCACATGGCTCAACATTCCGAAAAATAACATAATTTTGATGTAATATTATGCAAAGGTCAATAAAGTGTGTGGTTGGTAGAGATAAAGTTCGCACCCAGCTAACGTTAATTACATTCACATCGAGATAAACTTTGTTGCAAATAATTTTGTGTTTATTGTTTAACGCTTTCTCGATCTACAAACGAAGAGGGAAGGTTTTTTTTATATATAATATATATGTGTGTGTGTGTGCCACTCTATCCTCCTCCCAGCATAATTACTTTCACACCTGATCGCGCCACCAAGAGACTGTTTTGGGGTAGGTAGGTTGGGGGCCAACACGTGTGGCCGTGATGGAGGTAGGTAGAAACTGATGACGCAGTATAGTATATTAAATCGATTATAATCACTTCCTTCCCTCTTCGTTTGTAGATCGACAAGCACGGACAAAGAGATTAAATATAATCCATCCAACATTCACAGAATCTAATCCAGTATTTGATGGAGAGATTATGATTGAGAATTAAGTAAAAAAAAAGATGTAAAAAAATTATATAAGGAATGCTTATAAACATCCTACAAAATCTGTTAATGTGTTATTGCACATGAGATCTTACAGCACCTTGGTCTTTCTTTGGATCAGCATACTAATAACAACAACATACAACCTTAAGCGCTTTGTCAAAGCCAGGCACTGGTGTCTACCCAGATCCTTTAATTATCTCACCAGGGACTGAGCGTCCTGGGAAGTTCCGAAACGTGCTCCACATTAGCAGGTAATCACAAACAAACAACGCACTTCCACTGGGAGAGAGAGAGAGAGAGAGAGAGAGAGAGAGAGAGAGAGAGGAAGAGAGTGAGAGAGAGAGAGAGAGAGGGAGAGAGAGAGAGAGAGAGAGAGAGAGAGAGAGAGAGAGAGAGAGAGAGAGAGAGAGAGAGAGAGAGAGAGAGAGAGAGAGAGAGAGAGAGAGAGAGAGAGAGAGAGTTATAGATGCCCGAGTGTTTGAAGTTTGGGTATTTGATTCATACCTATAATTCATCACTGGACTGGGAGGGGGGCGTATCTCAGTGGTGTGCCGTTTTGACACCCGCGTGATTAAGAATGTTTGTTAGTGGTCAATTATTCCAATTTGTTTTGTAATTAGTACAGTAAAAAATATTTCAATATGTGTGGAATAGCGTGAGAGGAATTTAATTTTAATGATCTGAAATCTAAAAAAAAAGTTATATTTGTCATTCTGCTATCTCAATATTGAATTAACACCCATTTTTTTTCTTGTTTGGATCTCCACGCTCTGCTCTCGATTAGTGAGGAATTAGGGTGTGTTTATATGAAGTGCCAAGCGGGTCGCAGCTTCATTCCACATAATGGTATTGCTTTAGAAAAACCATCCTTTGTTTGTTGCTTAGCGTCCAATGTCATCAATATTTAGGCTACATTGTCGATGGGTCCCAAGACTAACATCTGACAATTTTAGGCGTCGCCGCTGCTGAAATACTATGATTCCGACCCAGCCGTTCACATTATAAACACTGATCTAACCAGTGGGGACCTGGACGCCTTGACAATCGTGGTTTCGAATAAGGTACTCAACGATTGGGAGATCAATCCTCTACCACTTGCGTCATCCTCGCCCCATCTCTTCCTCAGAGACACTCCAAATTAGTTTAAGTTTAAGCCTCTTGATTCCCTGTGGAACATGGGTCAGCACCAACTCCCATCCTTCAGACTCGACGCTGGCTGGTCCTCCTCAGCTCGGCCCATGTGGTACAGACTGTTTTTTTTTTTATCTCTGCTTCAGTGCTACGTCACCAAGTCTGATTCGTACGGCCGGCCTTGCGTTTGCCGTGGTGGTTTGACTCAAGGGCTTGGTTTGTTATGTTTGATACAGGATTTCGAAGTGTGTGGCCTATTTAGCTCTATTTACGCTATTTGATCTCTGTCTAGATGTTTTTTTTTGTTTGTTCTGTCCCAAAGTTCTTTGTTTGAGACAACTTCGGACCACTTAACCACCTTTCTGAGCCATAGTCAGACTGATTTCACGCTGTATTGAAGATTAGGATGTTCTTTTACATTGACAGGGCCGTGTACCTCTAGATTGGTTTTAGGGTATTGATGGCGTCTCTGGCCTTGTATATTCGATATCTGATGTCCTCGTCTGCATCCTACGTCTTTCCACATAATGGTATTGCTTTTGACAAACCCTCCTTTGTTTCTTGCTTAGCGTCCAACGTCATCAATATTTAGGCTACATTGTCGATGGGTCCCAAGACTAACATCTGACAATTTTAGGCGTCGCCGCTGCTGAAATACTATGATTCCGACCCAGCCGTTCACATTATAAACACTGATCTAACCAGTATGGAAATTGGATTCGAATCAGGTACTCAACGATTGGGAGATCAATCCTCTACCACTTGCGTCATCCTCGCCCCATCTCTTCCTCAGAGGCACTGCTTAAGCCTCTTGATTCCCTTTGGAGGAGCTCTCAAATTTCTTATCTTTCATCAATTTTGTATTATCTTAATTATTTTTACCTGAAATAAGAGAGCTTTTGCGTTCCTGTCCATCTGTGTACATAGACACTTGACCTTTGTTATTGTTCAATGTCCGTTGAAAAAGAAAGAAAGAAAAATAACGAAAGCAGCGCGGCAGCATCCATCTGCCGATTGCCGAGTTACAGTTTGAATACCAGAACACAAACAAAATAAATATAATGGAAACCTGTTAAACCAGGCAACTTGATGAACCATTGTTACCGCAAATTCTAACATGCTCCGAAATATTATAAATTACGCAAACTAAGGATTTCTTTGATATTAGAGAGAAAGCTGCTGTTAAAGAGTTATTTCTTGATTTGAAATGGTATGCCATGCTGCTCATAAACATTTTGTAAACTTTAGAACAGAATAGAATTCAACTTGTACTCCGTTACAAATGTGTTTTAAAAGTTCAAAAAAAACAACAACAACAAAACAACAACAACAACGCAATTTTCAAACAATTTTTATAACATCCAGGTGTAATTAATTGGGGTATGAGTTGGCTCATTTGTAGAGCGTGCGACATTAAATCTTAAATCCATGGTTCGATGACAATCAGCAAAACCTGTTCCATATTGGTTTGATCCGTATCGGTATATTGTGATCGGCTGAGAGAAAAGTCCTAGTCTCCACGCTCTGTCTCTATGTGGTAGAGCGTACATTTTTCAGAGATAAGTATAGAGCCCGTCCGCGATTGAGCTTAGTTGTTGATCACGGAATTTAAGGAACAACGAAAGCAAAAACAAAAAACAAATGCCAAACCAAAGGAAAGGAAGGAAACATTGTGTGTGTACCTGTTTACCGTGTGTCTAACTAAAGAAACTATGCTATGGATGAATGACAAGGAAAAACATTTCGCTACAATAAAAATGATACACATCTCTGCATTATTAATTTACCTTGCTTCCAAAATTCAAGAATATTAATTTTTTTCTATTAAGGATGCATTTTTGTGTATCATTGCACTACGCCTCCAAAAATTTCAGCCAATTCAAAACACTTCTTGCGCTTTCAGATCCAATTACCGAGAGCATCTTCCAACAGCACCAACATCAGCTGCTCAGGGTGTTGACTGGTGGGGCTGTGTTATGTTGCCGGGGCACTCCAGCGCTCGTGTGTGTGTGTGTGTGTGTGTGTGTGTGTGTGTGAGTGTGTGTTAAGTTCAAATCAACAAACATTAACAAACTCTGTGGATATAAAAATTCTACCGTTTAATCCCACCGACTGTGTGCGTCTCGAAAAGAAATGACATTATGAAGACTAGTGGCAACATACACATACAATTTTTTCAATCTATTAATTTTTTAAGTCATCTGTACTTTGTTTTCAATAAATGTATACACTCTTGCAAATTGTTGAATATCTTCCCAATATTTCATCAGAATTATACAATGAAGGTAAATAAAATATGTCTAAAGTCTATACCAACACATGCAAAAAAAAATCTGTGAATATACAGTCAACGGTCTGTTTCTGGTGACAGTGTGTGTACCTAAAATATCTACAACATACATTTTTACACTAATGTTAAACTAAATATTCTTTATTAAACTTTCAAAATGCATACCACACATTCTTGATAACTGCTAAATGCCATCCCGAATTCTGATCCCGTTAAAAAAATCGTCATTGCTGTTTAAGTTCTACTTAACAGGAGAATCGTGCAACAGCACGAACATCAGTTCATCCGGATGTTGACTGTTGATGCTCTGTTATTTTGCCAGGTTGTCCCCATCGCTCAGGTGTCTGTGACTAACTAAACAACGAAGGTAAATATTAGCAATGATGATTTAAGTTCAAACCAACAAACATAAACAAACTCTGTTCATATAAACTCTATCGTTTATTCCTAATAACTGTGTGTGCCGCTTAAAGAAATCATGACATTTACATACGTTTAAACACTCATTTTTTCAACTGCACTCATCCTCAAAATGAAGAGTTTCAATGAAGAGTTTCCGTAAACCACCTTCAATATTTCATCCTCATTAAAAAAGGCGCTCAGCGCTCTATTAGTTTCAATTAGCGTGAGCATCTTCCCACAGCACCAATGTGTTATTTTGCTAGCCTAGCCCACCGCTCAGGTGTGAGTGACTAATTAAACAATGAAGGTAGATCCCCCACTGCGGTCTCCGGGGGCCGCCCAACCGCTCGCGCCATCTGCCACAATGTTCTGGGATGCGGCCTGAGTGAGTGAGCACTGGCCAGGTCTCTCAGGGTTGGAGTGATGAGCAGACCCAGCATGTGGGAGGCTCCAAGAAAAACAGTCACTTTCACAGGTCCAGTTTTTTTCTTATTTTCAAAACACCACTAGCTCTCTCTGGCTGTCTCTCTCTTCCTGGCTATCTCTCTCTCTCTCTCTCGTACTGTCTCTCTCTGGCTGTCTCTCTCTTCCTGTCTATCTCTCTCTTTCTCTCTCTCTCTCTCTCTCTCTCTCTCTCTCTCTCTCTCTCTCTCTCTCTACCGGCTCTATGTCTGTGTCTTTGTTTCTGTCTCTTTCTCTATGTCTTTCCCTGTCTCTCTTTCTTTTTCTCTCTTTACCTTTCTCCCCCCCCCCTCTCTCTCTCTCTTCCGGCCTCTCTCTGCTGTGGGTGATTATTTCGGCCTGACCTAGCGAGCTATGACGGTTACTTTCCCCCGAAACACAGCAGGTAATTACGCCCAGAGCAACAATAAACAAACAGATTCAAACAGTAATACTTTTTGGCCAGCTGGTTTTCTTAAGTTTCGAAAAAAGGCATGTTTCGCAATATGTTTTAAACAATTTGACATGGTCTCTTAGAAAATGAGTTTTCCTGTAAAGAAGACACACAGACTTCAGCTTGAGTTGTTTTCCATCCATCAACAAACCAACGATTAAAGCTAGAGTACTAAGGGTACCAATTAATGGTGTCAGTACTCAATACAAATCCCAGGCATTATATTTAAACAGATTATGAAATGCATTAAAGGGTTGTCATAATAAAAACACAACTAAATTATGTAAGTTCTAACAATCCCTTTAGCAGTAGTAATGAGTACAGAGCAGCAGACGTAGTATGAGCTCTCATAATTTAACACTGTCTGTGTGCCAATAAAGTCATGGAAGGTGACAGATCCCCGTAGTGGATTACCTGGGTTTCGTCGATGGCAGTACACTGACACCGACCCAGTGAGTAGACAAAGAAGATGACGTTATACTGACACCGACCCAGTGAGTAGACAAAGAAGATGACGTTATACTGACACCGACCCGATGAGTAGACAAAGACGATGACGTTATACTGACACCGACCCAAGAGACAAAGAATGACGTTATACTGACACCGACCCGATGAGTAGACAAAGACAATGACGTTATACTGACACCGACCCGATGAGTAGACAAAGAAGATGACGTTATACTGACACCGACCCATGAGTAGACAAAGAAGATGACGTTATACTGACACCGACCCAGTGAGTAGACAAAGAAGATGATTTCATACTGACACCGACACGATGAGTAGACAAAGAAGATGATTTCATACTGACACCGACCCGATGAGTAGACAAAGAAGATGATTTCATACTGACACCGACCCAGTGAGTAGACAAAGAAGATGATTATACTGACACCGACCCGATGAGTAGACAAAGAAGATGATTTCATACTAACACCGACCCAGTGAGTAGACAAAGAAGATGATTTTATACTGACACCGACACGATGAGTAGACAAAGAAGATGATTTATGACACCGACCCAGCGAGTAGAGAAGCTAAGACGTGATATAAACTAAGACGTGTTACCAGCTAAGACGTGTTATAAGCTAGGATATTGTTATAAGCTAAGGCGTGTTATAAGTTAAAACGTGATATAAGCTAAGACGTGTTATAAGCTAAGGCGTGTTATAAGCTAAGACGTGTTGTAAGCTATGGCGTGTTATAAGCTAGCACGTGTTATAAGCTAAGGCGTGTTATAAGCTAAGGCGTGTTATAAGCTAGGGCTTGTTAAAAGCTAAGACGTGTTATAAGCTAATACATTGTTTTAAGCTAGAACGTATTATAAGCTTTGAAGCTTAGACGTGTTATAAGCTTAGACGTATTATAAGCTAAGACGTGTTATAGGCTAAGACGTGTTATATATAAGCTAACCACGGCAATGTACTTTGGATCCTTTGTTATTGTGTAGTAGAATATTAGTCCTTAACAAGTATGTGCCCTAATTTACGAGCTCTCAATTAACTCACACAAGAACACGGTACGTCAATTTGATTGACAAGAAATATTCATTGCCACACACGTGAAATATCAAAAGCAGGCAACAGCAGACATCTTTGACAACAGCACTTCCTTGTGTGTGAGTCCCTCTCGAGTTATCTCTGATAATATTTTGAATCAAAGAGAATGCTGTCTTTTCTTGTTTTATTACTCTCTTGTTTCTCTCGGTTCAATGAATTAACCCGGACTGGTCTGTCTATGATCAAAGACTGGGGGAATAAGAATGATTGGTCAGTCGCATTTTTCAAAACCTGATGGACAGAACACAAAAATAAGGCAAAAAGAAGACTGAGTAATGTGTGAAAAGCGAGATAAATCTAGGGGAAGAGAGAGAGAGAGAGAGAGAGAGAGAGAGAGATAAATAGAGAGAGATAGATAGAGATAGATAGAGAGAGAGATAGAGAGAGAGAAGACAGCTAGAAGATAGATAAATACATGTATAGAGATAGAGAAAAGGAGAGAATGGGTCGGGTGACAAAGAAACAAATACAAAAGCAAAGATGGACAGAGATGGACAAGTAAACCGAAAGAGACATAGATCGAAAGAGACAGACAGACACACACATGAGGAAACAGAGATAGACAGGTAAGGACGCACGGAGAGATAGATAGGTAGGGAATGAGAGAGAAAAAAAGAAAGAGAGAGAAGAAAGATTGGCTCTCGGGTAAGAACGAAAAAGAGTCACACAGAGAGATAGAGAGAGACAGAGAGCCAGAGAGAGAGAGAGAGAGAGAGAGAGAGAGAGAGCGATAAAGATATGTTGAGGAGAGACAGAAAAAGTGGTGGAAGGGGGGAGGAGGGCTGTGAGACAAAGTCTTTTTGATGTGTCATGAAGAATTGCCTAGAAAAGTACATACACAGTCATCTCTTATTTAACAACCACATGATTTAAGCATGATTTCAGCATCAGCATTATTATTATCAACCTTAACACCACCATCATCATCGAATGGTACTTACTTTGATCATGATGTTTCTTTAAATCTTAATGTTTGCGTCCTATTTTTTCATATATTTTTTTTTACCCATTGTCATCTATTTCCCACTCTTTTGTTTTGTTTGCGATCTTCCTCCCAATCCGTATTACATTTGCAGACTGGAGTGTATTTTTGCAAGAAACAAACACTAACAAACGGAGTAGAGCGTGACAAAGTGCCTAAGAGCTTTTGGCGCGCAGGTGTAAATGTTTGTATTATTATGTAAAGAGGTGTAGGAAGTGTCGTCTTCACAGCTCTTTGAAGCGGAGAGTTCAGAAATCCCTATCCGCCATCCTTTCCTTTTCTTCTTTTTAAAACAATGGTTTATTCTTTTTCAAGCTGTTTTTAAACCTTTTGCAAATCCCAATTATTTGAAATTGATGGCTTGCTTGTGTTTTGTTTTCAATAAATTGTAGAGTGAGTAGAACAGCTAGAGATTCCTTCACTATTATAACGAATATAATTATTACATTTTTAAAGATACGTAGGATCAGTAAAATATTTGAACCCCCCCGCCCCCACCACACACACACACACATAAAATATCAAAATCGACAATACCTTATTAGCAGAATCGTCTTTATTCGTATTCCGATTTTCCCCCAGATCAACTTCCTTTTCAACGGTCATCATTCCTTCTCTTTTGTCTACAGTTACATCATCTTTGAAATAAAGGAAAATTTATCAAGACTGCGCCACAGTTCCGCACTTTTTTCAGTCACCTTAAAATTACCCCCTTCAACGTTGACATTGTTTGTACTCCTGTCAAAATCTGGCTCCCACGGAAGTGTCAGGATTTCTAGGAAGTGCGTAAGAACACGTCGACTTAGCACCGTCTAACCCCAAAATAATTGTTTATTGTCCGTACCAAATTTCAGCACACTTTTCAAGTCTAGTGCATAGTCAGACTTTCGACGCATTGAAGAAACAAAAGTTTAGTTTAAATCATTTGTTTTTCTAAAGAGAGAGACAGGCAGACAGACAACATCTCCAGACAAACAGTGATGGAAACAAACATAAAAAGACGCATTAACAAAATACGAAGAAGGCTGACTGGCAGGAAGACACATAAGTACTAATTAGCATTATACAGGAAAAATATCACCATAGACAGAGGCTGATTAATTTACTGGAATGAAAAGCAAAACAGGTGATACTGTCACTCTAAAAGGAAAAAAAGATGGGCAGTGAATGCAGAGAAGAAAAGAGGAGGGGACAAACAGCGATGAAACTTGAGCAAGATGAAAGAGGAAGAGATGCTGGCAGGTATTATTACAATGTGTTATAAATGAAATGGAAAAGAGAACAGTTAAGAGAGGGATATAAGAACTTATAAACAGACAGGTAGACAGACAAATCCATTTATAGACAAACAGACCGACCTCAACAAGAAAAACAACAACAGCAGCCACAACAACAACTAAACAATAACAGCAACAGTAAAACCTCCCCCACCAAAAGCAACGCAAGTATCAACATAAGCAGCGACATTAAATAATATCAGCAACAACAGCAAATTACAAAGACGACAACAAACACATCGATATTATCTAGTAGAATAAGCAAAAAACAAGGAATGGTAAACTAATAAAAAAATAATCATTTTTACAATTACCCTGTTGTTATACTTATTTAAAAAATTATTAGAGAAACTATAGTATAATTTTTCTATGATTATTTGTCGTTTTAATTTTTATATAACTTTTGAGCTGACAATCACATAACTAAATAACACCATGTATTATTTCATATTATTTACCTGTGTTTGTCATTGAAATCTGAATAGAAATGAATCGCGTTGCTTTTTGCCTCTATTTAATAAAAACAGATCACCCACATTGATTTAGGACTGCTTATTTTAGGAAGCCATTGTGTTTCCATTTTTGCTTATTTTGGGTTTTCTTTCTCTCGAGATTTTGTGTTCGTGAAACAGTAATCAAAATTCAGTATCGCTTCACTATTTCCCTAGCGAGGTAGAGAAGCTGGTAATGTACTTGTCTGTCGGCAACACTGGACTGGACTACCAGATCCCCGTCTCGCTCGAGTGGTGGGAAGATGGTACAATAAAAAAATACCTCGGGGGAATCGTGGATCCTGTGCCCTTGTATTTTATCAGATGGTGTTTATCGCATATTAATGGCCAAACCTAATGTCCACTCGTGATTTTCTGTTCGAAGAAAAATCTTTTGTGTCTGCCACACACGAAGTAAAAACTAGGGGTTCTCAGTAATGCTATTGTAAATAATATACTTTTAAAAATTGAAAATGCTATCTGCTTTTCCCGTCAGGTTAAAACTCCGTGCAACGAGCGCGCACTGTTAAGGTTGAGTGGTGAAAGCCCCATTCGCGGTTAGGGTACACAACCAAAGCTACTCTCATGGTCATCTTGTGTATGTTTTGATTATCTTTATTTTTTAGCTGCAGCTCCATTTTTTCATTCTTTTTATGATTAACAGATAGGTTATAAGTGCATCATGACGAGGACTATGTCAGAAAGGTAATAAATAAGCATATTAATTTTATATATTTGTTTGTTTGTTCGTTTTTTATTGTTGTTGTTAGTAATGATGTCATTATTATCATTATTATTATTATTATTATTATTATTATTATTATTATTATTATTATTATTATTATTATTATTATTATTATTATTAT
>RQTK01000401.1:224138-235331 GCA_003991915.1 Elysia chlorotica
TAGTTTTCTCTTGATACAATTCTATAACATCCGTGTATTTTGTAAAGGAATCTATTTTTTTTTTCGTTTAAAAAAAATAATATTATGGGTTTTTTAATATTCCCTCAGTGATAATGTCCTTTGAGAATTTGTAATTTTCTAAAAAGAAAAAAACAAACAAATTAAATATAACAAACCGTGTTATTATTAATTTTGGTTTGCAAGTTATCTATTAATTAACAAATACATACAAAAAGAAGTAATATCTCTCTTTTTCTATGCACTTTCTATGTCTATGTCTATCTGTCTTTGTATCTCTCTCTGTATCTATCTAACAGTATATCCATCCATCCATCCATCCATCTATCTATCTTTTTATCTATCTATCTATCTATCTATCTATCTATCTATCTATCTATCTATCTATCTATCTATCTATCTATCTATCTTTCTATCTATCTATCTATCTTTCTATCTATCTCTTCCTTTCTCTCGGTCTCTCTCTCTCTCTATCTCTCTCTCTCTCTCTCTCTCTCTCTCTTTCTCTCTGTCCATCTTTGTCTATGCATTTATCTATTTTTTTTAATATATTTTTTTAAAATGTTTTATCTATCACTTTCTTATTGCCCTGTCCGTTCTCTCGTTACTTTTTCTGATACTAGTAGCTTTATTGCAAGGCTGTGTTATATTCTTTGGTTCTTCTTACTCTTCTTCTCACCTACTAGAGTCTAGACCGTAATTTTATGCTTGTTTTCATTCTCATAGCTTGTTAAAATGTCGTCATCATTCTTCATACAGCAACCAACATATAACTGATATCTTTATTCAGCTATGACATTTTAAAATCATGAAAATAAACAAAATCTAAACAATTCTAAGAAGTTGGTAAAAGTGTGAACCACATTTTCCAATGATTCATATGAAAATAGAGCGGGAGTTTACTGTCAGAAGTAATTCCACCAGAAAATAGACAAGACATTTACAACAAAGGCTGAAGTAACTGCGTGTTGGAAACTTTGTCATGTATGTCCCACCTGTATTTTCTTCTATAGTGAGTGGAAGAACTCTGTACTCAACCTCCATTCACTCGTCCAAACACAGGAATAGATTCAAGAATTCTCACCAGAGCGATGTTAGGGGACGGGCCTTTCAAGCCAAGAACATAAAAACAAACAAATCTGTATTGAATCAGGGTCGATAAGGGTATTCTGATATCATGTTCTGGCACAAGCATCTCTGTTTGCGTGTTCTGTCTATGTGTGTGTATGTGTGTGTGTGTGTGTTTGTGCATGCGTGTGTCTTGTAATGTTTCTCCCCCCCTCCTTCTCTCTGTCTGTCTGTCTGTCTGTCTGTCTGTCTGTCTCTCTCTCTCTCTCTCTCTCTCTCTCTCTCTCTCTCTCTCTGTTGGTTGTTTAAGTTATAAGTTACCTGTCATCTCTATTATAACTTTTCCCCTTTTCTCTCTTCCTCCTTTCTCTCTATCGTCTCTCTCTATATATTCTCTCTCTCTCTCTCTCTTACCTCGCTATCTCTCTACCTTCCCACTCTCTATCTCAATTTCCCCCTCCCTCTCTCTCTACCTCCCCCTTAATCTCTCCCTTCCCCTCACCTCTCTCTCTCTCTCTCTCTCTCTCTCTCCCTTTCTCTCTCTTTGTCTATCTCTTTATTTCCTTCTTTACCCCCCCTCTCTCACTCTTTTCTTCTTTTTTTCTCATTTCCTAACCATCTTTTTCATATTTGAGTATTTCTGGCTCTGTGGTCAAATTCCTTATCTATTAAATCTATTGTTAATAATCATGATAAATGACAGTAAAGGATTTTTCATTCAGCAAGAGAGAAATGTGTATATTTTGCGGTGGTTGCGAACTGATTTATTGCTTGTTTACATAAAGCCCTGCCGCAACAAGATTGTGTACAGATCTAAGACCTTTCCTTTGCTCAATAACTGATTCATTGTCGTCGAGCAGAAGGAATATAGAACGACGATAATACCATCTATGATTTACTTAATTCAGTGTTATAAAATTCTCACCTGAATTCATTCACAGAAAACTGAGTGAAGGCCAAAAAAGAAGAGACACGATTAATTTTTTCCGTTCCGTAATTTTTCCTGTGCCGATTATAATTATTTAAAAAAATCGTACTACTTATACTGTTATAGTCAAGGTTACGTCTGAGTGTGAAGGGGTATCTAATGTGATGTCACTTTTGTTGGTTCTCAACTAGACTTTCTTTAGTCGAAATTAGATGACAATTTGTGATGGTCTACCAACCATGTTAAATGATATGTGACTTTACATATGTTAGCCCACTTATCGTACACCCCCCACATAGGCGTTTGATTAACTACAGCAGATAGCCATTGAAGAAGATGCACAAGTAAATGTGGAAATACAGACGTTATCTACGTTATTCTTAGAGCGTCGGCTTCCTATGCAGGAGGTCCGTGGTTCGAGCACCCAACTAGTCGTAGCATCATAACTTACTGGTAGCGTCGGTGACAGTTTAATGTGATGTGGTATGCCGGTTTGGCATCCCATCGTCCTCTCAGACTTCATTCATTGAGACCTGAGAGAAGTTCAAATAGGAGAGTTTTCTTTACTCCGGTTGAGTCAACAGCTCATCCTCATCGGTACCATCGGTTTTGGAAATGTAATATGTATTACTGAAAAGAAAGTAACAAACCAAAGAAAAGCCTTTGTGTTAGTTTCCAGCCATTGTAAATAGTACAAAAGAAACGTATCCTTCAAAAATTCTCATATTCTCTCTTATGCATTTAGAATGGATACGATATAAATATAAACTTTCTTTGCATCTAGTAATAACACCTTTGACGTCCCGAAAAGGACTGCAAACCTATGCACTGTCACGAAACTCATTATTAGATAAGTGTGTGAAGGTACGCGTAAATGCTGATTAGGAAAATTACCTTTTTAATGAATTAACAAAATTCAATTTAATATAAGATTCTTAGCCTTAAAAAAAAAGATAATCCATATAGAGTCTTTTCGGATGACAACATTTTACGGATGAAGTCATAATGAATAATTTTACAGACCGGAAAAATTGAGAGCCTCAATGTATGGTCGCCTTTTTTGTTGTTGTCGTTGTTGTTGCTGTTGTGGTTGTTGTTGTCGTGATACCTATTTCAATTGCATCGTTCACCCTTCACATGCTCTGTTTAAGGTTGTTGTCTTTCTGGTGGATGCATCTTTGTTACAGGATTTTTCAAAATGTTTATAAGTTACCAAAACATTAATTTTCACATCAATGTATAATATATTGCATCTCCTGATTTCCTTTGATAATGACATGTTCCTTGGCTGTAAATCAGGTGTGTCTATTATTGATAAGTTCGTAGTGGGGTATGTACCAAGTCTTAGGTATAAACAATAGCTTCAACAAGTTAAACTTCAAAATGTTTTGTAAATGGGCTCAACAATTCTAATGCTGCGTGCTCTCTAAATGCACATTTAAATTCTTTTCTTTATTTTATTTTCAAATTGCATATCTATTTTACGTAATATGAAGGTGTTTGGGCCTTTTTCTTATTCTGTAGAATAGATGAATTACCACGTTTTAAGTTCTTGTTACATGTTTTATTTTTTAGATAAAAGAATAGGTGGAAAAACAAAACGAGACAGAGAGAGATTTTAAGAGAGACAAAGAGAGAAACATACAGAGAAGAACAGGCGCAGACTGGCAGTGAGAGAAGAGAGAGAGAGATAGATAGAGAGAGAAGAGACAGAGACAGAGACAGAGAGACAGAAAGAGAGAGAGAGACAGAAAGAGAGACAGAGACAGAGACAGAGACAGAGACAGAGACAGAGACAGAGACAGACAGAGACAGAGACAGAGACAGAGACAGAGACAGAGACAGAGACAGAGACAGAGACAGAGACAGAGAGAGAGAGAGAGAGGCAGAGTGTGGACAAAGTTATTCCTGTTAAACGCAGCCTTTAAAGATGGAAACAGATTGTATGACGCTGTGCCTTGCTAAATCAGTAACTGTTGCCCCCTCGTACTACTCGGTCCCCTGTCTGGCGAAGTTTGAGTGAGGCGTTTACTGTTTTGCCGAGTGTTGAAACAATACACTCAAGCCACCCACGGCTTTCCGAGTTCCAGTCCGACATTCTGCCAGAGACCGCTTTGTTTGCCCTTGATCTCAAACCATCAACCTTAGCTTTCTGTCCCTAAAAAACACTTGTGGGTGCTGCAAATCATGTCTGTGTGTGTTTACAGCCGATCCCGCCATCATAAGAGGTGCTTCACATGATTACAGAGACATGGTGTCACTTAAAGAAAAATGTTTACATTTTTATTGTTCCCTCCTCCTAACTCATTTGTTAGCTAATTACTTTATAACCGTAACCTCCAGCGATCTGAAAGAATACGTTCGACTCAGTTACACTTGGTAGCATTGGAATATTAAGGTGGGGTCTTATTTTTTTTCTTACTTGAGGACATTTATATTCTTTTGTTCAACTAAATAGTTCTGTTATAAAAATCTTAAACCTGATTAGATGATCAGATTCTGTCAGATTCTGTTACACAAATTTTTTTTTACAGATTACACTTGTTTTTTTTTTGTTTTTTTTTTCTTCGTTCAACAAGTTCAAGTGCGGGGTTCAGCGCGGTTTTTTGTTTTTGTTGTTGTATATAGCTATCGACGGGGCTCTATCGGGGTTTTAAAAAACAATCCATCCCAATGTAAAGTCTATTTAGATCTACATCTACTTTTATCAAAATAGAGATAAAAAATTGACCTAAAACCTAATTCAAGTATCGTGTACTTTACTTTGATGTTGAAATGCGAGCCAGTATTAAAATATTGATTGCAATTTTCAAAATATAATGAAACAAGAGCACTGACATGAAAAGATAGCAAAAAGTTGAAAAAAGAAAAAGAAAAAAGGGAAGAAATAACACGAAACGTAGTATCTTGGTGAAATAAGTATTTTATACGTTTGGGAAGAGTAAAACAGTAAAGATGGTGATTCTCTGCAGGCGAGATTTGTGTTCTTTCTGGTCGTTTCTTAATCATTCTTTGATACGACACTGGGTTTCACAACAGGGTAATTAAAATGTCCAGTTCTGAAATCATAATCCTTTCAGAGTTACATATCCTACAATCCCACGAATTTCCTGGGTTCTTAACTAGAAATGATAAAACCAAATCTGTTTTGTAAAGCATATTTATTCCCTTTAAAGGCAAGATTATTAATTTATATCGCCTAGGCACTTCTGGAAAAGTAAAAACTTTGCTACGAGCTAAGACTTAGTCCAATGCTTTCGATTCAAACGGGCTATTCAAATGTAATTTGAAAATTTCATGTGAATCACTGGTAGGCAATGAAATTAACCGTTTTTTCCCCTTTGCTTTGTTGTTTAAATTATGATCACACACTTGCCACATACCAGGTGCCTTAAAAATATCGTCACGGCCACGTTAATGCTGCAATAACAAAGCCTTTCCGCGAAGCCTTTGCTTTCCTGCGCAATGTTTTCTTTGGGAAGTCGCGCAGCGCTCGTTGAAAACACGGTCGTGGATTTGCTCGTTTTGTCAAGCTTCAGTTTAATTCAATCTCTCTTCATAGTTCATAGTGTACCTTTCAAGTTGGTTTCGCTCTCAGATCTGGAGCCACGATGGGTCTATACTTAATTATTTTAATGGCAGCATAAATTAGGAGGTCACGTTAGTTGTTTTATTCTGTGTTTCTTTTTCTGTTTTTGTTTCTTAGTTGTTTTTTTTTATACCTTTTTATAATTTTTGTGTGAAGATTAAGTGATTTCTTAGTTAGATGGTTTCCTGATGTTTCACGCTAGCAGTTAGGCTAAATTGCAGATGGGTATCAGGACTAACGTCAGACAAATTTACTTGCTTCCACACAAAGACAGTATGAGGATACTAGGGCGTATGTCTATACTGGCACCCACTTCCAGTAGCTGGATAACAGACAAATTTACCTAATTGTGAAATCTAACCGGGTCCCTCCCGATTGAGAGCCCAGCGCCCAACCACCTGCGCCAGACCATTCCACAGATAATTCGTTTATTGTATGTCCTTCAAATATACTTGAAAGAGTTAACATCTACAATCAATTAACCTTCAAACGAAACTATTTTTTAAATTAAATTGATAACCGATGAAGTCCCAGGGACAGTATTAAGTTATTTCCATATTATTTTTGTAAAATCAAAATATGAATGGAATCCCTTCGAAATACCTGAAATTCAATGATAGCTTTAATAGCTTTAAAGAGAAAGTCACCGGAACAACATAAGAAGTTTCGCTAAATTAGAAATGAAAACAAAGCTTTCTAAAAAAAAAAAAAAAAAAAAAAAAAAGGACAACACCTATTTAATCATAAACTTTGCGAGCGGGGGTTGAGTTCAGCTAAAATGCTCTTTAATCCATTACAAAGATTGCTGCAGCAGGTAGAAAGTTCGATTAGCTGTTCTTTCTATATCTTTGTACGTCGGTTAGGTTAAATCACGGAGAGGTTCCAAGATTAACTTTAGACTGTTGTTGTTGTTGTTGTTGTTGTTGTTGTTGTTGTTGTTTTTGGGTTGATTTAACGTCCAACAGCAACACTATATAGGCTATATTGTGGACGGGCCCCAAGACGGACGTCTGACAATTTTATGTGCCGCCACACACGAGACAGGGCGGGGAGACCATCACATTATACTGACACCGACCCAACCAGTAAGACAATTTTAAGTGCTGCCACAAAACGACAGGGTGGATGCCAGATCTTCTTTATCAAATAGTCACATTTTATTGACATCAACACAACCTGCGAAAACTTTTACTCGGCCGTTGAATCGAAACGGAGAAAGATACTCGGTATAATCTCGGAAACCGCTGCTCCATTATACACGCAATAAATTACACGCCTTCTTATCTGTCTATTTCTGTCTCTTTCTCTATCTATCTATCTATCTATCTATCTATCATCTTCTATCTATCTACTATCTATCTATCTATCTATCTATCTATCTATCTATCTATCTACATGTATCTATATAACGTTACATCCAATAGTAAGACAATGTCGTATCCCTCTTGTTAGTTTCTCTTTGTGAAGCACTTTTGATATGTCGCGGAGGTTTTACTCTTTTTCCGTTTTTTACTTTCTCGTATTTGTATCATTCCATCGTTCCTAGACCCACCTTTACGATGCCTCACCTTCCCGTTTTGTGTTCTGCTGATTTTGTTTTTGTTTTTTCGCTACACCATTGAGCCATGCACACTTTTTTAAAACCCAGAGAGCACCGAGCGTTTACAAAGTTCCTGAATGCAGATTTGAGAAGGATATAGATTAAAACATTATGTATGAAGGTTTGGTTAAAAGTGATTTATTCTCATTTCAAACGACACGTCAAACGGCATTATTTCTTGATGTTCTTTGTCTCAAGTATCAAAACTATCAATAGGTTCAAGAAAAGTGAAGCTCTCTTCGGGAAGTGTAAAGAATATTTAAAGCAATATATATGGACAGGTAGGAAATAGCCTGGCTCTAACTGACACCAAGGAAATTGTGCGATTAGTCTTGGTTATAATTGTATTTCAGGATTTTACATAATATTAATGATTGCTCATTTCATTATTCTTTTACTGAAGAATGATATATTATCATATAATATATTGGTTTGTTTTTACGGCACGTCAGCACGGTAGCGGTTATATTGTTATAATATAGGGTGATTGTATATTTATTTGTTTGTTGATTAGCGCCCAACGTCAGCTTATAGTCTATATTGTAATCGGGTCCCAAAACTGACGTCTGGCAATTCTATATGCTATCACACAGATACGGTGCGGTAGGCTAATACGTTAACTCTGCTGGGCTCTGCCGGTTACTTTACACGGCGGTAGAAAAGAGAGAGAGAGAGAGAGAGAGAGAGAGAGAGAGAGAGAGAGAGAGAGAGAGAGAGAGAGAGAGAGAGATCCCACGCTTAAGGTGAGATTCGAACCGTGGACTCTCTGCTCGTTAGTCCAAGGCTGTAGCCAACTGAGCCATCGGGCATTCCTCAACCAACGGTAATTTTTGGTCGGGGAAAGCAAAGATGTCCCCTTGCCGAACATCTCCTAGAGCTCTAGTAGAAAGATCCAACCTGACAAAGGGACGCCAGAGCTCGCTATTCGGGCAGTTGATAGGGCCCTACCACGAGAGAAAACACGGCACACGGCGGCTGAACCGGGGCACGAACCCCGGACCTCCTGCATCGGAATCCGACGCGTTAAACCCAGTACCACCCAGTTCCCTCTCAACCTCCGGTGTTTACTGCCTGATCTGAGTGTCTGTCCGTCCTCCCAATCTCTACGTCCCGCAGCCTGAGGAGTTGTGTGACACGAGACCATCCCGGCGTAGTCCTGACGTCCCGAGCCCCCCTCTTCCCCTCTCGCCCACCGCTTGGCGCTCGCCTCTGCTGAGCATACACCACAGGCCTTGCGACAACTTGGCCTAAAGATAAAACGAGGACGATACGTAAGGGTACCGCACCGGCGTCTAGTCATGGATCTATCCTGAAACTCTGGAGCCAAGCAACGTTCAGAAAACCCCTGCCTGAAGGACGTCATTATGTGCTCCATACTTGTCGCGTGGATCGCAAAGCGTGTGTTGAAGCTACAGCCATGGAACAGCGCAGCGGCGCAGACTGAATTCCCCTACACTTGGATTGACCCTGACTCTTGATTTAGTGCTTAACAGAGCAGAGGCGCAGACTGGATTCCCCTACACTTGCGCAGACTGGATTCCCCTACACTTGCGCAGACTGGATTCCCCTACACTTGGTTCAGTGCTGATTCAACGAACGCGTACGCCCAAACAGCCACCCGACCCGCGCTGACAGCTGAGAGATTGAGCGGCAGTCTTGTCGCAGCCTTGTAGATCTACACCGCGAAACTTGGCCTACCGGACGCTTCTATAAAATGTAGATCTGCCGCTCTATACTCTAGAGCCCGCAGGTGGTGTCTGAGAAAAATACACAACATACATAAATTACCGCCACCCGATACACTCTAGACTTCCATCTAAATTTAGTTAGCCTAGAGTCATAGACAGACTTAGCGCTCTCACACGCGCTTCGCTTTCCTTTCAGAGCGGAAACCGCTGGGAGCCGGAGACAGGGCCAAATGACAAAGTCTAATTAAAGAATAGTTTATTGCAGTTGGCAGTGCCCTGTGACCTTCTACTCTAAGCGGAACTAGTTGGGCGTGAATTCTCTTACGTCAAGGTAAGCCTTTGTCCCATTTAATTAAACGCGCTTTTTGTTACGTCTTCATTGAATCTACTTTAGCATTAATTAATGGACCACCATGGCGTAACTCTAGTTTTCCCTCACTCTCCTTATCTCAGCCTCTGACTCCGAGTCGAGAGTTGGAATATTGATAATGCCGCATGAAGTCAGCTTGGGGTGTCAACACAATAGCGTTCTGTATACATCTACAAATAAATTCCACGAATGCTTTCAAAGAGAGTCGAAAAACACTCTTCCATTCTAAATCTCCTAAAGGTTAAAAAAATAACGCCTTAAAAAAAATCTTTATTTTTTAAAAAGGAAAAAAATTAGTTTATGGCTTTACTGATTTTTTAATATTAATTGTAACACTCTAATTATGTAATTTATCTAGTTCATTTTGCAGAAAGTTGGCCAAACTCTCCGATATTTATTACAATGATGATACGGGGCACCAGGTGCTCAGTTGGTTAACGCCTGAACTCGAGATGAAGAGGCGCGCGCTTCGAATCTCCAAAAATTATAATACCGATTATATCATCGTAGATTAATCCAAAGTCCAACTCCTTACCTTTATTTCGATTTTTTTTCCAAGGAAAAGTATTTTAATATCACAATTATCATTCATTTATGTAAAACAAAACAAGTATATGCCCAATATCTTCAACAAGAAATGAACACATTATTGTTACATCTCAATGTGTGTTAGCGCTGCTGTCTGTATGGTACCCCGGCTTTCCCGCCCATACTTTGAGATTTTCTGGACGCTCATGTCCGGCCTCCTTGAAATGCGGTATTTACGCAGGCAGAATAGTTCTAGATGGTCGCCCCCCACCCCCCTTTTAGTCTTAGGTTGTTCGCATGTAAAACCAGTAGCAATCGTTTATGCAAAGGGAGTCGCCTGGGAAATTAATACTCCAAACTGTCGGACAATTTAATCAAGTAAATTAGGAGCAACGACCGAATGCCTGGTCAAATTTATGGATTAATGGGGTGCACCGTAAGACGTCTCAACGTAGTTTCGAATAGATATTGCAGTGAAACGGTCGCATGACTTCCAAATATGTAAGAAGATTTTATAAATTACAAATTCTAACTAGAAATTATGCAATTGTATTTTTACTGCTACATGGGCCCATATATCCATACATACAATAAATTTTGGAGGCCTACAATAAAAATACCACTATCACACCAAAGCGGTATTTTCAATAAGAACAAAAAATAAACCAAGTCTGGCTATCTTTTAAAAACCCGTTGTTTTCTTTTCAAGAAGAAAATGTTGTTTTAAATACCCTACCCTTGTCTCTGTGGGAAACGAAGCTCTCAGGCTGTGGCCAATGCACCAACATTCCAAGATCTGGACTCCCTACAACTATTAAGGCTCTGGGAGCAAATCAGTTCGCCTCGAACAATAAGCGAGAGAGGGGAGAAAATTAAATCTTTGTGGCCATGCTGTGTTTTAAAGAATGTAGGTAATCGAACCAGAGCTGGTCTACAATTATGCAGTCTCGGATTGAACTACCCAGACGGAATCTAAATATAGATTTTCTAAAGCGCAGTGTCGTACAAATAAGCAATCAAGACGTAACACATGGCAAAGATCAAGGTGTTAATTATAGCGTCTCCTTTCCTTGCTTGCAAACAATATAAATAGTTTGGAAATGCAACTGAGGATTGGGTGAGGGGTGGCAATTAAATTCAAATGAAGAAATATGTGCAGGGGGGAACAAAGGGGGAGGATTTAAGATTTAACGAATAGAATGAATAAAATCACATTTCCTAACAAAGATTACGCAATTACAAGCCATATGCTTTATGCATTTTTTCTTTATTAATTTTTGCAGACATTTAAAATATGGCATTAACGATTGTTGTTGCCGTTATTATTGGTGTATTTTTTTTATTTTATTAATAGCAGTTTTTTTCTTTGTCTGTATTTGTAAGGGGGGGGGGGAACCACCGGGA
>RQTK01000401.1:236362-262937 GCA_003991915.1 Elysia chlorotica
TCCCTCTCTCTCTCTCCCTCTCTCTGTGTTATTGTGGTTCCCACCCCCCCTTTTTTTGTGCTTAGAATCTTATCGATATCGACTTCTGCGTGCTCTCGTGCAAGTATCGAATAATCGATGGGGTGCAATAAATATGCGTGGCACCGCCTTACATTTAACAATAGAGGGTTAATTTTAAGCCCTTCGCACTCCTGCCTCCAACAGTGACTCTTAACTTCTCATTTCCTTTGAATAAATAATTAATTTAAGAGAAGAAGAAGAAAAGAATATAATAGACAACAACCAAGCCAACGCAATTGGAAAAGCAAAGGAATGAGGCAGATGTACAAATTTATTTCTGAATCAAAACTTCTATTTTTATTATTTATGTCTTGCTAAACATGTTTAGCCTCCTCGGGTTTACTTTGAGGTTTATTTCGGTTACTCAAATATTTACCCTTGCATAATTTATCGTCATTTATACATTATGCGGGAATCACAGGTGTTTACAAGGAAACGCCCAATTATATGATTCCCTGACAGCAAGAGAAAATGCCACATAAGGGAATAATGTCCCCAGCCAACGTAGCAAACCTATTTTGCATTTTGCAGAAACAAGCAAATTTTCTTGTGTCAAGTAGCTAAACCTGTCTGCTGCTTTCACACAGACGGTCTCCGCAGCAAATCCGCTAAAGACAATTATTATCGTGGTTTGATGGGGCTGGTACCAGGTCTCTAGTCTGTGGGGGCTCGAAATTCCGTGACCCTCTGTGACCCAGCCCTGTGGAGGCCGTGACTAAACTACTCTAGTGAGGATGTGACGTTTACTTCTGACTTGACTCAACCACTCTCTCTCTCTCTCTCTATGTCTGTCTCTCACTCTCTCTCTCTCTCTGACTCAACCACTCTCTCTCTCTATGTCTATCTCTCTCACTCTCTCTCTCTATGTCTATCTCTCTCACTTTTTCTCTGACTCAACCACTCCCTTCTCTATGTCTATCTCTCTCTCGCTCTCTATCTCTCCCTCTCTCTCTCTCCCTGTCTCTCTCTCCTTACCTGAATGTCTGCTGGTATGTTACATTATCTGTCTCATTTGATGTCACTCAGTCTCTCTGTATCTCTCCTGTCTCCAGTAGCTTTCCCAATTTGAGCATGTTATACCACACGTCCATTCAGAAATAGTAAACAATCATAACTAGTTTTAAATAGTTAGCTCTATTGGACTCAAATGGATCTGTAAATGTCACCGTGACACTGCTTTGCTTTGAAACGAATTAATTGACTCTAATGTTACCTTTCCTGTGTTAACATTGCGACAGTGATGGTTTTGTCACACGACAGTCTCACTTTAGATGTATCTCTCCTGTCTCTCCCTGCTAATTTCTTTACCCCATTAATTTATCTCTCTGCCTCTGTCTGTCTGTCCGTCTGTCTGTCTGTCTGTCTGTATCTGTCTCTGTCTCTGTCTGCCTGCCTGTCTATCTGTCTGTCTGCCTGTCTGTCTGTCTATCTGTCTGTCTGTCTTTCTGTCTGTCTGTCTCTGTTTCTCTCTCTCTCTCTCTCTCTCTCTCTCTCTCTCTCTTGCTCTTTGGCTCTACAAACATCTTTGAACCAACCCACCCTTTCCGCCCTCTCTATTCATGGCAGTAGTGGTGGTAAAAGAAGTAAATTTAGCAGTAGCACCAGAAGCAGCAGCTTTCCTAATTTGAGCATGGTTAACCACTATAAAACACGTTCATTCAGAAATATTAAACAATCATAACTAGTTAGTTCTATTGGACTCAAATGGATTCGTAAATGTCACTGTGACACTGCTTTGCTTTGAAACGAATTAATTGACTCTGATGTTACCTTTCCCGTGTTAACATTGGAACAGTGACGGTTTTGTCACATTTTAGTAGAGAGGTACGGGTGGGGTGAGGGTGTGTGTGTGTGTGTGTGTGTGGAGTGGAGTGGAGAGAGTAAAGATGTATTATTTTGATAAGCCATTGCCAACAGATTTTATGATCAAAATAGATTACAGTCAAATGATTTTTTTTCAAAGGCCGCAGGCATCTTCCATTATGAGCACAAAAAGTGTTACCACATTAAGATAAACAATGTCAGCATTATGGACACCTCCATCAGCTTTAATGGCTCTTAGCTGGCAATAGGACAATAGTCTCGGATCGGAATAGGTTTGTCTTGTTGACGCACTGACATGTCTCATTATTGAAGGGTTTTAAGTTTTTAAGCACGATGGGCATGACATAGCTGTCGCTCTTCAGGGCAATGCGCATTTTTCTTCTTTTTATACACACTCTATGTCTCTCTCTCTCTCTCTCTCTCTCTCTCTCTCTCTCTTTCTTGACTTTCTCGCCTTTGTCCTCTATATCTTTCTTTTCATCTAGCTGTACAGTTTCCTATCTATCCTTCCCTCTCTTTCTTCCTAAATCTCCCTTTGTCTTTTAGACTGAGCTCTCAGCTGTTGTGTCCAGCTTTTTCGCCTTTGTCCGTTTTGGCCTATTCAAATCTTTCGCTCCTTAACAATAGTATTATGCGATGCAATGCGTGAACGAGTACCCAGGGTGTTCGGTACCCGGTGGTGCGCAGTGCGGTATGGCGCGGACTGGTGCGACTCGATGCTGAACACGTAAAACGTATTGAGCGTGCAAACCTGTCCACCTATGATGGCTGTTTTATCATCATTGGGAAATGGTGTGAACCGGTCAGTATCACAAGCTCGGACCGCCCGGAGAGGGGCAGGTTCCTTTCGTCAGACCGACCAGTGGTCAAAATTAGTCACTGGCCTGTAGTCACACCTAGCCGCACGGACGGTAACTTTCTCTTCAGGCCGGTGTAGCACGCCACACGGACTCATCGACTAACGATACTCAGAGTCCGCCTGGCGGCCGCCAGAGAGACTCAGAGAGTATCTGTGGCGGCCGCCAGAAACACTCTATTCACGCGAAAAAGACTCTAATTTTTCTATAGATCTAGCGGGGGCGTGGGTGACTGAATGCTAGATCTAAGTTAACAAAATTTTGGCGGAGTTGAGCTTTTCACGCATTCTGGGTCGTCTAAATTGAGTTTCTATTAGTTGCGATGCATAATTATGGCCGTGAAAGCTTAAGACGTATGCACAACTTTAAAAAAAGATGTTCTGTTATACATTTTCAGTTCTCTGGCTTAACAAAAAAGTCAGAGTCGGTTTCGCGTAGATAGAGTGTTCCTGGCGGCCGCCACAGATACCCGAGAGTGCTTTTGGCGGCCGCCAGACAGACTCCTGAGTTTGGCTGGCGGCCGCCAGGCGAACTCTGAGTAGCCTTGGCGGCCTGGTCAGGGTGGCGTGCTACACCGGCGGCGCCGATGCAATANNNNCAANAATNTNGGCCGNGGNNNCAGACAAGTAAACTTGGCCGATCGGGGATTNGNAGGTTCCTTTCGTCAGACCGACCAGTGGTCAAAATTAGTCACTGGCCTGTAGTCACACCCAGGCGGGCGCCGCCAGTGACCCCCAGTTCCTACGGAGTCCGACCTTCTACCATAGACACCCTCAGGGACAAGTGGACGATTTTGTTCGGCCTTGGACACTTTCACCCTTTTACAAAGGGCACCGAGTAGACGTTTAAAACAACCATGTTTTTAATGATGACAAAATGAATATAAATGGTAATAATGATTAGGATAAGAAAAAAAAAAGAAAAAGACGAAGAAAGAAAAATCTAAATTAGGATTTAAAAAAAAAATTAGCAATGGCAATATTTATCATAGCTCGGCCATTTAATCACTTTTCTTTTATCTAATCTTTCTTTTAATTATAAACAGGATGACATGATTCACAGGGCAATGCTATCCACCACAATCGTTTTCATTACCCCCAATTACATTCTTTAGCCATTAACATTATATTTTTGTTTTCAATTTTACAACTTCATCACTGATTTAAAAAAAAAATTGAAATTTAATTCCATTCCACTGTGTCAAGCACTTTAACAATAAAATCAAAAGTCAAACTTCCAATAAAAAAAAATTAGTCACCTAGTAACTGTTATAAAGCAGCCAAAAGAGAACCATGACTTAAATCGGGACATCAGTGGAAATAATAGATTGAAATTAGGTCAGGTTAGCGAGCGATGCGGATGATTAACTTGGCCTAATGGGAACAAAAGTATCTCTTTAAAAAATGAGTAGCAGTAGCGAGTGATGGTGTATTGACGTTTCTGCCAGACTCCGGCTTAGTGACCTAACACTGGAGTCACCTGATGGAGATTTAAATCTGATCGATCTTTAGCCGTATACGGTTGCCTGATGTAATTATGTAATGATTTTAGTCCTGGCTCGGTTCATTAACGATGCGATTCTTCAGGGGAAATAACTCCTAATTCAGTGATTGTTAATGTCGGGCCTACCTATTTAGGTCAGACTCTATTACAAGGCCGGCGCCGCAGCGGCCCCAATAGTGAAAATAAATTTGATTAGTTTTTATCTGGGATACTAACAGTGTAATTAAAAACGTATTTTAAAGTTGCTGTTCCTACTACTACTACTACCACTACTACTGCGATTTCTATTAACCCTATTGCTAAAATTATTACTGCTGTTGCTGTCGCTATTAATGCTGATCTTGTTGTTGTTGCCCCAAATAGTGCTTTAAGTAATACTTTTTGTATGTATTACAGCAGCCGCAATAGAAGTCATTGCGTTGGCGTTATTGTTAGCATATTATGATTATATGATAAGGAAGTTTTGAGGCTATCATATTAATGGTTTCATCGGGCGGGGTATTATATGCTGATGTTGTTGTTGTTGTAGTTGTTGTTATTGTTGTTGTTGCTGTTGTTGTTGTTGTTGTTTGTGTTGAGGACAGTCGTTGTGACATTATTGTTTTCTTAGTACGGCGTATGAGAAGTGTTGCTATCTACACTGTTTAAGTCATTTGAATGACTATTTTCTTGTATCTCAAAATATTTAACCACAGTAAATTGTTTTAACCAAAACGGATATAAATAATTACGTATACTGGGAGTTAAATACACTATACACAACTGCACCCTGTGAAACATCAGATATTCTCCTTGTTTGACTGCTGGTTAAGTCAATGTCACTGTGAGTATTGCGTGACCAGCGGAGACAGGGGTCCCAGTACCCTCCGCGCTACCCTGTCTGTGGGTGGCTACTCCGCCCTAACCAGAGAATGTTCAGACTCGCCATATGACTTTGCGGCTGACGTTGGGAGTTAAAAAAACCGAAACGCGAACACACACACGCCACTTTTTTGCGATAATCTGCACTACGAATTTGAGTTAATATGAGCAACATAGGGGGCGAAGCAGTGGTTTTTGGTACTCATACCCTGTCTGTGGGTGACTAACCCGCCCTACCCAGAGAATGTTCAGACTCGCGTATGACTTTGCGGCTGACGTTGGGCGCTAAAAAAACAGAATCGCCAACACACACTCACCAATTTTTGTGATGTTGTTGTTGTTGGGTTGGTTTAACGTCCAACAGCAGCACTATATAGGCTATATTGTGGACGGGCCCCAAGACAGACGTCTGACAATTTTATGTGCTGCCACACACGAGACAGGGCGGGGATACCATGACTCCTGTCTCAGCCAGTCACATTATACTGACACCGACCCAACCAGTAGGGAACGCAACAGCCTTGATGCGAACTCGGGACCTTTTGCGTCGGAAGCCGATGTTCTACCCCTGGACCACCGCGCCCCCCTACTTTTTTTGATAGTCTGCACTAAGAATCGGAACTAATATGAGCAACATAGGGGACGGAGCAGTGGTTTGTGGTACTCCGGTCTAACTATTAATTAATGAGTTTGTGCAGATGGTGAGCAGGTGTGTTCGGAGCAACGCTCGTATCGTTTACCTTAGTTATAAACACCCCATCTGCATGCAATATGCGCGTTTCCGTTCTGTCAACAATAACTTTGTTTTTAAAAATTAATGCAAGGGTTTTTTTAGTGAAATTTAAACTACTTAGATTTAAGCCTATTTTCTAAAAGTTCATGCACCAAATATTTTGTTTTTGGTTTTTATTGTTTTCAATTTGTATTGTGTTGTTGTTGTTTTTGCTGGGTTTTTGTTTTGTTTCATGTGTTAGTGAGTTAAATTTAACTGTTAAATATGCAGAGACATCTTTTTAGACCAAACCTTATCAACACGTCCATATTTAAGTAAAGAGTCAACATTTAACACCTCCATGAATAGTTCAGCAAACAATCATGTCCTCAATGTTCCACACCATTGTTATTAAAGTAAAGCCAGCCGCTCGCTCTTTCATAGAAATTATTTCCCCCCGAAAAGCAAAGCTGTAAAATCAAGTTGTTATAGCTCCAATGCTTTGAAAATTGGCCACCCCGGCCTGCAATGTCAACTCGCGAGTGACGGCCCTTGAAGGGCGACGAACAAACGCACACGTCAAACGCTTGGTGACAGACCCATCACCGATGCTTTGAGCGGGCGAGGCTGTTAAGTTGTAGAACTAGAGGCTGCAGTCCACTGCACACCTGTCAGGCATTACCATAATATTGCAGGCTTTGGGATCCTCACATGAGAACGGGTGACGTTTTCACCTCCTTTAAGCGTGGGTGCTCAACATGTTTATGCATGTATTGGGAATTCAGTATCACCAAGAGTTACTGGCCGTAGTTAGAAGACATGGGGTGGTAAGTACAATGTACAACGCGACGTCGCGGTAACTTGTATCGTCTTCTTCTGCGCATATCTTAATTAAGACCATTTTTCAGCTTAGGGAAACGCATTAACGACACACGGACTATTACTCATATTAATTTAGCTATTAATTAAGAGGTTTGAGTAATGCTCATCATAACAGCTCATTCTAGTCTTTGAAACAGAACCAAAATAAACTGCTCAAACGAAAAAAAAAATCAGACCCACTACAAAGTGAAAAATGTGATGTTTTTAATGTTAATGAAGTTAACCACTTGCAAAATATAATTCACTATTAATGCGGGTTATTTTTACCGCCTTCCATAAAAGGCGTTGGCTTTTCGGCTCAGTAAGTCCAGAACAGAGCTATGATCGTAGCCCGTGACAGGTTTACCAATACATGTAGTCCTGGTTTTCACGCGGGCTCGACTATCGCAAGTCCAGGACTCCCCAGTCCCCACCCGTCCTGTAGCATGTCCTTCTGTAACAACCAGACGCCAGTAGACGGCCATGCCTTGAGGCAGCTCGATCTCGACTGCACCGGTAGAGGGCAAAGGTCATCCCCAGACGATAAACGCTGGCGGCGGGGCTTCCTCTGTTTACAAACTTTCCCCTTTATTAATAGATCTATCTGCAGAAGCCACGAGCGGTCCAGGGGTCATGTGAGTACACATTATTATTTATGTGCGCGCTTAGTGATTACAGATTCAGTGTATCGCGGTGGTGTTTTTGCTCCATCGCGTGTGGTCTATTTTTTGTCTTATGTATACGAATTCATTTTTCAAAACTTTTTCATATTTCAATTGCGGTTCATCTAGCTTATGTTGCTAAATAGCATGTTTTAATATTAATCGTATGGAATAATCCAATGCGATGTAGGGTGTACTGATATCACAGTAAAAAATGTCTGGGTCAGGTTTAGGGTGGCAAATTAGTTCTAAGTTTTCAGAGTCACCATGTCAAATTAATAGCGTCCGTTTTGGTTCAGTGCTTTGTCGAAGTAAAACCGTCAAATTGTTTTAACATAATGCCAAGTTGTGTTATGTATGATTTTGCTTATGGTAATTGGTCTATCTAAAACAATATTTTCTGGTGTCGACCCAGAAAGATAGAGAGAGGGGTTTCTGTTACATCGCAGTGATTGCTTTTTGCTGACAGTGGTAAACAATTCGACACTCAGTCTTCATGAAGTTTTTTTGTTTTGTTTTATAATTTTGGGCTAGTTTATTCCTTTTTTTTCTTTCGCTGCATGGAAAAATATAACGGCATGACTGTGAAGCTTTGGTAGTATACAAGACTAACAAACAGACCACGAGATTTGTGTAATTCAAACATTAACTTCGAAAATTAACGTAAAACTTCTCGATTCGTTCGTTATTTTTGGTCTTAGTGAAGTGTAAACACATCAAAGCATACAAATTATGTGGGCTGGGATCGGTATCCTCAGATATATACCACACTCAAAGAATAGCACAGCTTTCATGGGTGAAAGACTTTCACACAAAAAGAAACTTCGCTCTCGTGGAGTGAAGTAAACTCTAGCACATTCCTTTACATCATGTTATGGTTCTTAGATGCTGAGAAAAAAACAACAAACAAGAACATCATTTTAATCGGTCCCCTTGAAATTTATTGCTTGCATTGACGGAAACAATTTCCGTAATAGCCTTTGAATCTCTTCATAATGTGAATAGGTTTTCCTTCGTAGATAAAGTTTCAGTTCTTGAAGAGTATTTCTGCGTATCGCATTTATGTTATTCTACTTCTGCATGGGAAATTCCAAACACCCTAATGAAAACACGAAAACATGTACATTGTATAAAGCTGCCTCGGTTAAAAGGAAAAAAAGGTTATTTCAAATACAGGTATACGCGGTACGAGTGCCCCCTGGCTGTTTTTATTTTTTCCTTAAAGTCTGTGGAATTGAATTACACATGTATGTATTCTTCAGCGCCACTATTTTGATGTGTTTAAAAAAATTTTAGTATGGATTTTTTGGTCCTAATGTATTTCCATATAGATATGCTTTCATCCGTTGAAAAAAAAAGTAACTTTAAATGCATTTCTATGCAAAATATGTTTTCATATATTTGTCTATCTGAAATATGTATAGTATTAAACAAGACTCAACATATTCTTTCAAAATGATGAATAACCTTGAACTGTAAATCCTTTAACGCAGTGACCATTCTTACATTAGACAATTCTGTTGATTAAAAAAAGGGAACATTGGAACTCTGAGTGTGGCGGTGAAATTTATTTCAAAGAGTGCGTGTATCATTAAAATCCATGTAACATAAAATCTTATCTTAATTCGGTGTCATCCCTGGACCCAATCCAGAGCAGCCACACTGCACGGCCTGCAGCCCGCCGAGTGTGGAAGCGAGGCCGCTATGATACGTTCGTTGACAAACCGGCCGCTATGATACGTTCGTTGACAAACCGGCCGCTATGATACGTTCGTTGACAAACCGGCCGCTATGATACGTTCGTTGACAAACCGGCCGCTATGATACGTTCGTTGACAAACCGGCCGCTATGATACGTTCGTTGACAAACCGGCAGTGTACATTAAGTCCTCTTGAAACTGTAGTAAGCCTGTGACAGAGTTGGAGCCTCGCCGATCAACGGGATGTATCTCGTTGGAGTTCATCAGAGGGTCTCAATGGGTTGGAGAAAGATGCAATGCATCATTTAACTTAAGTTCGCAATATGAGAGTCCAGTGTGGTAAATGCTCCCAATACTAAAGTGTGGCGATTTTTTTGTGTTGCCAGAGGCAGGATTTCGTAAGCATCCGATCAATGCTAATTACAAAGTGATGTGTTAAGGCTCTATTTTCCCGATTTTAGATTTACTTGCAAAAAGTGATGGTCTTTACCAAGTCAATGAATCCTTGTCATACTGTGTGGTTTGGCTAATATATTAAGCAAACCGTTGTGCATTCACTTCAAGGAGTTAATTAAATAATGCCCTGATGCCTTACAGTGTAAGTAATATTGGTTCTAATTGCTTTACTAAACAATATTAGAAGTTAAAACAGATCTAATAGATTGTGTTACTTTGTGCAGTGTGGATTCCATACCATATTCTCAATTGAAGTGTTATAGTGCATTTTCCATGGCTCTCGGTATTTTATACTTTTGTTTTAACCCTATAGAGACCGTGTTGGCTCTTTTATTATTTCGTCTCCTTTGGGTCAAATTGCATTTATTTCACGTGCCTCATTTCGGAGGATTGATTATATTTGTCATATACACCTATGTTTTATGAAGTCGAATTTTTAAGCACTTTTCGCTCTATACTGTATTAGCTTTTTTTTAAAAAGTACCTTCTACCGGGAATCACGAAAGAAGATTAATATAAGCTATAATAACATGGCAATAAAATCCACAATCGGCCAATAGCATCACCTATATTCACACCGAGAAAAAAACAGGCCTTCTTGTTTGCTGCGGTCGAACATTGTTGATTAAAACTGTTTAAAAGGTTTTTGATAATTCGAGTATAGTAGACATCAGTCCCCAAAGGTTTTATTTGTTAAACCATTAGGATATTTGTGAAAGAATTAAAAAAAAAGAAAAGCAAAACAAAACAAAAACATTGATAATAACGTTTACGTGAGCATGGGATGGACCAAGAGGCTAACGTGCTAAATACATTGACTTTTCTTTTTTAAATTATTTATGTATCTTCATTGGTACAGGAAGTTCAATGAAACAATTCAAACCGATGAAATTGAAGGGGGGGAAAGTCTAAAACATTGATTTTAAAATTGTCATCATTTTATCGAGAACTTTACAATTTTTAAACCATTGACAGTGGTGGGCAGACGCACTCAGTGACAATGACTTGGTCTGAGGAGAAACAACACGTCTAGACTTCCTCAATGTTTTCGCTCACCATTCTATTTATATAGTACGGGAAAATTCGCGGGGTTAGATAACAAACTGAAAGCAAATGGAATGTTGAGAGGATTTACAAAGTCTAGGCACAGGGTCGTAGCAAGTTCGTCTAATATAAAAAAAGGGAAGAGCAAAAGTATTTCTCCAGTGCAGAAATGCTTTGTTCTATGTCCTGCGTATTTATATTGGACATAGAACTGAGCCAAGGATTTGTAAAGCTCTGGACCAGGACAGACGAAGGAAGATGCGCAATGCGGGGGCGTACAGTCTCAACAACAAGCGAGGGTTCACCCAGTCTTTAGGCGTTCTTGTGGATGTATCGCACCAGAAGTACATGTCCTAGCACTAGCGGGTTATTTTGGCAAAATCCCTGTTTGATTTTCTTTTACCACTCCTTTAGACCTTAAGTACGATAAAAAAAAGCTAAGAAAAGCAGCGATTCCAGATGTTTGCAGGCATGTTTAGCGACCTGCGCTGACCGGCCAGAGTCTGTACGGGCCTGTGTAACTCAAGCCCCGCCTGCTGCGAGAGCCGCTGGAAACCCGATAGCGCTGTGCCTGGGCCGTCAGCCTGCATTTGTTATGTAAACAAGCTCTCGCTGAAAAGATGCTGGCTGTTAGCCTGTTACTGCGACATGAACAATCCAACTGATGATATGATTTTTCCTTTCCTTGATACGCCCGAAACTAAATTCCAACTAGATGAGTAGATTCCTTCTATGTTACACGCTTTTGCCTCAGATTTAGTAGGGAAAAGAAAAAAGAACATTTAATTTTATTTTTCCTGCATTCCTTTGCGTGTTGCTAGGAATCGGACAATCCTTCTGATGGTTTATTTTTTGAACACCCAAAATTAAATACCCACAAGTTTTTTTTTTTCTATGTTACACTCTTTTATCTCAGAGTTAGTAATTTAAGGCAGTATTAGTTTATTATGTAAACAATCTCGTACTGAAAAGCTACTGGCTGTTGCTATGGATCGGTTCGACAATCCAACTGAAGATTTTCCGTTTGTGTTCTTGTGATACGCGATAATTATAAAACTAGATTCTTTGTATGTTAAACGCTTTCACCTCAAAATTGTTAATTGTTAAAGTAGAGTTATTTTACTATGTGCCTCTGGCTCTAAGCTGTACTGACAATGTAAACAATCTCTCGCCGTAGAGACGCTGCCTGTTGCTAGGAATCGGACAAACCAGCTAATTTTTTTATACGCCTGAAAATAAATTTCAACTAGATGAGTAGATTATTTCTATGCTACGCTCTTTTCACTTTGATTTAGGGCATTATATTTTACACGTAAACAATTTCGTGCTGAAAGATGACGGCTCTTGCTAGCATGCTAGGAATCAGGCAGGCAATCTATACACATATCTTTTGTGTGTGTGTGTGTGTGTGTGTGTGTGGAAACGCCCGAAAATAAATTCCAACTATATACATGTATATTCTTTCTATATAACACGCTTTTAGCTCAACTTTGGCAACGAGACAGAATAGCATTGCATTTTATTCTTTCAGTGTAAATCTCAATAACATTACTTATCGACGTATACCTTGTTTTTCTACACACACACCCACTCCCGTTTTAACCATTTTCCGTTTTTTAATTTGTACATTAAACATTTGTCGTCCTGTTCCTAATCTAACACCGCTGGTTTTGACAATTTTACGGAACGAAACGCTAATGAAATCAAAAGAAGAAGTACATGTACCTATTGAAATTGTATTTGACAGCTAATCACTTTTCGAAAATGTTTAACAGTTTCCTCTTCACAATTTGTATGCGTTGTTTTTCGTTGGGGATTTCTTGTGTTTTGCTTGAATGTCGTAGGATAACTTGTAAAACTAATTTTCGGTACACTCATTAGTTTGGGAAACAACTTTGAGTTAGCTGATTGACTTTTGTCGTGATATGGCACCCATCTCTCTCTCTCTCTCTCTCTCTCTCTCTCTCTCTCTCTCTCTCTCTCTCTCTCTCTTTCTCTCTCTCTCTATATCTATCTATCTATCTATCTATCTATCTATCTATCTATCTATCTATCTATCTATCTATCTATCTATCTATCTATCTATCTATCTATCTATCTATCTATCTATCCATCTATCTATCTATCTATCCATCTATCTATCGGCTGCTCTCCCGCTATCTCTATCTTTTTCTGGCTCGCCCTCTCTCTCCTTTTCCTCATCTACCTCTATCTCTCTCTCTTTCTGTATCTCCTTCTCTCCCTCTTCCTTAGTTTCTCTCTCTACCTATCTCGCTATCTTTCTGTCTCAATCTACCTACAGGTATTTCTGTCTGTCCATATGTCCCCCTTTTATTTGTCATGGCCGGCCCTCCTCATGTACAACAACTGCTTTATTTCCAACGTAAAATAGCTACACCATCACCTGCTACAGGAATATTCGTACATTTTAAAGTGATTTTTTGTTTGTTTTTGTTTTGTTTTGTTTGTTTTTTGGGTACACGTATTTTCAATTTTCTGTTCTCTTGATGGTTAACATTATTGTATTGACTTGCAGTTTAAAACGTAGTACTTTGGTTTGCTACTTATTTTAGCTTGTATTGTTGTTCTCTTTTGTTCCGGTTCGTGTGAATATAATTTGAAGCAAATAGCAAAGTTCTGGTTGTATTTTTGTTTTGTTTTTAATTGTGTTGTTTTAATACCTTCTTGTGTCATATTAATTTCTGGACAGATCCATATTAATATTGATCTCGCTTTACACATATCATTACTTTTAAGGTAATGGTTGCTTTGGTTTTTGTTGTTGTTTTCTTAAGATCATATAAAAACCTTTAAGAGCATTAATTAGAAATTCAATGTCGTCGTGCTGTAGGAATCTAGGAGACGTCGACTTAGCATCAGAGCTTTGTAAAGCTCTCTCTGTTCATAGTAAAAGATAAATTTTAATTTCTACATCTCAAAATAGATCTATATCTTCAATTTAAAAAGAAGATTCTCAGTAGTGGTGATAGTTTTGACAATAGGATATTTCTTAATCATTCCAAGTATCCGTAATTAATATAGCGAAGAACGGTAGTCTCTAAAATTTTAGCCAGATGACTCTGGTTAAGCCAAGTCAGTTTCATTTACTACCAGTTTTACTTATGTTTATATTTATGTCGAAGATTATATTCGTGCTTGTGGTTTTGACTAGATCTAGTCTACTGGGGACATTGTAAATTCATATTTAAGTTTAGCCTGGTATCTCTCCGGCTCGTGACATCTCTATCCTATCTTGTTGACAGGCGTGGGAACACGGCTCGCGCCTCCTCTCTCTTTGAGTTACAGAAGCGGGCGGCACTAAACATGCATGGCAGGGATGTCTGTGGAGGGGAGGGGCCCCGCCACTCTTGATAAATTACTATAATAAGTTTCCGATGAAACCCGAACATAAAGCGATATGGTAGGCCCTACTATTCAGTAAAATTTACCGAATACCATCTCGCTTTATGTTCGGGTTGAATGATAGCATGTTCATGTTGCAGAGAGTCCATTTTAATATATTTTCATTTCATTAAGTAAAAGAAAAAATGTTAATAATACAATTGTCTCTCTCCTCCTCCTCTGTGTGTCTATTTCTTTTTCAGCCACAAACATCCAATTGTATCTATTATCTCAGATAAGCTTATCTTAACTAAGCGAAGCCAGCACGAGACTATCTTAACTTTAATGCACCTTAAATTGGAAGAAAAAAAAGGAAAAGGAACAATATCAGAAATAATGTAGATCATTGCTAAAACCATCTAGGGCAAAATGTATTGTCCAAAGATTTGTTTTTACATTTTTCTTTTTATTAAGACCAGTCTTCACACCGTACACCTCTTTGTTATGCATAACCATAATGCAGGTTTCGTCATCACGGGGACCGAATGGTAAAACTTATAGAGCTAAGGGTTGACAATAGAAAGATCATGTGCTTCGTCTCTGGAAGATAAAGAAATGCTTCATGTCAGTTAGCCTTGTGTCGGCCTCTTTATAATCATTATTGCCTAAAATCCGTGGATGATGTTTAGAGATAAACCTATATCCCTTGCTTAAAACCCTGAAATGTGTCAAAGTGCACTACACATATACATCTAAAACTAACCAAAGAAACCCAAAATATCGTATCACTGCGTCGAAGGAAGTTAACATTATCGCACAATTGTTATTATTATTGTTCATTTCAAAGGAGTCATGACTTTTCTTTCTCTTTTCAGACAGATTGTGTTGCAGAGGATGCCGATGGTGTGTCCAGTGGATTATGACGATGAAATCTAATCGTTTTTCAGGAACTACAACTCTTGTCATTCCAGTAATTCGTCGTTCAATCAGAAACAATGCTCACAAGCCAGAGACAACTGTTCCACGCCTTGAATTACAGATTCGTGTTTGAATTTCCCTATTGTTCCAACGAAAACGAAGATACAGAGGAAAAAACCAAATCAGAGAACAGTTTATGAAAATACCCGTTGCTGTACTTACAAATCATCAACTTTTTTATATTTCTGATGAGACAAGGCTCTCTTAAACAACTCTACGTGTAAACATCGAATTGATGAAACTTTTTTTCCGAAGGTGCATTACACTTATACCCAGAATCATGCATCTTCAAGTCCCGCCCTCCCCTGGGAAGCGGTGGCCAGGCGCTGGACCCACGTCCAGGTCCATGCTGTGCCTCCTCCTGGCCGTGTGTGTGGCGCAGACCTGGGGCCTCAGCCCCCTGATGCTGGCGGACGACAGCCAGAGCTACAGCGCCCAGTGCGGGGCGTGCGACGAGTCCAGGTGCCCCGTGCTGAGTTACTGCGAGGGCAGGGCCATCAAGGACTCGTGCAACTGCTGCACCGTCTGCTCCTCGCCCAAGTACCAGCCGCACGTGAGCCTGGGCGGGGGTGAGCTAGGCCTGGCCCAGCCGCCGCTCTCAGCCGAACACACGCCCAGTATGTATGCGTTTGGTCTCCTACCAGAGACTATAGATTTACTGAGATGTTTCACAAAAAAGAGCCTAGAGTGCTAATGACGCGTGCTCACTCTATTTCTTTATTGAAATTATGTCGATTGACCAATGTCCAGACGGATTTTTTTACTAGCTACCGTCTCTATTATCTCGACCCACATACGCAAAATTCTCTCCTTGAAACCTCTCACAATTTACAGTCTCTGGTTGTATAGTACACCTCTTTAGTAGTAAATGTATTATTGTGTATTGGCAGAAAGAGATGCATGTTTTAAATGTTTCTCAGGAGCAAATGTCGTCACCCCAGTTGTTGGAATTGTTTATATCAGTCATATGAGAAGCGAGATAGGCTTTTTAAAAACTCAGATGAAATTGTGTGCTTGTTGTCTCATTTGAACTGCACTCTCAATAGTAGGCCTAAATGTGTTTTGGCTTTATAATGGCTTTAGGCTAAGAGATGCATCTTTTATTCTCAGAAGTAGTTATTATGTTTTGTCTGTTTTGTTTCAGGAGCAGATAGATCTAGGCCTACTCTATAAAATTCATTCTCCGTAGTTTTTGCTTCATTTGTTTGGATTTTGTTGCTGTTGTTTTTAAAAAAAGGCGTGCATGTTTTGTCTTCAGAAGTAATCTTTTGAATTCATTTATTCCCATTAGTAAATGTGCTTTGGCTTCATATGTTTTTAAACAAAAAGAAAACAAACAAAAACGGATGCAAGCTAGGTAGACTATTAATATTTTATGGTCTAGTTTTGTTTTGAAACTTGACAATGATGGCGAAGAATGAAACAACAGAATACTGAAAGGCGGGAGTTAGAGTAAATAACGTGTTCTGTAATACATGTCACCTGACTTTGATAACAGTGAAATAGTTGCTGTCCATGTAGCTTTTTTGCTTTAAACTACGTGTTATCAATCCTCCAAGACATGTAGCTTATCTTTTAAATCAGGAGCCATGCGTCCTGATGGCGTAGAATACACAACATTTGAATGTGGGAGTGCCGAGCAATGTCGGTGGTGTTTTGTGGTTTGCATCGCATTTTTTAAACTTTTACAAATTCTCAATGTAGCTTTTCTTTGCGATAAATGGCTTAGTTTTTGTTCTTCTTGTAACCTACTTTGCAGGAAGAAGAAAAAGCATTTATCACCAAAAAATTATTAATTTCTCCTTGAATTTGCCTGGGGAATTACTGCAGTTGGGTGCAATTGGATAGAGTTTTGTGTAATGCATGGCAATTTTTTTGAATAGTTCAAAGCCAGTGCCGCGTTCTTTTGAAATAAACGATTAAACTTTGTTTTCACTGTATTGTGGTGTATCTATAATGTAGAAAGTAAGGTAAGCATAGATCTCTTGAAGTATTAACTTCCCTTAAAACTTTACCTCGGGCGATCCAATCTGCAACTGGCGCTATTCTGAACCAAATCTTTAGGACTGATACTTTTTCTGCTAAAAGTGTTCACATGGGTAGACCATTACTGCCTAAAAATTCGGGTTGCGTAATCTATAGTTGATTGTAAATATATAGGTATTAATTTTTTTTAAAGACACTTTATCAGTTCATGCACAACAGCTACATTAAGCTTGTGGTCAAACTAGGTTTTTAGCTCAGGATCAACTGCAGATAAAGACACACAGGGTCGTAAGTATGACGTCGCGGTATCTTACAACTCGTCATACGAATGTTATATAGTTTACAAAGAGTCGTGAGCTACCACAATGTTGTGCTCAGAGCCTAGTACAACGTCGTGGTAGATTGCAACTCTTGTTAATTTCCCCAAAAGGAACAATAAAGTAATTCTTAAGTTAGCCTTCTTATTTGTATGTCTTGAGACGAGTCGTTAGCTAACCACGACGTTGCGCATATGAACCCATAGGCCTTCTAGCCTTGGTAAAAAAAAAATCTGAGATGTATGTCTGGGATGTACAATATTGTTTGCCAGGAACTCTCCATTGTTGTTGGGCTGTGAGGCGGGTTGGGTCAAGTGTAAAATAATTGACGGATGCTCGGAGTTGCCTTTCCCTAGTTTTGTGCTGGTTCACGCAAATGTGCTGGTTCGTCCAGGAAATCTCGGGACATTTCGGAAGAACACAAGGAGGTTTGCGATAACAAAATAACCCGTTACAATTTCTTTGCACCAATAGTTCCATTCCACAGGGGTTCAGCTTTGCTTTCATCACGGCCCTATCTTTGTTTTCACGGTTACTCGCTCACTACAAAGATTAGAATATCCGATTTAATTGTTGTTGTTTTTTTGTTTTGTTTCTCCAGCTAATGCCATTCTTCCTGCTTCTAGCCGCATGTTAACCTTTCAATGAAGGTGTTTAGTGGTACATTCATTCTTTATGTTCTGTTCTTTTTCTTTATACAACTTTGCCGTGTTAAATATAAGAGTTGTTGTTCATGTGTTTACTTTATATCTAGACGGGATAACCGGTGATGAAAATGTTTTTTGGCTTGTATGTACAATTCATTTGTTTTCATTCATATCGTGAATGTTTTCTTCTCAAAAACTCTCTCAGACACTGTGAAAAGTTTATTCTATTCTAAAGATGTTTGCATACAGTTCCCTTTAAAAATGTTTTCTTTGACGACTCTAGTGCAGAGAAATCCTAGCGCTGGGCTGTAAAAAAATAGATTCTATTAAAAATTAAATCTCATAGAGACAGCCAGATGTATTTGCTATACTTTTAAATTACTTTTCTACATTTTTATGTGTTTTGTTTTGTTCCATTCTCTTCTGTTTCTCGCAGTGCAAAATTGGGAGCATAGACATTGTATAGATGCGGCAGGGAAAATAAAATCAGATATCAGTTGTTTTTTTTCTGCGATAATTTCTATAAATTTCAGGGTATCGAAATGTTTTTTTTTACTCTTTCAACGTTCAACTTCTCACTATCAACTACTTTTTAGGACAACGAAGCAGATAGTACCTTAAGCACAAAGAATAAGTTAACTGTGTATATCTCTTACTTGCGATATATAACGTAGAAACATAAAATTTTTACAACTTTTACACATATAGCTATTTTAATATATATTTTAAATTAAAACTGCATGTTTAAAGCGCGTGTTTAGTGTTAGATAAACGAAATTATTGCCGCGTCTTGATACTGTATGTTTATTTTAAACAGTTCAGCAGGTTAGAGCAGGTGTCGCGATAACATTTGTAGATGGTGTTCTATCTAATTTTGTTTTGTTTTTGTTTTTGTCCTTTGCATGCACATACAACTTTGGCTTTTACATCAACGAGCTTTACCTTTTCTTTCAAGCTCCTAAGGAGCAAATTAAGAAAATGTAACATAATATAGACTCCAAAACTGCCTAATGTTTACAAATCTTGCAAATGTAGTTCTCTTGTTTAAATTTTCGCCAAAGGGATCGTTCCATGTTTGTCTGAAAATTTAGTTGTGTTTTTAATGTTTTGCTTGTATTATGCATACTGTAGTTTTGACATAAAAACATTTGTCAATTTCTGAAATTTGAAATAAGTTTAGCGACCCAACAAAATGCAAAATTTATACCTTTTCTTTCGGAGTGGTTCTTTGAAGACTGTCCATATAATTTATTATCTAGGGCTGACTCACTCTCGGACCACCTTCCAACAACCACTATCTCCTGCTTTTCCCACCCCTGCAATTCCAAATAATGTGCAATTTCACCTTGCCATCTGAGATTTGGTCTTCCTCTTCTCCTATGGAATAATCTCGACTCTCGGACGGTGTCCTTAGATTATGTGAAATTCTAGCTACACAACCAGCCCATCTATGCTCTGATGCTTTGAATTTGTTTATGGTGTCCTCAAATTGTATATGCTGTAAAATCTATGAATTGCTTTTATGGCCAAGCAAGGATACGTCAATAATATTTTTTTCACCTTTATTCAGGCAATAGCTAGACATTTTGATTTAGTTCCAGAGTTCACTCATTATTACACTGAAACTTATAAATGTATGCTATACACAATATGATCATATAAAAGATGTTGAAACATAGGAAAAGAAAAGAATTGCTTTACAACGCCTAATAACTACTCTATAAAGTATATAATTATGGTGATTTGCAAAGATGAAAATGGCATTTCAATTACAAATCTGATTCCTTTCCAACTCCATCACCAAAGTATGGTAAAAATTCTATCCGTCTTTATGTTTTTATTACTCGTTAATGTTACCAGCGGGATGCTTTTCTGTAATTATGTTATTCTTAAGACATTAATATCCTTCATGTCTTTCTTCATCCCATCGCTTTGTTCCTCATTCTCTCTCTTGCTCTCTCTGTCTGTCTGTCTGTCTGTCTGTCTGTCTGTCTGTCTGTCTGTCTGTCTGTCTGTCTGTCTGTCTGTCTGTCTGTCTGTCTGTCTGTCTGTCTGTCTGTCTGTCTCTCTCTCTCTCTCTCTCTCTCTCTCTCTCTCTCTCTCTCTCTCTCTCTCTTTCTCTCGTGTACCTAAACTGCTAAAAAGAGAGGGGTAAATACTACAATAATTCAATAATTTACTGATAATTGTTTTTTCTCTTCAATAAAATAAATTTCACTATTTATCTAGCTACCACTCTATATCTCTTTTATCTTTTTTTCGTTCTACAACTTTACGCCTGTCTCCCTATCTCTTTCATTGTTCTTCTTTTGTTTGCTAGTCACTCTACAGTCTTCTATCTGCTCATGTCTATTCCTTTCTATTTCTTGCCTATGAAGCCCATAGCGTGTTAACTCTCTTATTTTATTTTATAAATTATATGCGTTTGGGTTTTTCTTTTTTTAATGTTCTTTGACTCTCTCGGCTCCTACTCACATTTTGCACTGGATTGTAAAATAATTTTCATAATCTGTTTGATATCACTCGACGGTAACAAAACAACAAAATCAGGGCTATAAAATACTTTATCTCTAATTGTGTAGAAAATCTGTTATCTAAACCGTACACAATTTACCGCTTGAATAGACCTAGACCTAGTTTTCCTGATGTTTACAAATTTAAATAAATCGCGTTTTACAATTTATGCCTACATAAGCTTTCACGCCGAGGCCAATAATTCGTGCTTAAGCATTTTCTATTTGTTATAATCTGAACTGCAGTGAAAATTGTCATGCTCAACGACTTGCGCTATGAAATACATCATAGTTATATCAAGTTTGTGGCTTTCTTTTGGCATCATGATTTACCTTTAATGTATCGCATCATAAGCCGCAAATTGTATTATTTAGAACCATGGAAATGTCTTGATATAGATCTAATCTAGATCTAGTGTCTTCTGGCATCGGACTTCTCCGCTGCAGTGTGGGAAAAAACAACAATACTGCAAGCTTAAGTAACGGGTGATAAAGATAATTGTATATTATTTTACCGCACACTTTGCTCGCCAAGTGAACATCGTTTTACTTATCTAGTTTTGTAATTAAAAAGAAGGAGATCACTTAAACAGGGCGACCGTATTATTGCCAGAGTTAGGCTTTTATGATGATTGTCTACATGAAGGAGGGGGTGTTTTTATTGGTGTTGCATACCATACGTTGGTGGTCCCAATTGCGTAGGAAAGAAATCCTAGAGCGTTAACTATTTTGCGTGGTCCGGGTATAAAGTTTACGACTCTCTCCAGAGAACATAAAATTTATTAAACCCAAGCTTCCAGCTTCTTAGAACACTTCAAAGTGCAATCTGAAAAACAAGTTTTGGTTTTCATGACTATCCACCTGAAAAGTGTTTACATTCTTGTGGGTGTCGTAACAATTTCTCGTAAATGATACACGCAAAAAGATCGCTTGCAACACGCGTGTTTTCAACTAATTAATTCATAGAGGTCACAAACCTTTTTTTGTTGAATGATGTTTAGATTTTAAAAGAATGTTATTGCGTTACGTGTTTTTTTTCCATTAGAAATAAACTCTTTCACGTTTTTTTTTTAAATGAAGTACACCATTTTACGTAGGCCTACTTAAACGCATCAGTGAAGCTTGCCCTGTTGTATTTGGTGATGAAAACATTTTTTTCAGTTATAACCTATTTGGATTGAGAGGACAATGTCAGAAGCATTTCAAAAACCTACGATATGTGGCAGACAATACGAAAATAACACACAAAAGTCGTCCTCTTCTTTCTCTTCTTCTTTCCCCCCTCCTCCTCATACTCCTCCAGATTATCAACATCGTCCTTTTAATTACGCTTCTGTCTTTAAAATTAATTCTTCTTTACCCCTGCATGTTATGTCCTCATCATTTGCCCAGTTCCAGTTCCACCTTAGGTTTAACAACCCAAAACAGAAAATTTGGTCTTTTAACTGTACTGAGTTTACTCTTGAGGCTGCAACTTTGCTGACATTCCTCTCTAGGCGTTTATATTTCAGCCTGCAAAAGCAACCCGAGTTCTAAAATTGCACGGGTTAAAATAACCTAATTTAATTGCCTTTTTCCGAGGCCTGCAATGCAGCAGACAACTTTTCACTTCTTTCTCACACAATCTTGCACATCAAAGCCTGATTGAGGTTTCCCACTCGTTTCTTAGCTCAGAGATTTAGGGGCGGTGCGAAAAATATAAACCAAATACAATTCGCGAGGAGATCACACGAGACCAGATCTAAGATGAGTTTTCTATGATCCAAGCAGAATGGTGGCTGAAAACCGTAAAAATAAAGAGAGAGAACTCTGGATCAAAATCCATTGGCCTTTTTTTTCAACATGCACTTACTTAAAGATTAATAATAATAATCTTCCCACGGATCAGCTGTTTTCTTGGTAAATAAATGGAGCTGGAAAAGAGAATGTCCCTAAATTGAGATATTTGATAAAAAAGAAATTACCCTCCTGTATCATTATTTCATTATATAGATGTCGGAATTTTTAAAATGTCATCATTGGAATTTTTTTATCACTGCAAAAACTCTTTGGACCCCCTCCTATAAATTCACCCCCCCCCCCCCCCCCCCTTAACAAAATCGTTAGTTTTGCCTTTGTTCTATGTGTAAAGTAGAGGAATGTGAAGATAAAAACAGAGACACTTTTTTCTTGTTTAATATGAAACAGGCCGAAATACAGGTATTGTTCATTTTGAACGTGATTTTCTTGTGTGGTAGTTAACATCAAAACGTTTTCACACAAGTATCTCCATAAGTTTTTGTGACTTATTATGTCCTTGTTTATTTTAGATGGGTGGGTCCAACAACAACAACAACAACAACAACAACAACAACAACAACAACAACAACAACAACAACAACAACAACAACAACAACAACAACAACAACAACAACAAAACTCTTTACAGATTGAGAAACGTGAAGATAAAATTCCATAATTTTTGTCTTGATATTGCACTATACCCAACTAACTCTTGACGTTGATTGCTTGGTGGATATTAAACATCAAGCCTAAGTTTCCATATAGATCCACGACGCACCAGTATCACAATCATTTGTTCCGCGAAAAATACGGGTCCTGATCACCGGGCATAGGTCTCTCTGTGTGGCAGCATGTACGTCAGATGTTAGTCTTGGGACCCTCCCACGATTTTTTCCGCTGCGTAAATTGCTATTGGTGGACGTTTGAAAAACAACCCAGAAGCCAACCAACCAACCAACCAACCAACCAACCAACAAATCGCGCAAAGTTGTCGCTCAAAATAATTCCCGATATTACTTTGGTATGCGAGCCACGTTTCTGGAGGTTTTTTGTTTGCTTGTTTTTGGTGGGTGTTTTTCTTCCTCAAATTAGCTAAATGATCACCCTACCACGGTGGTCAAACGCAACAATTACACGTTTTTTAATGCTCTAGAAGGAATAAGACTAAGGATAGTAATTACAGCGGTGTCGTAAACTTGTAACCACGACTAAGTGTACTTTAAAATAGAAACAAATGCCCGCAATCGGAGGTCTAAGATTGTACTTACAGTTCTAGAGACATGCTTTCGTCTTCTTTCTTTCTATGTTTAATTAATGTTAAATACATAATTTCTTAATAATATCTTCATTTTTAGTAAAGATTCTTCATTTAATTGGCTGCACAAAAAGCTACATTTAGAATAGGATCGTGCAATAGTCATGAAGCAGACACGGTATAAAAATAATTAGACTGTATATTGTAGCTCTATTTATTAATGTTTAGAGGTTAATCAGTTCAGCATAAGAAATAAAGAATATTAAAATTATAGCATTGCCAAAATATGACTTAGAAATCCCAACGACCACCATAAAGTACATTGTTTCTAAAAAACTTGCTAGTCTTTTAAATTGCACTCTTAAATGCATATCTTACCACAATGGTATTACATAACGATAAAGACTACTATTGACATCAGTTTTGCGCACGCACTATAAAAAAGTGGCGGCAGTAATAGTTTCATTATTATTTACAGGAAACATGAAATCGTATCCTATAATTATAGCGACAAAATGTTTCCATATTCGCAAAAATGGCATTCATTCTTTTGAAGCAGAGGTTAATAATTTTGTTTATTTTTCTTAAGTAGACGTTTAGTTTATGACACCCTATTATTATTTCCTAGTCCGACGCGGCAGGAAAATTGTATGGTCAATGGCTGGAGGGACCTGGACTTGAGAAGTCCGCGCCAAGCCATGTGTGACCGCTCTGTGTCGGTCAGTGATTGCTTGCTAATTCCCCCACAGGCGGTACAATGCAAGACGTCCGCCGCTTTTGTCCTGGTAGTCCTCAAGGAGTTGAAACTTAAGACGGCGTCGCACAATGCTACATTTAGAGACAGTCAATGAGAAACATTGGGCTTTTCTTGTTTTTCCACACGGCTCTGTCTCTGTCTCTCTGTCTCTCTCCTGTCTCTCTCTCTCTCTCTCTTTCTCTCTCTCTCTCTCTCTCTCTATGTGTGTGTGCGTGTCTCTCTGTCTCTGTTACTATGTCTCTGCCACTCTGTGTCTCTATCTCTCCACCTGTTTGTCTAAATCTCCTAACACCCCCCTCCTCTCTTTCTATTTGTATCTCTGACTATGTCACTCTCTCTCTCTCTCTCTCTCTCTCTCTCTCTCTCTCTCTCTCTCTCTCTTCCATGTTTTCCGTATCCCCTCTCCAGTTGGCCAGACGTTCTCTCAATTCCAGCTTCTCTGAAGTCTCTCTCTCCTCTTCTTTCTCTCTCTCTCTCTCTCCCATGTTTTCCGTATCCCCTCTCCAGTTGGCCAGACGTTCCTCAATTCCAGCTTGTCTGAAGTGACTCAACTTCCGTGACGAAAATAATTATCTCCCATGGCCATTCTCATGGCAGCCAAATTAGGAGCCCAGTATGGGGGGGGGGAGAGAGAGAGAGAAAGTCGTATGACATCCTTATGCGTTTTCTTCCTGTGATTAATAGTTCTATGCACCCTGCTCTCAGATTTTTAAGGCTTTACATAACATAATGATAGTACAATTTTCCTAGGTTTTTAGCACAGTATCGCAGTAATAATTTGTGCATTAATATTTTTTTTAAATCGCAAAGTTTAGATTTAGAATAAAGACTTTGTCGATCCTGAACAACGCATGACAATTGAGCGAAATAAAAAACCCAACACTGCTTTCAATTTTGCGAGGGAAATTGATACATTGTTTACATCAGTGCAGACTTATTGAAACAAAGACTAACTTTGAAGTGGTCTGAGCTTGAACATATGCATTAAGGAATCTTGATGCAAATATGTAGGAAGATCCTTTGATAACATGTCGAGGTTACTGATTAGAAATTTTTTTTATTTATTTCCTTAAATCTAGCAAGTTGCGGCAAGCGCAGAAAAGATTATGAATCTGATGACGCAACCCAAATCGAAGTAGCTTTGCTTTAAAAAAAAAACAACCTTTCTTTCGTGATCTAACGTCTCCTAGGTTCACCAAAGGATCCTATACAGCCAAGCGTTTACAGTGAATTGCATGTGTTGTAAATATGTGATCATTAATTTAGATATATGTTATCCTGTTCCTTTTACTAGCAGAAAAAAAAAATTCATTCACTTAGATTGAACACTAGCATGTGCTGATGATTTCATTTTAAACTGCTAGCGCTTAGTCTTTGGTAACGAAACACGTTAATAAGACTAGTGTTGTGACTGAAACTGTTTCTTTATGCATATAAATTCTCTGTCTCCTCTGGTACATGTATGGATTTTTTTATGGATTCGATCGCAATTCGAGACCAATTTTGAGAAGGCATGTTTTTACATTACTCTTACACAATACCAAACGTCCGGCATATTTCTGTGTCTTTGTGTTAAGTATTTGTCTGGGGTACAGTCAGACGCAATTTCATGGCGTACCTAAACAAACACCGGCGCTAAACTTCTAAAGAATATGAGCCCATTGAGAAGTTTGCTCACAAAGTTTGCATTACTTTCCCAGTTACCGTTAAGATGTTGGTTCGGCGCGGGGGTTTACCTGTGATCTTTGATACATTACCTGGGCCAAGATACCTGACTACAATGCCATGCATGCACCCGGCCGAGGAGCCACACTGAGAGAGAAAGAGAGAGAGCTACACTGAGAGAGAAAGAGAGAGCTACACTGAGAGAGAGAGAGAGCTACACTGATAGAGAGAGAGCTACACTGAGAAAGAGAGAGCTACACTGAGAGAGAGAGAGAGCTACACTGAGAGAGAGAGAGCTACACTGAGAGAGAGAGAGAGAGAGCTACACTGAGAGAGAAAGAGAGAGCCACACTGAGAGAGAGAAAGAGAGAGACTTCCTTGGCATTGTATTACCCCGGTAATTGATGTGATTTCACTTCCCGTATCCTCCGACTTTACAGTAGCGAAAACTAGCTTCTGCCCAGAGCCATTGTGGGGTTAACGAAGGTTTATGCCTCTTAACCTGTGACAGCTGGTTTTGTTAGTGCAGACTATTGTTGTCGTCGTTGATTGCGCTGCGTGTTGTTGTCGTTGTTGTTGTTGTTGTTGTTGTTGTTGTTGTTGTTGCTGTTGTTGTTATTGTTATAGAATTAAAACAACGTAAACCGAAGATTCATTTGCGAAATCTTCAAGCTGGTTTCCAAACAGATTTCAATATTTGCAGTGTGTGGAAAGCTTCTTTCCGAGTGTCCTGTCCATGAAGTCTAATCAGACCGCTGATAGAGTCGGCCGCCAATGCTGTCTGGGGCTGGCG
>RQTK01000401.1:272718-307640 GCA_003991915.1 Elysia chlorotica
AATAATAATAATAATAATAATAACTGTCTAAAACAAGCACAATAGAGACTTCATGATGGTGCTACCAACACTAGGATGTCTCTCTCTATCCCTCAGGGTCTTCCCTTGTGCAAGTGTCCCAGTGAATTCCTGTGTCGCAGTAACAGGAAGAGAGCCATCTGTGGGACTGATGGAATCACCTATGAGTCAAAGTGAGTCACACTCCTGTTTAATTTCACGTTCATTTATGGGCGAGTTACACTTTTATTTTACTGTGCCTCTATCATTGCACGAGTCTAATTGAGAAACACTTTTACCTGAGAATTATGTTCGCCTTTTTTTTGGTGTGGTTAATGGTAAATTGGTATGAAATGAAAAATATTAAGCTACTAATCTTCTTTAAATCTTGTTGTTTTTGTTATCTTTAAAAATGATAAATTGGTATTAAATGAGAAATCCAGGGAACGCACTAATTTTCTTTAACTTTTTAAAAATGCTTTTAAAAGTTTTAAGTTGGTTTAAATTTAAAACGGATAAAGTAAAGTGCATTTCGCTCGTAAATGATTGGGGAAAGCGGTCTATCCTGCTTGTAGCTAAAACCGGAAGATAGCGTGTTTTCTTGGCTAAGCTGGGGTACAGAAAACAGAAACAAATATCGTAGTGTTTTCTAAAGCAAGGACTGTGGTTGGCTCGATTGAAAACATGGGCTCCTATACATGAGGTCCGAAGTTCGAGTCCCGACCTAGCCGCCGTATTAACCCATGCATGTTAGATCAGTGTCGATATACTGTGATCAGCCAAGTCTCCTTATCCCCGCTTCGGGGTTCTGTCGATGGTATTATAATTATACTTGAAAGATCCAAAACCAGGAGACAGTGTTGTGTTCTCTTACCAAAGATTTCTTTTCTAAAGCAGCATGCAGTTCCCTGCAATAGTTTTGTTCACTTGTACTTAAAAAGAAAGCGCTTGGCCGGTTTACGCTGTGGAGGAAAGTCCATACAATGTGTTTTATTTTGGTTCGCTTCTAATTATACTGTTAGAATTACAGAGTACAATAACTTTAGACCTTTGTACTTTTTAAATGTAACTATAGTGCAACTATATTCGCGTTGTACGTAAGGGGAAATACATTCAAATAATGGGCATTGTGCAACGAATTCATACTATTAGTCTTTATCTGAAGAACTTTACCGAGAAGTCTCCCTTACATACCAGTGCTTTTATTCATTTAGCGGCATAAAACTTGATAAACACCCCCATCCAGGAATAATATTAAGTACCAATCATATAGTATTATAAGGCCATATCACTAGATCATAAGTTTTGCCCATAATTTTCACATAATTATTGCATGCATTCCGATGTCTAAAAATGTAGAAAGGTTATGTAAATTGAATTAGTCGTTTGTCCTTTACGTTTTCTAATTCCTCCCTCCCCTCTCTCACTATCTCTCTCTCTCTCTCTCTCTCGCTCTCTCTCTCTCTCACTCTCTCTCTCTCTCTATTCATTAATGACCCGGCATATCCAAATTTCGATAACGTATTTCGAGTGCTTTAAAGAGAAGTTAATGCCTTGTGGTTAGTTTCCAATATTTAACGCTTTTTTCGCATTGCATTTTTTTTCTGTATTAAGGTGTCACATGAGGATTGCGTCATGCAAGCAAGGCATGATGGTGAGGAAGAAACATCGCGGTGTTTGCACTGAGGATGACGAGAGAGATGGAGAGACTTACAAGAGAAAGATGCGACGAAGGCTGAGGAGGAGAAGGAGGAGGCGACAGAAGTTGGAGGAGGAAGCTGTGTCCGCGGGAGGCATTGGTGCAGACACGGAAGGAGAGAGTGAGATTGGAGAAGAAGAGGAGAGGAATAACGAAGATGCCTTAACGGGTTTCTCGAGAGGAAGTGACGTGTTTGGAAATGAAGACCGCAGAGGACGGCTGGAGCAAGTCGAGGATGACGCAGACAGCCCAGGCGGGAAGCGAGACGAAAGGAAAGATCGGAAAGCGAAACTGCAGCGTCGGAGGAGAAAGAAGAAGAACCGAAAGCAGAGAAAACAAAAGAAAGGAGGGAAAAGAGGAAATAGTGAGAGAAGACGTCGCAGAAGGAAGAGGCAACATGGGAAGGTTAGAAGCAGATCGAAGAGGCACAGGCATGCCAAGGGTCTGGACGATGCCGAAAGCAGAGCGAGGCTTTTCGAGGAAGAGTTTGGTCAGAGTACCTGGTTTGCTTAAAGCTCTTTAGAATGACAGTGTAATGTATAACTAAAGGGAAGAAATCATTAAAAGTGTGGGTGCTGGTAGCATTGCCTAGTCGGGATTCTCTTTACTCTGTAGTGTTTAGCAGGGGGCATCATTTTATACAAAATATACTATATCTCAAGAGTTTGGTAGATCGACAGTTTACAACAATAATGGAATAAAGAAACTGAAATGTATGTCACTGCTGGTTTAACTCTCCCGCCAAGTTTAACATTGAATAATGACGTCAACGGATATCGTTTTGTTAGTTTGACTTGATTGAGTTAAAGAGTGAGCGCGAAGATCATCTGATGTATTTATCTTTTCTTTTATTCACATTATTCGCAATCGGTTACTTTTGTTGTTGTTCTTGTTGTTTTTATTTGTTTAAATTTTTTATTCGATATCCTTAACCTAACAGCATGCTTTAAACTAAAAAATAGAAAAGGTTTCTGTGGTTTTAAAAGAAGTATCTGATAGTCAAACGAGTGGTAATTTTCTATCATACAAGTCATTAATTTTAAAGACCAACTGATGTTATATTTGATATGAGTAACGACGTATTTACACAATTTTTCATGATTTACAAAATAGTCATTAATATTGATTTTGTGCTTTTAAGAGTGGCCAGTAATAAATATAACTCATTTTCATTCCCTATTATGTTATTTTCTGTTTTAAACTGAAAAGATTCATTTTTAAATTAATGAACGAATTCTCTGAATAAATGTAGACATTTCATTTTACATGTTATGGTTATTTTATTGATTAAGAGTTGGTCCCAGTTTTTTTTCTCAGAGTAGTTTTCAAGTAAATCAAGACATATCCCCCCTTTGGAGTAAAAGAATAGCAGCCAATCTGAAATTAAGCCGGTGGTCCAGAAATTCTAATTAATTATACATTTACTGCGTGTAAAACCACGAGAAAAGTCTTGAGAAGATTTCAGAGGTGGGCCTACCAGCTTCGTTGGGCAAATTTTTTGTCGGACTTTATCCCCATCTGGATGAGAGTGTATCAGCATGATGGGACCAGCTCAGACGGAAGTCTCTATGTCTGTGCAGCGGTGCTTAAAATTGTAAGACGGTGATCTTGGGACCCATCGCTGAATAGGGCCCTCCTTAGGATCGTAGGAGCCGTCATATTGGAAGAGGGATTCTCCGACAAAAACTGTGAAAGACGGAGCGCCGGTAGCGCAGTCTTTTAGTTCTTGGAATGACGAGCAAAACGTCCGAGGTTCAAAGCTTTAATGGTGCCCAAATTAAACTAGGACTTCACATGAAATGCAGGGGATGCAAAACAAAACAACGATTCCTTTTTCAACAATTTGAGGAACTGAGATGTGATGAGGGTGGGATCGTTTACGCATTATCACAAAAGAGATACAATTTATTAAAAAAAAAAAAAAAGAAATTTCAATTTTGTAAGTGTATAGAGACTTTCAATAGCATCATTTTTGTAAAATTATTGCAATCGTTTTTTGTTTGTTTTTTGTTGTTGCTTTTTTCTTTGGGATAATAATAATAATAATAATAATAATAATAATAATAATAATAACAATAACAACAACAACAACAACATAATTAATAATAATAATAATAATAGCAACAACAACAAAAATAGTAGCATCAACAATTAAGTGATAGCTCAAAATAATAATACACTTCATAGATGAGTAAATAAGGTCTTAAATAATTTATATGTCATCTCTACTAGGTCTCTAGTGAATTGCCTTTCGAACATAACAAAATCAAAGTGACCTCAACCCCTTCTCCACTGACTTTGGCTGTTTAGGTGGTTTACTATACATTTATATATAGTTTACTTTTAGATATTTTAATGATCAGGACAGGAAAATAAATGAAAATCCTATAATAAAGGCAACTATTTATTATGCTTTGAAAATTGAAAAAAAAAACACAACAAAATGTACATCACCCATTTACACCTGCATGCAGGTGACGTTTGATTCACAAGGAACATATTATATACAGTTCTATAAAGGACAATATCAACAACCACAAAACGTTTAAAATGATTTACTTCTATATAATACAGTTAAATTGAAAAAGAAAACGACATTTTTGCAGTAAAAGCGAAAGCTATTCTTTTACTCCAAAGGGGGGATATGTAAAAAAAAAACCCCCCCCCCCCCCCCCCCAAAGAAAAAAGCAACAACAAAATATTATTATTTTAAAAATTGATTTCCTACCGAATAAAATGTCATTTACTCACATCCAAATTATCAAGACTCAATCAACAAGGGCTTCGAAATGAGCTCTATAGTGTATTTTTGAATGCTTTACTCTTGAACCTCTTACCGGAAATTTGGTCTTAGTTAGTATAGTAATAAATTATCATTATTCAGTTCTATATCATTATCCGTTTTAAAATGATTTACGTGGACCGTTTGGGTGGAGGGGGAAACAGTGGTCATGATTAAAGCGCAATGTACACATTCTACACGAATTTCATAATTATGAATTTAACTATTTTTTTAGTATATTTGTTTTGTTTTTATTGTACTTTTGTATGATATAAGTATTTTGAATGACAGTATATTTAGAATTTAATTTTAGTCTAAAAGAAGCAATGGCATAAAATTGTGTGTTTAAAATATTGCCGTTTAACATTTAGGCATAAGAATTAAGAACTGGGTGTATATAAACCACTGCCAAATAGAGAGGAGCATATTCTTTCCACCTAGTAAATGAAATAAACTGTCTTTTTTGAATTGGTGTATAATTTTTAATATAATAATAATAATGATGACGATTATGATATTGTTATTATTATAACGATAATGATGAAGATGAGGAGGAGAGAGAAGAGTATATAGAGCTGAGGAATTACACATTATTTTATTAAGGTATGTTGAATGTTTTTTCCGTTATTTTAACCAAAAAATCAGTAGGTAAATTGTGTGTGTGTGTGTGTGTGTTTTTATATATATATATATAATCCACTGCCAAATAGAGAGGAGCATATATATATACACTCAAGAGGACATTAATAATTGGTTGTCTTTTTATTACAAGGAATACAACTTTGGTTTTACCATAAAAAGCAGGGAGATAAATATAAACCCTGGTTTGACAACTAAGGGATGTAGAGTTATGTACCCTGTAAATCATTTTAGTTCTGTGAAAGGCGTCCCGCTGGGATATAGTTGGCAGATTGTAGTCCGCCTATTGAGAAATTCTCATACGGATTTATATGAATATTGCCGAGAAATAGCTCGTGCCAAATCAAATTCTGTTGTAGTTGCCCAAAATGTGAAGGTCACGAAATTTCCATCGTCCGATTTAAATGTTTCCTGTTGCTTTCCTTAGAGGTGTGTGTATGCCAAAATTTACCGTCAGTAGCACACTTTAGACTTTCCCATTTTTTAAGTATTATCTAGTTTTCCCTCTGGCTTGCAACACTTGCTAACTTTCCTACTCTTGACTCGCAATTTACTTTGGACTTATGGAGTGATTGTCCTAATTAAAATTTTAATGTCTACAAAGCGATAGCAAGCTGTATCTGTGTTAACAAATGTATTGTATCGTCTCCGAACTTCAGAAGATTGTGTGAACAAAAGGGTGGAGGTCTCGTCTTTGCATAGCCTGACAATTTGAATAAATATTTTAGTGGGTTCATTTAATTTAATCATATTAGGCAAAAAATAAACACAACTGAACGATATCGTGGTCGGTTGGGAGTGGACATACCATGAAAGTCAACAATATTGAATGTGTGAATCAATTACAATTTTAATCCAATACATTGCCATCTCAGTTGTCAATTAAAAAAAATCCCTATCCAACACACTTACTCCTAATCTGTAGGTGTGTTGGTGATAAAAATTATTTAAGGAGGGTATGCTTATCCATATATTTTGCAGTATCAGTATACATTTTCAATGTCATGAATCCGTAACATGAACAATACACTTTTTGATCAATGGGTTATTATCAAAATGTATCGCTTTTAGTAGATGTTTGGGTAAGTTATTTAAAATATCAAAATCAATTAACGAGCGCATAGATTACAAGAAATATGGGGCCGTAAGTACAACATGGTGGTAGCTTATGACTTGCCATATTCTTACGACTAACCGTAAGCCACAGTAACGTTGCACTTTCAGCCTATAATGTTCAATTATAAACGGACCAGCAGTAGCACGTACTTTGCGGAGACATCATTTTGCGGCCTGTGAAATATTTATGATAACCAAAGTACCTTGGAGGGATATACAATGGAGTTTAAGCCGACGAAAAAAAAACCGCCCACTTCTGTCCTGTTAAATGGTCCTGCTGCTATCGTGCCAAATAGAATGTGCACCCTGATTCCCTGACGTGAAATGTCATCTTCTATACCGAGAGTGCTGCACTTGACATCATTACGTGGGTAGATTAATCTGATGACGATTTGTATTTTGAGAATTGGAGCGGATCAACAGATAGTGTTATCTGACGGGTTCCGCTATCTGTGAGAAAAATGGTTTCCTGACTTCGTTTTCAGTCAAACTGAAACAAACAGAGAGAAACCGAGAAAGACAGAGAGAGAGACTGGGAGAGAGACAGAGAGAGACAGAGAAAGAAAGGAGCGTGTATATTGGAGGAAAGATTCAGGTTCTTGATTTAGACGATAAAACGACAAGTTATCTAAACCTTCAAGTATTTGTCGTACCGAGAACAAGACAAGACAGATACTCGAGGACAGTGCACATCCTCTCCATGACGAATTCGACAATAGACTTTTACCTCGATTTATATCTTTAACAACAAACACTTCATTGGAAAATGATTATTTACATCATAGAACCCCGTTTAACGCAATTCTTAATTACACTTGACTAGAATACTTCTATGTAATAGTATAATTCTATGTTTATATTTACTCATTCATTTTTGCATGTGTATTTTATGCATAATTTATAATGTTTATACAACAGTATATTTGTCTTATATACATACATTCAGAAACCCGAGCTCTGATAATTACTCATATTATCTTTAATGTCAAAATTCAACTTTTTAAAACTTTTTTTAACATTGTAAACTTTTCATTTTCATCTGTTGTATGAAGAGAGTGGACTTTAATTTCCCATTGAGGGATGAATAAAGGTTTCTGTATTCTGTATGTAACAATTAAATGAAAAAAAAAAGAAAAAAGAAAACACTAAACACCCAGAAAACGCAGATTTAAGGCCAAACAGGATTTCCAAGGTATTCACTATGAAAGTCGTAAGCTTCTGTTTGGGGAAGCAATATTGGTGCTTCATTCAACCACTAATTTTAATAGATCTGATATGCATGTGTTTAAACATTTTTCATTAAATTCTATAGATAATTCCTTCTATGGCACACCTAACTTTACTACTGCTCGTTGTAGAAATGTTTCTTAGTTGCTTTAAATTTCACGAGTGCTATAAATTACATTGTATTACCCAAGCCAAAACGTCAAAAGAACGAACAGATCGATTTTTTAAACACACAATAAAAGGTCTAACTCGTGCAAACAAGTGAAAAAAAAAACACCAATAATTATATTAATATCATCTTTATTGTACAGAACATCTAAATTGAATAAACAATAATTATAGTAACAGCTCATAAATCATTCTTGTACACTGCATATCCATTCCAAAAATCAATCATGTACACAAATGAACAGACTTACGGAAAATCAAAAAGATAATTTTCTTTCTAGCCTTGGCACATTAGTATTGAGTTATTGAAAAGACAAAAAATAATTATAAGAGAGAAAGAGACATACACATAACCCATTATAGGATGCATGCTGACATTGACACATATGGATAAAAACAAAACAATTCTGCTGAGCAGATCTTGTACATTTTGTGTTCTTGGATTTCAAGTAAAGCATACAACTAGACCTTATTTGGTTGAAATTCGCATCAAAATGTACGTATCTCATTGCAAAAAAAATGTCCAGCAAATTGAGCTATTGGAGCTAGCTCTCAATCACATTGAAGGGGAAATGTTTTAGGGTAACGGGAAATGGCACATTGGTTTTGATTTCTGTCAACATTTGGATAAATATCTTAATTATAAAACTGAAAAGGAAATGCTTGGACATTTATTTATTTGTATCTAATCTTAAAGAGGAGCAGATTTTTGGAGGCTAAAGCGTAGGTGCAAAAGAGGCAGCCGCAAAGAGTTGTCTTGACAACATCAGGGAGTGGACACAACTGTACAGCTCCACCCTGATCATCAGGCTAATACTAGACAGACCAAGTTGGCAGTGGCCAGAACACAAGTCCTCTGTCATCTCTCCTCCTATGACCAACTTGTCAATGGAAAGAGTAAGTGAGAGATTTCTATGGCGCTAAAACAATACACAGAATTTTTTTGAAAAGTTGCATCTCTTAATTCAACTTGATGAAATGGCACACCTGCCACTACAATAATTATTATTGCAAATTCTAATGAGGCATAGCATCATAATCCAAGAGTGCTTTTTTAGAATACAGATGGATAAGAGAAAGCAGAAGAAGATCATGATTTTAGAAATACATGTAGTCTGCCCAAAAAGAAGGTACACAATTTAGATCTATTTTTATTTTGTTCTGTTAAATTGTTATAGAATGAAACAAAAGTTCACACTAGAGCTAAATAAATAAAGGAATCTGTATCTCTCGATTTTCAATAAAAATACATACTACAGTATTTTTTTCTTGTGCAAATGCACAATTAACTATAGGAAATGTGATGTACATTTTGTAAATTTATAGCCATGTATGGAAAAGTAAAAAGAGTAAAGAAAAAAACCTGATAAAATCAAAGACAAAAGCCTGATCCGAAAACAAGAAATTTTAGGACTAATAATAAAAAAATAAAGCAAATATATTTATATGATGTTGAGACACAATCCAGAAATGCTTTCAGGAGAAATTTCAGAGCAGTGAAATTTACTTTTGTTTACTTCTAATTGTAAGTATAGAGGCCAAAAAAAAATTAACATAATTAAAAGGCAAGGCATACAATAACAACAAAACCTGCATATATCTTGATGCTGTCTACAAAGGCAATGAAATATTTGCAGAGATCCTTCGAATACTCTTAAATATATTAAATCAAAACAATATCAATATGACAGACACCGTCATTACTATGGAATAGAAACATACAAATCAGCAAAGACAAAAAAAGGCTGCAAAAATAGAAACACCTACTTTGTTTTTATCAAAATAATTGTAATACTCATAATATTTAATAAAAATTTAGAAGATAACATATCCACCTCTCCATTGTATCAAACCATTCAATACATTAAAAACTATTCAAACTAAAGAAATTACATACCTTGCATCCAATAGTGTCAGTTTTTTTTATCTTCTCACATACAATGTCAATGAACGGATTTCACATAGACAAATAAATGCTTCTTCTTGTAACTTTAAAAATCTAAATATCTTCCATTGATGAATACACACTTTTTCGCCCAAAATTGAGCGTTAAAAATTGTTCAAATAATGTTTCTACACTTTCATAAACAGGTGGTTGAACACAAAAATATAAACTGTAAGGGAAAACAAGGAGGGAAAAATAGCAAAGTAAAAAAAAAATGATGGAAAAAATTAAAGCAAAGTAAGTTGTAAAGGGGATTACTGTAATCATTGAATACTTTAAATCATTGACATTGGAACATGATGCAAAGAGAAAAGCAATGTTTCCTTTTTTATAATATTTAAAGAGTATTAATAAATGAAGATATATAATCTTAAAATCAAACAAATATTCATTCTTCTCTTTGGTTTGGTTTCCTTTAAAAGGGGTATGAAAAACAAGCATGAATTATGATAGAATTCGACCAGAGCAATTTGCAAACAAACAGATTTACACGGCTACAAACAGTAACTCTAAGAAATCCTACACAATTGGGATTTTAACAAATGAGAAAAGTCCAACACTCGTACAAAGACAAAGAGATCTTTTTTAGATATATTTGCTTTGTTCTATCATATAAAAACATAACAGCCAAACAAAATAATGTTCAAAAGTAAAAAATTGTAGACATTGCAATACTTCTTTCTTCATACTCATATAATATGTGTAACAATCTCAAAGTGAGACTAGTTGTGGTCAACATTTGTTTATGACCACAAGAATACTACGCTTACTTTGAAATTGTGTAATTAATTTACCAATCTAGTTCAGCTTTTGTACTCATTTCAATAACTTTTCTTGATACAATTTAGTGATCAAATCTCTACTGCAACCGGGCTCATTTTGTGATGACTACACACATGTCTTGCACCCAGCAAAAATGGTTTGTGTATCATTATGTTTAATTAAAGATGTGAAGAATGATGCATACTTCTGAGCTTCCAAAGAAACTTGTACAAAATGAAATTACTTCCAAAGAAACTTGTACAAAATGAAATTCTACACATCGACTGTTTAAAATAGTAAGCTGAAATAAATTACATCATTCAAGGGTGATTGTTCATCTTCCTATAAATTTCCACTGACAACTCATCGGTGCTGATTGCAGGATATGCCTGTACAATTTTAAACAGGAAGAATCTTTGAGAGTTTAGGCCTCAGTGCATATGAATCCACATGATTGGAATCTGCCACCAGATAACAGCACAATTTAAAAAAATAGATTGAGTTCCAACAGACTGATCACTCTTTTAATCTAATATCTAATTATCACCAATACTTTTTTTTTATATGTACTCAACTACCACGATGGCCTAAACTTTCAGAGATTCTGTGAAAGACACTGGCAGATTTTATAAATACGAAAGAGTTTCAGAAGACTTCACTGTGACATTTCACCATGGTACGAAAGGGGAACTATTCACAAGGGAAACAATCTTTCCTAACTGTACGAGTTTTATACAGGTAAACTGTTAGGCTCAACTGTAGGCATAAATTTACCATCAGATTTCCACGGTGTGTTTTGAAAATCGCATGCGAAATTTTGCTTACATGATTATTTAAATAAATCAGTGGGACAAAGCATAAACTAATTTGTTCAATTGGGTCATAGGCCGTGCTTTATCACCAAACTGCGTGGCTATTACACAGCCTGATGAAGGCTCATCAAATCACGTTATTGAGAAACTTTCACATGGAGTCTCAACATCTGCATATCTATAAATTGTTGCAAAAATACATTTAAAATGTTACAGCTATTATAAATAATACACACAGCAAATTATTTAAAAAAATACGGTGAATATTTACTTCAAAGAAGGGATGACTTCTCGTTCAAATAATAATGTTAACAACAATGTAGTTTATCAAGAGATAAAATACATGTTAACAAGTCTACAGCTGATCGAATATGTTTTTCTAACGCTATCTAAGAACATTCATTGCCCCTGAAAAAGTAAACCTCAAATTGCTATTTTACAAACCGTCAACAAATATAAAATAAAAATGGTGGAGTAAAAAAGAAATAGTCATGGTCTTGTGAGTCACAGTAAAAGTATAATCATACCAAATCTCATGGCAGTACACTCTATTTCAGTCAGCTTTGTGAGACAGAGAGCAGTAAAATCGGGCAAATGCAAGACAGCATCAAACCCTCACTTTGTATCTGAAACTAGCTACGCACAAAACAGTCCCCAAAGAGTCTCAATCAACCAGATGTCTCTACATTCTCAACGGCTTCTGTTACACAAAAGGGTTCAAATTCATTCAAGTATTTTAGCTTAACAGAATTTGTAGACATTTAATCAAAATCCTTATTTTAAAGGCTAAAGATAATCCACCATATGCAGACATTTTAAAGCACTTAAAGAGATCATTTAAAAGAGCAGCACATTTTTCTTAAATTTAATATTACATACACAAAAAATACTTGTAAAAACCAGTGAAGTGCTGGGATTTTTCATTTATTTTATATAAAAAAACAAACACAAAACAGCTACAACATGTTTTAGCTCTTTCTCTACCAACTCAGAATTTACATTAAAAATTAAAATTCGTGTAAATCAGAGCCGGCTTGAAGGTGCAAGTGAGTAGGGGTGCTGAATCCAGAAACGTTCTTTTTCAAAATTCGTCAATCGGGAAATCTGGATCTAAACAGCCTTTGCTAGTGATATACAATGTTAAAGCCATTTCCCTATCATAATTTTATAGACATGAGGTGCCATTTATCAACCTGGTTCTGAGAAGAGACTAAGACAGAGACAGAGAGATAAGAAAAAGAGGGGAAAAAATGACAAGCCAAGAACAGAGAGAAGAGTGGAGAGGGATAGAGGGCATGGGAGAGAGAGGGAGGGACACAGGGAGAGAGAGACAGAGTGAGTGGGAGAGAGAAAGAGAGGGGGGGTAGATGGAGAAAGAGGGGGAGGGAGAGAGAGCAAGAGAGAGAGAGAGAGAGAGAAAGAAAGAGAGATAATATTGGCAAGTGATCAAAACTAGTTTACTCTTGATATAAATACAGAAGTCTAACAAACAATTAAAATAAAATGCAAATCTTCCTTTTGTTTGGATAAAAGTTTGAAATATCCATGAGAATCTTTTCGTGTTTTTGATTCTACTTTCTTGGAAGGAATGAGCAATCAACTAACAAAATGATGAGTTTAAAAATAAGGACGACAAAAACTGGCCATAAGCTTAAAAGACTCCCTTTTGAGGAAGTCGGTGACGTCATAGCTACGCGATCAGGAGACCCGGGTACCCCTCATTGCCAAGCAATAATATTGTGGATCTAGATCTAATCTTTTTCAAAAAATATCGGCGCATAAATCTCATGGTAATACACTACTTATATCTTGCTGAATGGCAGCTTATGAATGTATGACCAATGCTGTATCAGGGGTCCAGAAATTGAAAAAAGTAATAAGGAAATCTACAGGCTCTTCCACTTGAGGCTCTTGTAACTCGACAAAGTGGCATGGGACGGGGATAGAATAATATTCTGGTTAAACGTCAGCATGTACTTGAATTAATTAAAAAGCCACCGACCTGCTTGAGAACCCTTAGTATCTAGGTTCTAAAAAAATAAATTGTCATGTTGTTCTAGATAAAGATCGAAGATTTAGAAAACTGAAAGTCTCTGTCCTGTAGAGAAATAAATCTTCCGATCTTGTGCGCGTTCTCAAAGAAAACCGGATTAGGCAAACAAAATGAACCGAGACTACAGTCATGGTGCTGCTTTGTGTTCTGCCCGAACGTAAAAATATTTTTAAAAATGGTGTTTCCGGTGTTTTTATCACCAATACAGAAGCTCTGAGGCCACGCTGAATTTTCTTAGATCCAATCCGGAAATAAATCCAGAAGGGGATCGCAACCGATCGCAACGAATCCTGAAATCCGGTTTATTCCGGAAAACTTGCACCGATGCAGAAAGTGTTAAATGTTAATTGATCGAATTGTTAACAAAAGATCTTCAATACATCAAAGAGCTTATTGTATTCATTGACAAGTAAATATTGAAAATTATATCTAAAAAATCAACAAAAAGTTCATGCTATTCTCAAACAAACTGAAGTCTTGTCTAATAATATAAATTAAATGCTATTGTTTTACTGTTGTAACTTAAAGATGATACTTAGAACAAAAAAATTATTTCCATTTAATCACTGCAATTTTTTACGACAGAATCACATAACTATTCTCTGAAAAAAAAGTAGCAGCAACACACATAAAATACTTTAACCCTAAAACTAAGATTGCAAGGTGCTCATATTTGCGTCCTTTCTTTTGGTCCTCCGTATCCTTTACTTTATCGCCCTGCGCCAACAATTAGGACTCTGCATTATATCCCCTTCTTGACTCTCCTTTCAATAGGGGCTCCACTTCTTCCTGTATTGATGTGTAGGAATCCTCAAACTCTCCTGCGTTGATGATTGAGTGCCCGGGACGGACTGCGTTGGGAAATTCCTGGACAAATGAAAGGACTTAGAATAAGTACACCAAGCTTTGGATCGACAACATCAAGGATCGGACCAAACTAAACAGCCCAGCCCTGATCACGCTATCAGAGGAAAGACCCAGTTGGCGATTGCTAGCACCCCATGTCTCACATACCACGAGCTAACCAAGCAAAAGAGTGAGAGTGAGTGAATAGGAATTACAAAATGTCTGATTCTTCTTAAGAAAAAGATGATATTCGCAGAATTGAGGCATTGTCTAAAATATAATTACAATCTAGAGCAGACCAACTATGCTTTCACAACATGACAAATTTTAGGAGACAAAATCTTGCTCATGTTAAATCTTTGCATACAGAAAAGCTCTAAAAAAAATAAACTTTACCTATGAATTCAAGGCATTGTTATCCTCTGGTAAATTGATATCTATAGATTCAATAGGGTGATGGTAAGAGTCACCTAAATCGATTGCCTCATCATTTATGATAAGTAAAAAAAATGTTCTGTTCTGAAAAAATTCATTCTATGAAGCTTAATATACACAAAAATTTGTAGATAATTTTAAGTGTGATCTACCTCTGTACACATTCATTCCAAGCTTTTCAGTTGTTCACTACATATTTCACCCTTGATGTAGTCTGCGAGATATTTTTTTAGTCTCTCATTTGGCAATTGCAATCAATCTATACGTCAACCATTTCTTGCAGCTGTATTTTAAAACTTACTGTGGGGCATTTTCTCAAAACACTATGTTTTCCATTGTATGTTTATATATGTAAAGTTATCTACTCACATCCATCTCTCGGCCATCGTGAGAGCACCATGGCATGCATGGAACATCCATCAACTGGTTGTACAGAGCTGTGCCGATCAGCAGGAATGCAAACCCATCAACTTTAAGAGAGGAAAAAAGGAAAAGGATGAGAACATTGTGACATGGTGATATCTCCAATTAGATAGTGATTTCTTTCTAACTACAAACAAAATCTATAATGTTCTCATCTTGCTAACACATAAGGGTTTTACAAAAACATTAAGCGCTGCTACAAAAATAAAAAGTATTTTAAATTTGAAAAATCGATTTACATTATCAAAGTATATGAGCTTCATGAACAATGAGATAGTAACTTTCATCTTGAAATGTAGATCTAAATGGAGACTTTGTCTAAAGATTACAAAAACTTGAGGTGAATAAATTTGGGACCCATTGTGTTCGCGCAATTAAACTGACCAAACACTTCAGATCACATTTAAGTGAATAATCATAATGAAATCTATCTATCAATGAACCAAACATGGCAAAGAAACAAATTGTAATTAAAATTCTTGATATTTTTTTACAATTTCAGATGGGGAAAAAAACAATCAGTTTTATCCAGCCATATTGTACTATCAATATATCCATGAACGTTAACGATTTCTCTGATCGAGACGAATAAAACAAGGATTTCACTTTTAAGGTGGATGATTTTCAGTTCTGAATAATAACAATAATATTATAATAATTAACCTTCAACAACAATTACCTTGAAGTAATCCATACTCTTTGTCAAATGGCTCTCCAAAGTCCTGTTACAGGAATGATTACAAAATATGATTAACTGTTATTTTTGCAATCTAAGGGGCAAGTGATCTTTAAGTAAAGGCAAATGAAAAAATACTAGAGGAGAAACGCATTTTCTTATAAAAATGAGTTACATAGTTCAATAAATATAATACTGAAAGAGAATCGTATAATGATAATATCCAGAGATACATAACCTCACTATCTTCTGCTATTATATACTTTTTATTTGAATAACAAGATGCAAATCTAATCAACCTCAACCTCTCTTTCTGACTAAACAAATCAGTGTCAGGTCTGGACAAAAACCACTTTGTGAACCTGCATACACATTGATACTATAGTGTCAATAACATTAACATGTAGAGGGAAAAAAGGTGTACCTTATCTGCCACATAGTAGATAAATAGAGAACAGCCCCACACTATGATGGTTCTGCAGGCATCTATTAGGGTACGGTGTACAGCTGGAGAGCAAAAGATAAGTAGTGTTAAACAAAAATTATTTATAACCTCCTTTAAAAGATTGGTCAAATTGTATATACATTAGCCTCCACAAAGTCAAAGCAAAAAAGGTAAAGACAGAGAAGCAATAACAACAACAAGAAAGACCAAATCAAATACCTGTGACACAGAATAGATTGTCATTACAAAGAAAACAAGTTGTCATTGTGATTAAATACTATTGTAGGAGTCAATGTATAATATTTGATAACATTAATATTTATTTTACTGTTAAAGAAAATGTTTCTTTAACTTGAAACCAGTTATAGATAATAAATCAGACGCACACAAAAGTTTTACAATTTGAATTTAACCCTGACTCTGCGGGGCGCCTACTAAGAGTATAGCGCTCCCAACTGAGCGATGCATGGCACCAACATAAAGGGGCAGCTCTCTGACCCGGGCTCAGCAGGGTGCACACTATTAGTGGGTGACTTGGGGACAACCTTGAGACGGCACGCTACTTGAGTTAAAAAGCATTGGGCACATTTTGAGAGCTCAAGTGATTTTTGAAAGTTTATTAAAAAAAAAAAAAGAGAATTACATGCACTTGAAAAAAAATGAAGACCACTAAGATATAAAGATCATATAAAGCAATTACCTGTTAGGGAGCGAGTTACAGCCAGACCAAAGAAGTTGTAGAAAGCGATGGAAGCTAAATAAAGAAGGCACATAATCAGAAGCTTGGGCGACTGCCCCATCTGGTAGAGAGCATCTAAACTGTCCTCGTAGTTTCCGTGGACGTCTGATCCCGGGATGAAGTACATGGCAGGGAGGATTATCTACGCCAGGATGGGGAAGCAGATTTTTGTCAGATCAATGTCAAGAAAAAGTAAATCAACACATTTTTTATGAGGTTTTCTAAAACTGAACGTCATAAGTGACATGGAAAAAAACAACTGAATCATTTATTGGAAAAAAAGGAGGCATGTCTGATTTAAAATTGGCAAAAGAGTCCAAAATTGTGCATTCGACAAAAAATGACAACTTTTTAGTTTCACTTAGGCTGACATTATTAAATTAAAACCCTCTGTTGAAGCAACATGAAGTAAAAATGGTAAAAGTGACCTTCTCTAAGTACTATACAACAAAAATGTTTATGAGAGTTTCATTATCTTCAATCTAATACGAGTGATGACACGTTTTAATAAAAGGAAGGGACCTATTGGTGAGGATCTAATGAAATCTTAGGTGTCTTATTTCCAGCTTACCACTGTCATCAGAAGAAAACCAAACGTTCCCTCCATCCCGACAACCTGGCGTTAGGATTTTAAAAAAAGAGAATTTCTTTTCAAAGGTGACTCCTAATGTGTGAAAGGCTACTATAACAGAAATCAAATATAAAAGTATCCAATTACTTCTGTAGATAAAAGGTGATCTCAATAGTACCTGTTAAAAAAAAAGTAAAAAAAAGTAAAAAAAAAAAAAAACAGCCCCACACTATGATGGTTCTGCAAGCATCTATCAGGGTACGGTGTACAGCTGTAGAGCAAAAGATAAGTAATATTTGATAACATTAATATTTATTTTACTGTTAAAGAAAATGTTCTTTCAACTCGAAACCAGTTATAGATAATAAATCAGATGCACACAAAAGTTTTAAAATTTGAAATTAACCCTGGCTCTGCGGGGCGTCTACTTTAAGTGTCTAGCGCTCCCAACTGAACGCTGCATGGCGCCGACATAAAGGGGCAGCTCTCTGACCCGGGCTCAGCAGGGCGCCCAGTATTAGTTGGTGACTTGAGGACAACCTTGAGACGGCGCACTACTTGAGTTAAAAAGCATTGGGCACATTTTGAGAGCTCAAGTGATTTTTGAAAGTTTATTAAAAAAAAAAAAAAAAGACAATTACATACACATGAAAAAAATGAAACCACTAAGATATAAACATCATATAAAGCAATTACCTGTTAGGGAGCGAGTTACAGCCAGACCAAAGAAGTTGTAGAAAGCGATGGAAGCTAAATAAAGAAGGCACATAATCAGAAGCTTGGGCGACTGTCCCATCTGGTAGAGAGCATCTAAACTGTCCTCGTAGTTTCCGTGGACGTCTGATCCCGGGATGAAGTACATGGCAGGGAGGATTATCTACGCCAGTGTGGGGAAGTAGATTTTTGTAAGATCAATGTGAAGAAAAAGTAAAGCAACACATTTTTATGAGGTTTTCTAAAACTGAATGTCATAAGTGACATGGAAAAAAACAACTGAATCATTTATTGGAAAAAAAGGAGGCATGTCTGATTTAAAATTGGCAAAAGAGTCCAAAATTGTGCATTTGGCAGAAAATGACAACTTTGTAGTTTCACTTACGCTGGCATTATTAAATTGAAAGCCTCTATTAAAGCAACATGAAGTAAAAATGGTAAAAGTGATCTTCTCCAAGTACTATACAACAAAAATGTTTATGAGAGTTTCATTATCTTAAATCTAATACGAGTGATGACAAGTTTTAATAAAAGGAAGGGACCTAATAGGTGAGGATCTAATGAGATCTTAGGTGTCTTATTTCCAGCTTACCACTGTCATCAGAAGAAAACCAAACGTTCCCTCCATCCCGACAACCTGGCGTTAGGATTAAAAGAAAAAAAAAAAGAATTTATTTTCAAAGGTGACTCCTAATGTGTGAAAGGCTACTATAACAGAACTCAAGCAGAAAAGTATCCAATTACTTCTGTGGATAAAAAGTGATCTCAATAGCACCTGTTAAAAAAAACCAAACATATATATATATATATAATTTTTTTGTGTGTGCTTTCTGTAAAAACTTACAGGGATTTGATTTTAAACTGAAAATTATCTGATACTATTAGATATGATTGTTGTGGTGCAGTATCAAATTAAAACATATAAATCAACACTAAATCAAACAATAATGTGATAATGTCATAAGGAGGCGAGTGCTTCTTGAACCTGTAACCTTAGCCATTTAAAACCTCAAAACAAAGCCTGATATAAAGTCATTCATAACTAGTCTGGTTTCCACTTTTGCCTCAGTTGTAGTAAGACATTAAATTAATATCTTTATGACATACTTAGAAAATGGATTTGAAGTATCAAATATACATTGTTTCACAAGCTTTCAAGTTTCATAAGTCTTAGGCTAATCTTTTTTTCATCTTAAGTAAACATGAGGAACAAATAGAGTAATTTTCTTTCTTGTGGCCAATTAAAGATGATAAACCTAACAACATGAGCTTTGCAGGGAATTCTTTCATTTTAAAAACTTCTTATTTTAAGGGCTAGATGAGCATTTGGGTGAAAATACATGAATATTGAGAAATTGAAAAGAGTCAAATTACATGTAAAGGTCTTTTAATACCTGTAGAGGTGGCAAATTTCTGTTCTTAAGAAAAGTTTCTTCAAGAACCATTTGAGCTGCACTCACTAGTTGTGAAGCCAAGATCAAAATAATACCTGTGAGACATTTGTAAAAAAGAGACTAAATAGAATTCATACCTATAAGAAAATAAATAAATAAATATGACAAGCCATGTTTTTAAGCTTGCATGATCACTAATGTGGACATAAAAATCAATACTACATTTATAGAAATCATTATTAAGTAACTGAACCAGGCTTATTTTGATCAGAGAAATTTGAAGACTGCTGAAAAAAAAAACAACAACTACAGAATTTTCTTACTGTGCACAGAGCGCACACTTTTATCTAAATTTCTCCTTGCCAACAGGAAATTCCCTAGAGTATGGGGATTTCCTGTTCTTTGTCTAAAATTGGATTTGTAGTCAATAATGAATATGTATGGCTTTTGAGACTATTCTTTATGAGTTTTACTGCAAATTTGATTGGGTTTTTTTGTTTTTCCTTTTTTAACAAAAGTCGCCCTCAATTTTTTTTTTACTTTAGCTGTAAAAGAGAACACTCAAGCAACTCCCATACTTATGGCAGAAAAAATTTTGTTCAAACCTATAATGGCCTGAGATCCTTCTCCACCCTTGTTTTTGAAGACACTAGAACAACCAACCAGCACAAGCCCAATCATGACAACAAACATTCCAAGCCAGTGTAAGTATTTGAGTCGACGTTTCAGGAACACTCTCTGAAATTAAAAGCAATAAATGTGGTTTTTCGTCAGTCTGACTCTTGCAAAAGATATATAAATAATATCATCATCATATATAATAATTTTGTAAAACATATTTTCCTCATAAATAAGGTTGTGTGTCAAAAAAAATATTTTTTTTTCTATCTGCTTTATCATACTTAGTCTAAACTTGTTCAGTTACTTTAACTCATAATTTATTTCAGCATTTTGAGGATTTAGATAAATATACCCATCAATTAAATATCTGATTTTACAATAAAAGTTCAGCTAGCGGCATCTAATATCACACAATCTTGAAGATATGTCAGCCTTATTTTGCATTAGAAAGGTTGTTTTTTTACGGATCCAATATAATATGCATTTGTATATTTTTAATTTAAATGTACCTTAAACAGAAAAATTAGAAAAATAAAAAAATGTTTGTATTAAACTATGTGCCTTATTTAGTTGAAACATTTTATTTTAGATGCCTTAAACCATTATTTCTTGTATATAATATAAATATACCTAGCAGGATCAACACAAGAAAGTTGATTGCTTTTTGTGTGGCAGTTCAGCTTCGATTCTTTTCCATGCCTTGATCAGATTTCAACAACTTAACGAATCAAATATTCAGCTTCTTAGTTAGAATATTTACTCATTTTTTTCTACATACCGAAAGAATCCCTGCAAATATAATGATAGCACCTCGTAACATCTGCCACACAGAAGCATCTACATATATCAGACCAATTCCTGAAAGCAAAATTTTAAAATCATAGATGTTGGGGTATTGGATAGAGTTAAAAGAAAAATGTTCAAATAGCAACGTTCAATAAAATTAACTTCCAAAGGTGAATTCATTATTCCAGTTACTAAAAAAGAAATAGTTCTTGCTACTACTGGTCAAACCAGAACATTTATGGTAGAGATATCTAGCACCGTATATTGCTAAAAATGCAATCTTCGAATAAATGTATTGTCCCATAGGTTTACTAAAGAGATGGGAGGAAAGGGGGTGGATAGAAAAAGAGCAATGACACCAAAGATTTGAGCCTTGGACCTCCTGCTCCTCAGTACCGAGCACTGGAAACTGAGCTATCTTTACTAAGTCAACGTTAATAATAATTAGTTAGATCTACATGCCACAAAGTCCTAGAAAAATATCAGACCAGATTTTTCAACACCCGCTGAGTATCGCACATTCTACTTGTAAACGTAGGCCAAGACACTCAGTACTGTCTAAATGTGAGCCAATTGCAATTGCAAGCCCACAATGAAGTTCAACATGCAATGCGATCAGTTTCACATCAGTGTGTTTGTCTGTCTGTCTTTGTGTCTCGATAGGGCGAAGTTTGACACTCCTATAATGCCCAGCCCTTTCCCTTTTTAGAGATTCAGGCTATAATCAGAGATATAACCTTCATAATGTGAGTGGGAGGAGGAGAATCTGCCAAACTATTCATTGATTTTATTGGTTGGGATTTTAAGAGCCTATATACCCATTCACGAGTGTCTCACGTGATAGATAAAGGAGGAATAAAGGATGAATGAAGGCCCACTACCAGTGACAGTTACTCAGCACCTTGCAGTGCCCAGTCTGGATGGGTTGGTTGGGTTGGTTTAACGTCCAACAGCAGCACTATATAGGCTATATTGTGGACGGACCCCAAGACGGACGTCTGACAATTTTATGTGCTGCCACACACGAGACAGGGCGGGGATACCATGACTCCTGTCTCAGCCGGTCACATTATACTGACACCGACCCAACCAGTAGGGAACGCAACAGCCAGGATTCGAACTCGGGACCTTTTGCGTCGGAAGCCGATGTTCTACCCCTGGGCCACCGCACCCCCCACCCTGCAGTGCCCAGTCTGGAGGTGCTACGTCAGTGAAGAAGTCGAGCGCAGGGCTTGTTGTTCTCTCACAGCATGGCAACCAAGTAGCGCCCCGCGCTTTGTGGGTTCATTCAGTTAAATACCTCTAAAGTGCAATAATGTGCTAAACCTACTACCATACAAAATGTAACATAAGAAATAACCTTTAAACTCAGAATAAACAGGATTGAAAAGAAATTATTTTTAAAAAAATATTTAAAGCAACATGTTCCCCAAGGTGAGGAAGGTATAAAATTTGTGCTTCTTGTAGTGGCCATAAAGTCCATGCCACAATTTTTATCCTAAAAAAGACCCATACAATGAATCAATAATATGCAAAGATATAACAAAAATGAAAAAAATGCAGCATGTTATCTATTGAACTTACCTGCTAGAGAAGTTCCTATCAAATCACATAAAGTTGGGATGACGAGAATCCACTGCCAAATTCTGCAAATTAAAACCCCATTGTTCGGCCAATCATGTCATAGTAAAGTGAAAAATGGGTGTGTTTTTTTTATGTTAAAAGGCAAGAGATACCATTTTTCTGACTTACTGGACAATGTTTGGGATTCAAAAGTAAAGTGCAAAATGGGTGTGTGTGTTGTTTTTTTTTATGTTAAAAGGCAAGAGATACCGTTTTAATGCCTTACTGGTCAATGTTTGGGATTCACAGAGATAACAGCTTTTCTTTCAAAAAATTTTGTTCCATAAAATTATCACATTTTCCAACTCAGAATTCTTATGTATATTATTTTGTATGTAATTATAAGTAATTTTGAATCCCGAAAAAAAAACAAGGTTTAAAAATATGTCTAGGTTTATTCTAAGCATTTGTAAAAACCATTATTATTCTTAATTGTACAATCAAAACATTACAAAACAATATCTCCACCACCAGTCTCGATTCCTGTCAGTATTGAATAGTCAATTTTGTTTTGTTTTTGTTTTTTTTAAATCACTGACTTATTTCATCCTCCGACTTTGTGTTGATTTTCTTTACTAGTGAGGGTTTTTTTTAGTGTAAACCTTCACGTAAGATTTTAAGTAAATATAGCATGTAATAAAAATTGGATTTATTGTCAAGATATGTATCCATTACTGTTCAATAAATTATATACTATGCATGGTGGCCTACTTGGAAGAAGAACTTTTTCACAAAAGTTGGATTTTTCTAAATCTTTTTGAAATAAAATTAAAACTTAAATAACATTTACAATTTCAGTAGATTTAATATTATTTAGGAACAGATAATTATGTGAATGTTAACATTGTGCTTTATTTGAAGTAGGAATAAACAATAATGTTAACAATAATAATAATACATAGTTTTTCTAGCGCGCATAACCACTACACAAAGGTGGTGCTCTATGTTTCCTTAAGGTTTTTTGTTAGTTTGTTATTTTTTGTTGTTGTTTTTTTTGTGGAATTTTTAAATTTTTGCTTTAAAATTTCACCTTGGATGAGCTGGAACCTGGGGTGGATCATGGCCTACTTTCATTGACCACGCAACCTACGCAGAAGAAACATATTTAAAGTTAACAGGACCAATTGAAAACAATATTTAAGCATCAGTTAAAAATACTGAAACAGTAGCATATCATAATGATAACATTTAATCTTTTTATCCTATGAGCTAAATCAACACACTAAAATGTACAACATATTTTTCAGTAAAAAATAGATTTTTAAAGTAGTTTTGAAAGTACATAAAATCATTTTTAAATTCACATACCACCCTAAGTCTCTCTTTCCTCTCTCGGTGACGAGAAATAAAGAGGCCTACAAGGCAAGCACTCTCTCCTGTAAAAAATAAAATAAAAATTACCAACAAAACAAAACAAAAAAGCCAAATAATAATCAACCAGCAAAACAAAACAAAAAAAGCCAAATAATAATCAATACATATTTTTAGATCTAATATGTTTAAAAAGATATCTATTCTATAAAGGTAGAAAAAAGAGTCATTTTTATGAAGCTTTAAGGATGAATGCTATTTTACAGCACAGAAAGAAAAATTTTAACACAGGTTGAAACATACCAATGAACATTAGCCATGTCTGAAACCAAGGGTGACTAAATTTGTGACTCTTTGTTGTAGTGTCGTTATAATTGTAACCTTCAGCACTGAAAAGAAAAGACAACAAAGCATGCAATAAAAAATGTAACAATTTTCATATATTGTTATAAATCAGTGATGGTTAAGTGTACATGGAAAAAGAAATGAGAGAAAATTCCATCACACCAGACGAAAATCACCCCAAAATGCCTAGCATCATCTGGGAACAAAAGTGGGATATGTGTTTTCATCCTGACAAATGCCAAGTCATGCAGGTCACCAGAAGTCGCATTATCATATTATCTCCATGGCCAGAAGCTCCAAATTGTAGATAAGTTCAAATAATTTGGTGTATCTGCCCAATCCAATCAAGAGTGGACACAGCACATTAACGATTTTGTCCATAATGAAAATAGGCTACTCAGTCTCTGGCGACGCAACCTGAAGGTCAACTCGACGGCCGTCAAAGACTAAGCCTTTAAGATGCTCCTACGCCCTAAACTAGAATATGCAACTACAATATGGGGCCCTTACAAAAAGTAAGATATTGCAGCCTTAGAAAGAATCCAAAGACGTGCAGCTCATATTGATACAAACTGACATAGAAACATCAGCAATCAGCAATGAGGGTGACATGCTCGAAATTCTAAACCGGGAGACCCTGCACCTGTTGAGATTGAGGTCGTACATAAAAATACTCGCACTTTAGCAATGCGGATATTATTATTCAACAGCACCATCGTTGCAAAACTTACTGGACTCTTTAAAATCCTTAATGGCACTGCCAATGTAAAGTGCAATGAACACAGCAAGCTGTGACGCTTGACAGACGCAGTCAAGTTTTAAACATCCCCCAGAGGAAAGAATTAGACTACAAATCCTTCCAAAGAACAGTGCGAGAATGGATCACCACCCCCAGGAAGCTGTGAATGCCACAAGTGCCAAGGCCTTCCGAGAGAGAGTATCCAAGTCATATTGAAAAAAAATATGTACAATATATACAATTGTATATAAATTAGAAAATTTATAAGTGCCTGTGGACCAAATCTGGAAGTAATCAAACCTGCTAATAATATTCAATATGTTGAATTTGAGCAATAATACTGAAGAAGAAGAAGAAGAAGAAGAAGAAGAAGAAGAAGAAGAAGAAGAAGAAGAAGAAGAAGAAGAAGAAGAAGAAGAAGAAGAAGAAGAAGAAGATCATAAAATACATTAACAATATGTAAGAAAGTTGAGGCTTTGTTTTTTTTTTTCAAAATGCATAAATTTACAACACTCATAAAATAGCTATTAAACAATACATCTTTCACAAGATTTACCTAATTTTCCTCTAGATCTTGATCTAGAATCAATCTTGGGGTCTAGGGACTGATTAAAACAAAATAATAATGATATTATTTTGAACTGAGCTAAGTAGGTTTTGGTAAATTGGTCTAAAAGATCTATGTAGTGTTTTTCAATGTACCTTTTGTCCAAACTTTGCTATAGATATGCACTATAATATAGGCCTGTCATAGTCTTTCTGACTAGATAATGGTTATAAACGCTGTCTATAACAATCAATACTACTAATATAGTAAATAATCTTTCTTTAGACCTGGTGTTACTTGAAATGATTGTTTCGTTCCTGTTTACTACCAATCGATGCATTCCATCTTTTACAACAACCAGTTGCTAACATGGTCTTGCTTCCTAGAGCGGACAATACAATGTAACCAGCAGCCCAACCTCCTCTAAAAAATGATTTAAAACTTATCCAGAAGGGCTTGGAATTATCTATTTATAAAAGTATTCTTCAAATCTATACGAAACACGTAGGAAATCTAAATTGGGAAATATCTTAGTTTTATTTGTCTAGGTCTACATGAAGTGCGAATAGCGAAATTTGGACAAAACCCTGTGATACGATATACGTTCCATTCTAGATCCTACTTGATTAATTTCACTAAACAGAATACTGCACTAAGATTCTAGTCCTCTTTTTTAAATAAAGAAAAACACACATAGATCTAGAACAGGGACGTAAATTAGAATTCATAAATCAGGTTTTTCCAGGGCTTTGATTTCCTCGAGACGAAGTCCTAGAAATCTACAAAATCTTGTTCACTCAAACAATCTAACTCTAATAAATAATATAAACAAGGACATAGATCTAACTTATTCTTGTCTATTTTCATAAAGTACCTGCACTGTAACTGGGCCTTTTTAGTTAGAGTGTTGATACTCCCAGTAATCAACATTCCAAGCATTAGCAAAACTTGTTTGCATGTCAATGCCATTATTAACTCTCTGTCTTGCTCAGTTGCTCTTGCTTTGTTTGTAGTTTATTTCTTCTGATCATGTGAACATGTCACGTGACTTAGAAGAATAGAAACTTCAATGAAGAAGAGTCGTAGGCGAGCAGTTTCGTTCATTCGTTTCCCCAACATTATTTACCGCCTAGCATGATAAAAAAAAAAAAATTAATATTGATTTGGCCGCTGGGATTTAATACTGAAAAAAGGTTGTGATCAGTGGTCACATTGTTCGCTGAGCGCGGCATCTCTAAGAAACCACTTTCTGTAGCTGTTTGGGCGTCATTTAATAGAACAAGGCGAACATCAATACACGTGATGTATCCCCGGTTAGAAGCCCCTTGTTCTACTAACTAGACCATCGTGTGACGTTCTTTCTCTTTTTTATATTGTTTACTGAGATATACAAAACAAAGAGATAGAGTTGTTACTCCCATTTTTTTTTTTGTTGGAGCGGAGGCGATATGGACATGCCTGTGCCGCTTAGACTGTTTCATCACAAATTTTGCATTCGTTAGGACAAAAATTGCCTTAAAAATTGGTGACAGTGGTTTTTACTGAAGGGATCATAGGTGGACTGAAAGAGAGAGGAGGGAAATGCTAAACAACACTACAGGTCGGAGTGTAGACAACAGACACAAGTGACGCAGAGAGGCCGAGAAGCATGAATGCTGGTGCGATCAAGAAAAGCAACTGATCAACAAAATAACGAGCGTGAGTTGTTTTTGTTTTTTTACGTGTTTGTTTGTTTTTTGTTTTGTTTTGTTTTTTGTTCTTTTTTGAAAGTATCTTCTATAAGTATAATGTTACACGTAGCGGTATCATTTCCCTGAGCAAAGATTCACTTGCGCTTGAATATCTCGTTTACTGCTTCTTGTTTATTTTTTTTATTTTTTTTATTATTTTTTTTTCAATCTTTGACGACAGAAAGCGACCTTTTCTCCTGGTTTACACTTTCCTGGGTTCTTAGTAAAATCTTATTGCATAATGACAAGGGGATCCCAGAGCGGGATAATGTACGGGACTGGGTCGATCACACTGAACTGATACCGACCCCGGCGACTTGATACACAGTTCCTCAGTTTCTCAGTAAATCTTTAACGTAGCACTTGGATAGCCTGCTATTTAACATGGAAGATGTTCGATTATTTAGCTCTGGGATACCGGGCTCTGTATTCATGCTGTCTATGTCCTTCAAGGTCCCGCCTTTCCAGCTTCCTTTGATCGTGACAGCGAATCTCTCTCTATGTTTAACGTCTCTTTTTNTNTCAAGAAGATCTTATCGGGAAATGGGATCCCTGAACGTAACAACTGGGACTGGGCATAGCCGTCTAGAGGAACGTGGATTGGGCCAGCTACAATACTAACACCGAAGCAACCAACAAGGAACAAGGTGGCTTGAGCGGGATTCAAATCCCGGATCTTCTACATTGGAGGCCGGCACTTTAACCCCGGTGCCATCGGGATCCCTGTATTTTCTTTTTCTCTTCTTTCTTTCTTTCTTTCTTCCTTTCTTTCCCTCTTTCATCTTGTTCTTCTTTTAAAAAAAAACAAAAACAATTACCGAATAAGGAGGCGCAAGTGATAGCGAGCCTAGAGCGTTGGTCTCCCAATCGGGAAGTCCGCGGATCGAAACTCACGATCGTCAAGTTTCTTTGCCGAATTTTACCACCTTGTCTACTGGTTAGGTTGGTGTCAGTATAATGGAGCCGGTTGAGGCAGGAGGTCACAACACGTAAAACAGCACGTAAAATTGTCAGACGTCAGTCTTGGAATCTGTCGCCAACAGAATCTAGGAGAGGGCTTCTCTACAATTGAATAATACATGCAATTTTTAAAAATCTTTTTCTTTATTTTGTGTATTTTGAGGAGCGGTTTCACTTTGTTCCTTCAGTTTCCAAATCAACTGTAGTTATCGGTAGCTGAAAAACAGGGGGCGGGGTACCCCTCATTATACCTGGATTAACGTTAAACCAACCCAACAACAACAACAGACGTCTCTATTGTCTAAAGAAAATCTTATCCGGAAACCGGATCCCAGAGCGTAACAACTGGGACTTGGTTTTGTTCTAATCAAAGGTATACCTAAATTGGTAGTATGCCTGTAGGCTGTAGCAGTAGACATAGACCTACTGATGCATTTTTCACCCCTCCTCTAATTATAGTTCCGACGAAGCTATTCTAACTATACACAAAATGATTGACAGAGCAGATCACTTTGACTCTATTTGAAATGTTTGCCTACTTCAGCGTCTTATTCCCACAGAAAACTAAAATATAAGAAATTAATTATTAGACTAATAGACTTCTGTGCTTATTCTCCACTACAATAATTTTTTTTCGTTGAAATCTTATTGGTCTACATTTTTAGGCACAGACCTAGACTGTCATGGCCACAGGTTATAGACCTACCCCTAGGCTCTATGAAACACTACCCACAGTAATAAGGAATAAGTAGACCTCCCCACAGTAGGAATAATACAGAATATACCCATAGATGTATATAACAATCTATGAATATACCTAAACTGTGGGACTCCCTAGCCCCTGGGCCTACCACATTATTATTATATACGAAGTAGGTGCTCGCCGCGCAGAATTTTCTTTGTAGGGGAAGTTCGGCTTTCTCAACGCCCAGAAAAATGTATGACTTCAGAGCGGACTTTCTTGGTTATCTCACTCGCTGAGTCCCTGCAATGCACTGAATGCAGTCTGGGGCCCAGTGAAATGGTACTTCGACTTCCAGCAGACAGCATGACTTGTTGTGAATCAATTTTTTACTAGTTGGAATAGGGGCCTACATTTTTCAATGCGATAGCCGAATATTGCTCGCAAACCTTTCAACCATTAATTTGTTAAATCTTCGCGCAAGACAATATGCAGCGCAGCCAAAAAAAAAGGAAACTGCGTAGTGGAGAAGTTCGGCTTTCTGAACGCGAACTGCGTAGTGGCTACCAACAGCCGATTAGGGGCCTTTTATTATGATAGAGTACCACAGCTTCGATCCCTCTAGATTCCAGTCTAGGGAGAGCACAATCCTTCCTTCTAAACTCCAGTCTTATTAAGCCTAGACCCATAGCTTATGCCTATACCACATTGCGCTTAGTTTGTTGACCCCTTCTTTCTTAATGTGTTGTTGTAAATACAAGTCAACGGGTCCGACAGAAGTTGCTGGTGTGTGCACTTATCAGTTCAATATCCCCCATTGCCAGAGGGGGAAAAAGTCTTGTGCTCATCCCATCCTCAGTCAGAAAACACTCTTTTTTAAAATTAGTTTTGTAATGAATTTAAAGATCTCTCTCTCTCTTTCTCTCCCTCTCTCTCTCTCTCTCTCTCTCTCTCTCTCTCTCTCTCGCTCTCTCCCTCTCTCGCTCCTTATCTCCCCCACTCTCTACTCTCTCTAAACCTCTCTATAACAATTCTCTCTACCCCCCTCTCTCTCTACCATGAGAGTGGAGCCGACTATAGATTTACCCTATGCACAAACATGACGTAATTTACGCCTTGTCGTAACCCTTCTTATTCTTTTATTGTCACGACGAGAATGTAAGCTACCGGTACGTCTTGTTTCTGCATTTTACTCTAGATCTATTATAGATCTAGATCTACTTTCCATTACATCTAAAGATCGAGAAGCTAGTAAGACAAGGCCAAGATCAGCAAGGGTAGGATGATTCATTGATGCAGTTATAATAGATCGGGGAACCCGAAAATAAAAAAAATGCCGTCCTCGCGCTCTGCACAAAACACATTTTTACGTGGTGTCACTAGACGCTTGGCTTGACAGAACACGATCGCGGTCTCGGAAGACACTTCCATAGGATTGCTTTGACCTAATTTTGTTTCCGGAGTGCAAGATCATGTGATCGGATGATCTAAAACGACATCGTGACTAAAGGAAAGTGAATCACATGACTCGTTCATGAAACTTGTAGTGTCCTCTTGCCTTTCGTGTGTTTCTTGCTTTCAACTTCCTTGACAAAGTTGGCAAATCGCTTACACTCTGTATTTTCAGCTGATCTAGAAAATCTGCATTACACACTAGATTTCAAAATCCAGACCTGAATCAATTTCTAGTCATATAGAATTAGAGAATCTCGATCTAGATCAGATAAAACCCCAACAAGAATGGCATCTACCGAATTCATTGTTGCCTTGACACTGCTTGTTCTGTGTGGTGTCAGTCTTTCTCATGGCACCCAATGCAAATTGACGTTTCGTGACTGTGGTAAGTTGTAATAAGAATGGAAAAGACGTTCCAATTAATCCAGATTGTAACATATGTTCACACAAACTTAATCATTGTTTAGATTTGATTTGTTGGTTACCAAAACATAAATAACCGTTGGTCAATAGCTTTAATTTTGGATACTTTTGAAAGGCCATTTAGAAAACTGCTGCAACAGCCACTTGATTTTGTAAGGCTTTCAAAATAGGTGAATACAGACCTGCCATTTATTCTAACTTTTGCATACAAAAATTAGTCTTAATTATTTTTTTTTTTCACTTAAAAAATGATTTCAACTTTTTCTGGGAGTCCTTAGAATCTAATTCTGAAAGGTCGTCACTCCTACTGTACATCCAAAATTTATCAAGGCATTAGCACAGGCTTTTCCCGGATTCAACAAGTTCATGCCTAAGTTATAAATTATATTAAACACATTTATTTTGGCGAAATTTATTCTCTGATAACATAAAAATTATAAATTTAATTTTGCTTGGAGGGGAGTTTTTTTCTTCATAAATTTATAATTTTATTGAAACTTTTCCCCTTCCCAACAGGTTCCAAACAAGGCACCCTGAATTCTGCACTGTACAATGGCACCTGCGCTAAGGGCTTTGCTATACTTAAGCATGGAACCACTGCATCAATTGAGTTCAATTTTCAAGCAAGTAGGTTTAAACTTAGCTTTCCAATCTTTCTTTGCCTTAAACTTTACGTGCTTGAGTTGATGACAAAATCTAACAGACGGGACTGAAAAGTGTACTCCTCAATATATTATAATTGTAATGAATACTTACCTTTTTAAAAAATGATTTTGAATGTTTTAAAATGTAAACTAAAGATTATGTTCAAATTCTGCATTTTTTTCTTTCAGTCACTATCTTCTTTCCAGCTATTAAGAACATTTATATGATTTAAGAATGTTTACTGAAGCCAAGTTTTATACATGTGTTTACGTGGTTTAACAAACTGACATCCTCTGAGACTTTGTGTTGCCAAATAATTCAAGGCTGCATGTGAAACCAATAACTTCTTAAAAAAAAAAAAAACAACTCAAAAACATTCAAACAAACAGCACAGCATCTTTTCTTAGTTTTGTTTTTTTACTTTTTAATTTTCGTACAATAAATATTTATTTTTTAAGACGGTAGTCTCCGCCTTAGAGGGTGACGTAACTGGAGAAGAAAAAAATGAGCCAAGGAGTCTATAAACAAGTGATCAGTTCTCAAAGAATTTGAATAGTAATCTTTGGTTTATTTTTATGTTTATTGGTTGCCTGAGTTTTTTTCTGTTTTTTCTTTTAGATTCTAACGGTTAGCCTTCATTTCGCTATTTGAAAACATTAAAATCCTGAGATAAAGGCATCCACAGTCGTCACATCAGTCTTAAGAATGCATTGATTCGTAACGAAAAGTATTCATTGTTAACAGACAACTAATTTCTCTTAGTTTGAAGTACTAGTTTGTTTAAAAAAACAGTATCTGAGAGGATACAGAAAACTGATACTGACTCAACCAGTGCAAAAAAAGCAGCAATTTAAGTGGTGATCGAACCGAGGCTCTGGTTCTACCGTGAGCCACTCATGAGAGAAAGAGGAGAGATAGACAGACGGTGGTCGTCAACTCTAATTTCCTAGTCAATGCAATTACCATGGTTTTCAGTCCAGCGCAGCCAGCTGTTCAACCTTGAATGTCAACTCTTTGGGTTCCGTACCTATAGAATAACAAGTGCTGGGAGTTGGCGGGTTAGAAAGAAAGATTTGTTTGAACGTGACCAGGTGGCCTACTTACGTTACCGCATTTCTACAGCAATGTACACATCTCCTAAGCGTCCTAGACAACTATAGAAAAAGTAAAGGCTTTTGTAAACGGATTAGAATTTAGTTTGGAAAAATAAAATAAAAATCTAATAATGGCCATATGGTTGAAGATTGTGTACACTTACACACCATGTGATAGAGGAATAGAAGGAAAGAAAAAAAAATAGAAATAAGAGAGATAGGGAGAGGTGGAAAGATAAAGGGTGTGAGAGAGAAAGAAAGAGAGTGAGAGGGTCAAGGATAAAAAGAAAGAAAGAATAGAGATATAGAGAAGGGGTAGAGCGAAACGTGAGAGATAGATTTGTTTGTGATTATTTATTATTTTTTTTTCTTTTCTTTAATTTCTGCAGAAAAAGCCGAAAGCGCCCTGAAATCCAAAGTTGCTGGCTCGATTGCAGGGCTGCCCTTTGTATCCTTCCCTCTGGGTAACCCAGACGCATGTAAAGATTCAGGCTTGACATGTCCAGTGCCTGCAAATACCAATGTAAACTACCAGCCAGTGCTGCAAATCTTAAATACCTACCCAAAGGTAAAACATCTTCGGTATACTTTCATAGATAATGCTCTTTGGTCGTAGTTGAAGTTGGAAAAGACAATACAAGCCTCAAATAAAAAATGTCTTAGGGGAAAAATGTGACTTTATTATGTCATTTACACCACACTATAGCCTAATGCTGATGTTAAAGACGTTAAACTTACTCAACAAATCACCTCATTTACACCTAATGGTATCTGATTATATTCAACAAACAAAAACTTTTTGTGACCCAACAGCAAAAATAGCTTTTACAAAAGTGCATTGGGAATTCACTCAAGCTTTACTGAATTCTATTTTTATTTTTGATAATGGAATAAAAATCTTTGTTCAGTGTCTTCCCACATCAAATGAAGGCATGTTTATTCTTTAAGGTTTTTGTAGTTGAAGTTTAAAAAGAATTTTTTCACCCTCAACTTCCACCATGATATGTGACATAAGAATGTTTGGATTACAATACATAAATATTTTGCACTTATAAAGAGAGAGAGAAAGGGAGACAGAAAGTTCATAACATTACCTGAGATGTAACTTTCAGATACCCTACTAATTTAAAAAACAACTCAATTAAGTAGAAAATAAATCCTCTTGATAATAAGTGGATGAAATACACAATGTTTCTCTAACTTGGATCAAAGACATCTTATAACCCCTTTTATATGATCGGTTCTATTTAAGTATATTGTACATGCAGCTAGGAGGTAATTGTTTTTTTAAAAATATATTTCCTTTTTGCATTGCAGGTCAATGTTATTGTTCGATGGGAGTTGCAAGATTCTGATGGAGGGGATGTCTTCTGTGCTCTTATTCCAGCTACCATTACTAGTTAATTTCACATATTTTACAACTCAGATTTTACTTTTTTACAAAACCTCTCAATCTACATATAAAAGAAAATGATCTTGTTATATTTTTGTAACTTATTTCTTCTTTTGCCACGAATCTCTTTCTCTCTTTGAAAAAAAATAATAGTTTTTCTACTAATCTTTAAATTCTTTTTTCTTCTCAATTTGTGTAAATCTGAACATGGATTCTTATCATCACTATTGACACATGTTCCAGTGTGAAAATAGCAAGCATATTGTTTTGTTTTAATTGTTGCAATTCACTTTGTCTTTGATAACACACATTTAGCCTACATTTAATGGTGTAATTTTTAGATAATATTTCTAGTGTTTAAAGAATGAGTATTAAATACTACAATTGAGCAATGTATTGGTTGATTTGTTCGCATTATGCTTCACTAATATCAGCAACCTGACTATAAAAGGTTGTCCATATATAAATTCATTGCCAAGGATGCCTCATGAAAAAAGTAATAGAAAATATAAAGCAGATGTCATGATAGAATAATGTATCTCGTTTTTTTCATTTACAACATAAATGAACCAGAAATGGTCAACATGATACAGAATTAGTAGGGCATAAATAGAACCACAGATTAGCAGCTATATAAAATAGCTAAATTTATGAGGTATGAATTTAGTTTCCTAATCGATGCATATTTTTGTAACCGAGCAGAACAAATGTGGAGCCCGAAATTGATGAGGCACATGAAAGCTTCATTATATCTACACTCGGTTATGATTTAGAAACGCACAGCTCCAAAGATATGTCGTTTTACATAGAAAGTAACATAGTCCTATGTCTTGGTTATATTTTGTGGAATCCCATCAATACATCAGTGTAGAGCTTTTGAAATTGCATAATGCATGTATATTTTAATGAAACAGTTATTTATAATGGAATGATACATTTTAATGTAATACACTTTATTATTCTATCATGTTGTCAAGAAAAGACCATGTTTGCTTTGAGTCAAGAAGTGAATTTTTTAAAATAAAAAATTTATTTTTTCTTGACATTTAAAAACCAAAACAAGTTTGAGCAAGTCAAAAACCTATTCTGCTTAATGTAGGCACATTTTATATGCCTATAGTACCA
>RQTK01000401.1:307758-356875 GCA_003991915.1 Elysia chlorotica
TAATTTAATGTGAGTCCTCACATTTACACTTGTTTTCAATATCATGAAACTGTGAATTGTACACATTTTTTTAATAATCATTTTTTTTTTCATAATGTAAGAGACATCGTCGGAAATGCCACCCTCAAAATACTGTGCTTTATAATATATAAATGCAAAATACATGGTTTTCCCACCTTGATCAAGGCAATAGTCCCTATTGGATAACTTGCCAATCATACCGTGTCCCTGTTTTAAAACACAATGTACAACCAGCCTAACCCACCTTTTTGCAGGAAAGAGATGGTTTGAATATTTCTGGTCAGACTTATGAGTAGGCTTAGAAAGGGAAGAAAACTGATTAATATTGGGCCTAAAAATAATACATGTTGTACATGTGTATTCTCTATTGTATAAAACTTGCCATAAACAAAGACAATTTGTTACCCATAAATAAAAACAACACTGCTGTTTCCTTATGCACATGGTGGGAGAATGGATGTATACTGTTGGTAACATTTCTTGGACTCAGACCCTTGACATTTTAATAATAAAATTGTGAAAAAACATATTTTTGTTTTATTTTTTTTGTATGACTGGGCACACTGCATAAACAATGTATACGTCCATAGTTGTTTACTTGGAAGCACATCTTCATGGATGACCACTCCCAGCTTTTTCTGTCCAATATAAGGACTCTCAGTCTCAGCTGACACAAGAGTTTACACCAAATAGCTATGAAAAACGATACAGTATATTTTTTTGTTGCATTTTATACTTCCTCAGGTTTTGTAATCGAATTGTAGAGATTTGGTTTGAAATGACAAAAGTTAAAACAATCCTGCTCTAGTCTAGGTTACTCTACAGTATGCTGTTTAAGGCCGACTCTCCATGCGTGAAACAAAGAGTAGGCCACACCTCACAGAGGTAACAGAAACTTGCGTTTGGTGCGTTGCAGCATTGCAAGTTTCTTGTGTGGTGTGTCGCATGTGCGCTGTTCTGTCTATCAAAGACTGTGATTCTATTAACATGGAAGATACAGAAATAAACTGATTGTTGATGTAGGAGAACCGGCCATTTGTAACCCAAGCACCCAGGTTATCACAATAAAGATCAACCGAAGCAAGTGTCGTTAAGTTCCTCGTTTGCTGTGTATGACATAAGTTAGTTGAACAGTATATCATCACTTGACATCAGGGAACAGAACGTTCTATGAGAATCTCTTTCAGTTCTCAATAAAAAGTGTTCCAGGCACCACATGACATGCTTTTTTCTTTTTCTCCATAGTTACCATCAGTGCATCTTTATCAGTAGAATCCATTATGGCGAGAGGAAGTGTGCTTTTGAAATTTGAGTCATCGTGTACAAAATGGAGGTGACCAAAGGAGCTCACACATTGTGTGTGTTTTGGGAGAGTTGGCTTTACAGGGTGTTCACTTTTCACATTTTAATGTGAACACAAACATTTTATATGGTGGCCTGTTTATTGTAATACATGGTCTGGGGATATAAGCCAAGCAATCCTTGAATAGATAAAAGAGAGAAATGATGGATGGTCTCTTTGTACTGCATCAGGCTTCAACTTTCAAGCACTGCATTAGGCTGTATCAAGTATAGTCAATGCTTTGATTTTCCTACATAATGAGTCTTCACTCGTAACATTATCACATTAACCTCATGTGCGTTTACCCTTGTCATTATGGTACATGGATAGTCTCAAATAACTCAAGAAGTCAAACTGAACAAAATCTTGTCTTTGAATCACAATAATTTGAGTGATACTCATCATTACTACCGGGTATCACTCTTTACAAATGTAAAAGAAAACAAACTCCTCCATATATTTTAATATGCAGTTTTGTATTTATTTACATAAATCTCCAATTGTGTACTAAACTTCTTTTTTTTTTTTTAATGTACATCAAGTCACCAAACTTGTAGATAAACAACATAAACAATAGTTTATAATCATGAATAAATGTAACAATAAAATAGTCCACATTGGGTGAAACTGATAGTTTGCCTTTAAAGTTTGTATTTTCTTTCTCTGTATTTACAGAATGTTGTGTAATATTCTTCTGTCTTACGACGGCTACTTAATTTTTCTCGATAGAAGCAGTTACTTTAAAAACACAGATTCTTTCTCAGTTTCAGTGGAGTAAATGTTTCTTTAAACATATAACAAACCTGTTTACTTCTTGGCCTTTTTATGACATAAATTAAATATTTTTTTTTAGAATCTTATATAAAAAAATTAATATTGCATACAATTTTTAGGTGTGAGAAAATTTAAATTTTCCATTAAAATTATTCTTTATTGTTAAAATACAGTATTTTGATACAAAATTTGCACTAAGTTTATCTGAGCTCAACAAATATGTAGCAACATGGCAACATTTGTAATAATTTCATTTACGATATATTTTGGAGAAGTACTGAAAAAGAGATATATTTTAATACTCCACTAGGTTATTGTATGATCAGTCAGTCCAAATAAATTGACGATAAAAAAATTAAAAAGAAAAACAACATTCAATATCATTTATGGGACGCAATATTATGGGTCAAATTGATATCCAACAAAGAGTAATGAACAATTTATAAACAATGTCCACAGCAAAATGCAATCTCCTTCAGTACAAGCATCTCAATATGTTTCAGAAGTCAATGGTAAACAGTGTGCAAAGTCATTCCCTAAAAACAGCCAGCTTCTGTACTAGTGCTTATACATTAATGACACCAGGATGGCTTTTGAACCATAACATTATTGGTGAAGCAAGAAAAGAGGGTCAAAAGCAAGCACAAACAATTAAAAGCAAACTTAAGTGAGCCACTGAATGAAGTTTCCGTAACTTTTTGAACAGTGCACAAGTTGACAAATACATGAGAATAAATGATCGAATGAAGGCTTATGATATGAGAAGAGAAATAAACATGAGTATATATTGAGATTGCACACCAGTGAAGGAGGTAAAACATATCATTCATTTTCATAATCTTTCTATCTTAATTCATATAAAACCATCTTCACATGAAAATCCACAAATAAAAAAGTATGTGATTCATCAAATTAAAAAATAAAATGATGTTAGTACAAATTTCACAAATAAGATAAAATCTAGAAAATCAGTTATTTGCAACATTACTTTTTTGTTTGTTTGAAAGCAAAGTTAAAGAAGAGTTTAATTATTAAAAATATTTTCTAATTCTTGTTTCTTGTTTTGTTGTTTTTTTAATTCATAACCAGCAGTCAAGTAGATCAGCAGTTCACCTTTCCTATCAGCGGTCCAAAAATTGAAATTGAAAATTTTCAATGAAAAGAAAACAAATTCTACTTAAAGAAAAAAAAAAACCAATGGAAACATTGTTTTACTATACTGTGAATCTATTTCAAGGAAAATTGTTTTGAAGAAATGTAACCATCGAATGGAAAAATGACCTACAGAAAATCTGATACGATGCAAGATCTACTTCATGTTAAAAAACGATTCTTAATGCCCTTCTCGAAATAATCTAGCCTGACATCTTAATTGCCATTTCAGCAAAATGTTTACAGCATACTATTTCACATGAAATTTTTTTAATGAGTAAGAATAAAGGCACAGGCCCAGATCTCAATGGTTGATATACAACAGCTGAGTATGTGTCACCAACACCGTGCTTCTCAAGAATTATGTGAGAAAAGCTTGTCCTATAGGCCACATAACAATGTATAGTGTAAAATTATATATCACAGCTTGAGTTTGGAAATCTTCGTCTTTCTACAACATGATCTAAAACGTGAAAGATTTTTTAAATTATTACTTTCAAGCTGAAAAAGGTGAAAAAAAAACCTGAAGAACTTGTGTACAAGTTTTCTCTTTACATGTCACCATTTATTGATTCAGTGTGCTATTGTATTCTTCAAGTACTCATTTATCCACTTTAAAAAATTATATTTCCTGCTACATGCACTAAATTAATTTTCAGATAAAACCTTTACCTTTGTGGTAGGATATAACTTTTTTTTTCTGAACTTTATCTTAAAGGGAAAAAGACATTAACAGAGAAATGTCATTTTAAGATCTTGCTAATAGTAGCTAAAAATTGCATTAAAAACGATGGAAATGATGATAATTAGTTGTTTTGCGCTGTAATAGTATCACACAAAAAATCTAACGCAATGATGGAAAAGTGCTACATCACAAAAGAGAAATACAATTTTTAAAAATGTATTGTGTCTAATTTCAACTATAACATTAACTATCTGAAACAAAGATAAACATGTTTTTAAAGGTAAGTAATAGAAAACATATGAATAAAATGAAATTTTGATCATGACAGTTACAAAATATAAAAATCCTTTATAGATATATATATATGCAGACAGCACTTGCACACAGCAAACAATCTTAATCGATCGCAAATGATTATAATAGTATAAGACTGTTATTTCTTTAATTTTTCAAACCTTAATTATATGTTGTATGTATGCCCACAACAATTTTTTAAAATTCAAATACTTAAAAAGAAATAATCTTTCAAGTTTTACGTCATTCCTCCCTTGAAATTACATGTAGAGGTATCAGTAATGCCAATTGGGTCACATTTTTTTTACTAAAATAGAACATGACATTCAACATCATACCAAATGACTTTATTCTTACTGAAAATCCGTAAATTTAAGGGAAATTGGAATAACTGATGTAATCATGTATATCCATTTAAAATTTCTAAAAAGTGGGGCCCCACAGGGACCATAGAGGAGTAAGGAGAAGGGTACAAACCATGACATACTATAAGGGTCTAACGGGTCAATTAGACTACAATTTAGCCTCTCTAATGTAAAAGCAGTAAGCAATGATATCAAAACTAAAAGCAAATGTCTCTACAGTGTAAGACATCAATATTATGTATTTTAGTCCTTGACCACTGTCCAGCCTACACCTGGTGCCTGATGATGTTGTCGCTGCCGGCAAAGCCAGGCTTGGTGATGCCCTCCAAGGCCCTGAGGAGCTCTCGGCCCTGCAGCAGGTGGCTGGTGGAGGCTGGGGCGTTCACCTCACACTCCTGGGTCGTCAAGTTGGGCAGGAGCAGCTGTGGATGTACACGCAAAACGTTGCAGAATGCCTTGAACATTCGAAAATCTTAGATCTCAACTCTTAAAATTGAAATGTAGGCATTGCAGTAGTCAGAGTGGAAATGCTGATTCAGATAAACCCTGTTATAGATAAACTATGGCAAGGTACCAATTCCCTCTATCTGGAGCTGCAGTTTCTGTTTAATATTAACTTAAGATAAGATACAATTTTAGACTGTCTCCAAGAACTTTGTTTCAGGCAGATTCCGCTGCATGTTCTATTTAAGTGTAAGCATTGAAGAAGTTGTTTTGCAGGGCATAGAACTGGTTTTTTTACTTAAGATAGTTAAGAAACCCCCCCCAAAAAAAAAAAAAAGAACCCAACAAAAAACAACAAACAACAGGAATGAGTGGGTATATTAATAATGTTCAACATTGATTGGCGAAAGTGAAGTTAAAAAAAAGCACTGTTACCTGACGTGGCTGTTTCTTCTGTCCCACGGAGCCATCCATGTCATTCAGTTTGAAGCTGTAGTTGCGATCATCTCCACTCAGCAGAAGACTCAATAACATACTGTCCTTCGATGATCTTCTCTCTGGAAAGAAAAATACAGGATAGAAAATGCGTTGATAGTTTTAAAGTTTTAAAACAGTAAGGAAGTAAAGAAATTTTGCATTCAAAAACATCAGACATTCATTTTGTTTAGTTTGTTCTGGTATGTTTGTTTCTCAGCATCCATTGTCAGCAACTAGGCTATATCTTAGACAAGTCCCATGACTAACGTCTGACAACTCTACATGCTGCTAAAGACAGATAGAGCGGGAATATCAGAACTTCTGTCTCAAACAAGCACATCATACTGGCACCATTTAGGTAAAAATTGAATTGATTTCTTAGAGTCCAAAGTCAGCAACTAGGCTAAATTGCGGATAGGACCCAAGGGCAACATGACTAGCCACATGATACTGACACAAAGCCTACCAGTAGTGAACAAGGAGGCAAGAATCAAACATCTCCAGTGGAAAGTCATACGCTAAGCAGTTGGTGCATGGTTAATAATACAAGCCTCAGTTTTAAAAATGAACAGCTTTATTGTATACATGTATATCAATCACCAATCAACTTAATAGACTTGTAAATATAGTCTTCTCACTTTAAAAAGTTATAAAAATAACACATAAATATTCTGAAACTCCCTTTTTTTCTGCTGAGCATTAAAGTACAATCCTGTCTATTTTTCTTTTATTTCAATACACATAGCCATTACCTGGCTGGCCGTAGATGGGAGCCTCTGGCTTGATCAATGCAATGCTTTGATGATGCTGCTGCTGCTGCTGCTTCTGCACCACAACTGATGGGCGTGTTTTGGGAAGCTGTGGTGGAATGGCTTGCGCGATTGGCTGCTCAGGCACTACTTGCTCCAAAAGCTGCTGCTGAAATGCAGTGAGCTGTTCCATCCTAGGCTGCTTAGGCTTGGGAGGGCCCTTCTCTAGACTGTTCATGTCCAATGGCCGTTTCATCTGCAGGTACATTGTGTCTGGGGGCTGCTCAATGCTGGCCACAGCGGTGCTACCTCCTAGCATGTCTTGTATGCTCAGCCTAGGGGGCTGCGGGGGCTCCTCAAACAAAGACTGTTTTGGTCCAAACACTTGCTCTGTTTGACCAAACAACCTGCAAAAGACGTGTCAAGGAAAAATTCTTCCATGAAAATGAAGGCTTAAAAAAGAGACAGTCGAAATAAAAGATTGTATATTGACTTATAATGCTTGTAGACTTCCATTGATATAGTTGTGTCAATAGCCTCGAAACTGGCATCTGCTTACACACTGAACTAAGCCCCCTCCCCCTGAGCGGTATCGGATGCTATTTATAGAAAAAAGGGGGTGCTTGTTGAGTGGTCAAGTCATGTTTAGTCGTTTACTCCTCAATGATTGGATACCTACACTCTCAATGTAAAACTTTTTATAGACCCACAGGCTCCGTGAGTTGGAGTGACAAAGAGATGGCGAAAAGAAGATTTCTCTGATCTTCTTACATGACTCTAGCCTAATCTACCTTTTGTAAAGGTTCACAGGCTCCTGTATGTATTCCCCTCCCCACACCCCCACCATCCGCCCACTCCTATCATCCTTTTGATCGCTTGTACTCCAATACACCGCTGTTCCTATCAGCCTTAGATTACTATAGAAATAATCACCATGCTGGGTCAGTGAAAAATGACAAAAAATAATTTTAAAAATTATATCCGGCTCTGTTAAAACGTGTTCTTACACTTTATAACCAGACCAAAAGCGGGTGGGTAGGGGTGCTTATCAAATAGAAAGAATTATGTTTTATAGGGTGAGCAGGTTCGAAGACGGAGTGGGTTGGTACGTGGAGAGTTCTTGCGGAGACCACTGTATTATTTTAACTTTTGGAAAATTCATGTAAGACCAAAATTTTGATTATTATTATTTTGAAATGGAATGTGTTCAGATCAATGCAAAATCAAAGATGTGGTTGCATAATCACACCACATATACTCAACATGTGAGCAGTGGGATAAGAACATGTTATTAGCTTAGGACTACATACCCTGGGTTCAAGTCCTCAGAAAGCGTGAACAAGACCCCTGAAGATGGAGGGCACAGACCCAAGTCCTGATCGCTGTCCATGGGAATGTACGGCGCACGGCCAGCAAAGTCAATGTTACAGTTGCTGTCCTCGTCATCGGTGCACTTGTCGTCTCCAGTGTTCAGCTTGTTCATTGACTGAAAGAAAGAGTCCATAGACAGCACCTCTCCAGGCAGGGCCATGTTTAGGTACGGCGCTTTCGGACTGCTCATCTGGTGACATAATTAGAGAGAATCAATGATGAGTTTGCGCTTTTGGACTACTCATCTGGTGAAATAATTAGAAAATCAATGAGTTTGCACTTTCGGACTGCTCATCTGGTGAAATAATTAGAAAATCAATGATGAGTTTGCGCTTTCGGACTGCTCATCTGGTGAAATAATTACAGAGAATCAATGAGTTTGCGCTTTCGGACTGCTCATCTGGTGAAATAATTAGAGAGAATCAATGAGTTTGCGCTTTTGGACTGCTCATCTGGTGAAATAATTAGAGAGAATCAATGAGTTTGGTGCTTTTGGACTGCTCATCTGGTGAAATAATTACAGAGAATCAATGAGTTTGCGCTTTCGGACTGCTCATCTGGTGAAATAATTACAGAGAATCAATGAGTTTGCGCTTTCGGACTGCTCATCTGGTGAAATAATTAGAGAGAATCAATGAGTTTGCGCTTTCGGACTGCTCATCTGGTGAAATAATTACAGAGAATCAATGAGTTTGGTGCTTTTGGACTGCTCATCTGGTGAAATAATTACAGAGAATCAATGAGTTTGCGCTTTCGGACTGCTCATCTGGTGAAATAATTACAGAGAATCAATGAGTTTGTTGCTTAGCGTCCAAAATCAGTACATGATGGGAAAAGGTTAACCCAAAAGACAGTCTGCACCACTTGCATGCCTCACAAAACAATTGTGTTTGGATTTCTTTGCATGCTTCACAAATGTTAATATTGTGTTCGTTAAACATTTTCTACGATAAACTAGAAACCAAGTAGCTATTTTGAGGATATGAAAGGAACAAACAAGATATGGAATACTTAATTGAACTTATCAAATTAAAAAACAAAAGTCTTCTCTTTGTGTGGAATTGTGTGCTGCAGGAGGACTTTACACTATATTAAGTAATATATTTAAGAAAGAAAAAATTAATGATCTTTCTTGGCAAGACCTTTTTTCTTCACCGCCAAAAAACATATCAAATCCATGCATATCACTGAAATCTGTTAAGCTGACTTTTTTTTTCCACCAATCTGAACAAAATTTTTGTGGCTTGTCTCAAATCAGGAAATGTTTAACCATTAAAAAAATATATAGCATACTCACTCTAGAAGAGGCAGTTGATGAGAGAATGGAGGCTGGGGAGAGGTTTCTGCGATAACAGGTGTCAGCCAAATAGTCTGGCTCTTGCTTCAAATTACAAGGATCTGGTGAGAGCAAAGCTGATGCATGAGGGGAAAGAAAATAATATCAATATAATGAAGATATTAGAATCCATGTAAAATTTTGAGTAATACAAACAAAAATAAGCAGCATCACAAAATATGTTCACAATTGCAGAACATTTCATATCTTTTACGCCCCCTCCTAAAAATAAAGCCCACGTCAGATTATGATTACTTTTTGGTGTTGTATTTTTAATGTGTATTCACGTATCCAAATTGAATTTAAAATCTATTCTGTAGTTCTATATTTTGGTCTCAACGTGTATGTCTATGCAAATCTACATTATGATTATTATCTGTGTAGACTAGTAAGGTAAGTTTAAGTTAGGTGTCATTACAAAAATTTCATGGTTAAGTAGAACTAGGGGGTATGCAACTCTAAATCATGTAAATGTCTTGCTTAGTAGGAGAGGAAGGAGTGAAATGAATGTTTCCTTTCCAGTCAAAATATGCAAGGCAACCATGGTTTATCAGACAAATCACTTTTTGCATTAAAAAAAACCCACTCTTCATAAACCTTCTTAAAAAAAAAATATGATGGCCAGTTCTAGATATCAGAGTAATAATCTTTCAACCTCTTAAAAATGCATTTGATGCTTACTAACACAATTTAACTAATAATTGAGTGCATTTATATAGCAAGTTCCCCATAGTATAGTACATAAACATTAAGAATCGTTGTGAATAACTATCAAATAATTCTATTTATAAAATCAATACAATAAAAATGAATATTTAAACAGCGAAGAAGTAGAAAAAAAATGGTACATATACAAAAGCACCATATATAAATGTTAAATAATTCGTCCAATAAAGGAAATAGCATGTTTAAACACTCAGATAAAAACAACAACATAGGACTTGTAAATAAATGGTACAATAAAAACATTACACAGAATAATTATATAATAGTTTTATCAACAACATTTATGAATTGATATCTATATTTTATTAGATGACATGGAGTCAATGAAAAATGTAAAAAAAAAATTGTATTAACTCGACTTTTTAAAGTTTGCAAACTATCAGAAGCCAAAATTAGACTGGGGTAGACTATTGTATATGTCAGGACCTGCAAAATTAGAGGTAATAAAATGCATTCTTTTGACTCACCATCTTTGTCAGGAAACACAACTGGCAGAAAGTCATCTCCAGCATTTGGTGCCAGATATTCCAAATCAGACTCCTCGTTGAGAACTAGAGGAGATTACAGGTGGACATTGTTAGGGGTGAAAACAACAATATTTAGAAACACTATGGTTTTAACAAAATAATGAATTAAATTGGAAGCTATATTCAGTCAATGCATTCATAAATGATTAAGGAAGAAAGAAGCTAAATTGCTCAAAATTTGAAACAAAATTAAGCCATATTTGCTGCAGGAAGAATAATTACACATGGTAAAGCTTTATTCAGCCATTGAAGAGGATTTCTTAATAAAATCTTATAGCGTACAGTAACAAGATTTCCATTTTTGTATCTCTTTTATTATTTTGTAATTAATTTGGGGGGGTAAGCATTGAGCAACGCTGTATAGATTCTTATAATGGTGTTAAGTATGTGAAAATCTAAACCAATAACGTTGCATTATATCTAGTTTCATCTTTCCTTTTCAGTTCTTATCTCTATTATTTTGTTTGCCTAAATTTAACAACCTCGAAACATCAAAATGTTAATATGAGTAAAGATCAGTATACACATATAGATTCTTACATGTGATGGTGTCCTTCAGTTGCGGCGGGATAATGAAGCTTTCATTCATGTCTTTAGTCTTCGGAGCAAACAGATTCTCAGTGCTAAGCTCCACCTTTGGAGGGAGATGCTCCAGCAGAGGGTTCACCTGTTTCTGGGCTGGCTGGCGCTCTTGGACATGGGAGAGGACCACATCTCCTTGTTCCACACCACTGGCAAGCAGCAACAAACATATGTGTAAATACATACCATTTACTAACATTTGTGGGAGAGTTAATACCATCCAAAAAATATTCATGCTACAAAGAGAAAAAAAATTGACAGAAATATAATTATTCTATTATTAATATCATAGCATCACCTTTGCTGTTAAAAGGCCCGCTTGATTTTTATCAACCATGTATTAAAGATTTATGAAAATTTAGACATGAGATAAGCCATTTTACAAGTTGAGGTTAGGATAAGCTGTTTATTTTCATTAATCAAAGACAAATGAACAAAACAGAAACTAGCATACTATTAACAGATTCCCAAAATACATCAACAAGTGAAACACTAGAATAGTTATGCTTACCTGATGACGTAGTGCACACACACGACACTCTGTGGTTTGAGAGTGCGACTGTTGTTGATAACCGTAGCTTGAGTGACCACCCACACATATCCACCTTCTTTAGCCAGGAAGCGGTAGGCTTCAGTCACAGTCTGCCCTTTAGAGAAAACTGCAAGACAGAGAAAGGACAAATCTTTTTAAAAGGAAGTTTTAAAAGCGAAAGGCTTCAGTCACAGTCTGCCCTTTAGAGAAAACTGCAAGAAACAGAAAGGACAACACTTTTTAAAAGGAAGTTTTAAAAGCGAAAGGCTTCAGTCAGTTTAGCATTTAGAGTAAATCAGAAAAAAGACAAGAATTTTTTTTTTTAATATCATCTGCCAAACTTGTATGATTTTGCTGAGCTTAAGTACATTTGAGGATTTTTGTTCTATACTCTCAAATTACTTCATCTTCTTGTTTTCCTTCCATGACTGATGCATATTTTACTCTATTTACGCTAAAAACAAAACTTAGATCAATATATTAATAATAAAAAATACAAATTACTTACGATCTTTGAAAGCCTTCTCTATTTTCTCATAGTCCAGGCCGTGATGGAAATCATAAATGGATTTCCCCATCATGTCCTGACTGGGGAATCCGACCAACTCTTCAATTCTGGAGAGAAAAATGGAGAAAGAGAAAAAAACGTAACAAACTCCTTATAAGATATTGATCTCTAAAACATGTTCTTTTCCAATGACTGAGTCAAACACAGTGTAATGCGAGTCGGAAAATACAGATTGTCAGCCCGGTTGAATTTATTGTCTTATCTACACACACCAGTGTTTTGAGAAAATTGCGTTTCAAGATTTTAATGTGTACAAAATTCAAACCATAAAAAAACAGCCTTTTTAAATGTTATATAGTAATTAAGGAATACAAAAGGAGTTATCTGAGTGTATTTAAGAGTTTTTTTTTCAGATTTTAGGTGATTTTTCATTAGGATTTTGCTATATGTACCATTACATTTTTGCGCAAAATTCGTGGTTAAAATCTTCCTCACTACTGGTTGACTCGGTGCCCGTATAATAAGAGTGATCAAATCCCAGATATCTCACAGTAGGATCCCGTCACATTGAAGGGCTTTTTTGGAGATCTTAAAAAATGTTAAACTAGCAGACAGCGTTCCTTTCTCCAAACAGAGATCAAGGGACAGAGATAGGATAGAGATTTTAAATTAAGCTTTTCACCTGACAAGATTTAAGGCATATTCCTTGTGTGTGCACTATTTAGGGGAATTTTCAAAAATTCATTAAAGGGAAAAGTTTTTATATTTATTATTTCGACATGGAAGGTATGCAGAGGTCCAATGTCAATCGCATTTTAATGCCCACAGAATAAGTGCGACGTAATGGGAAAAGGTTAAAAAACAAACAAACAAGCAAACATAGGAACCAACTAACCTGTCGTCACAGAAGAGAAAGCGCATGTCCATGCTGTGCTTCGACAGGAACGTCTTGCTGTCCAGCAGGACCTCGATGTTGGATGGGTGCGGAATCGGCTCCGCCACCCCAACCAGAAACGGGAAGCCCGACGCCGAGCTCTGGCCCGGGCTGCTGACTTCCTCAGCGCTTTCACTTCCACTCGTCTTGCTCGCTGGGCTGCTGGAGCCGAGACTCGCATCACCAGACTTCACGAGAAGGCGCCCAGTGAACTTCATCGGCTGTGGGCATAACCATACATATCAGGAGAGATTTGTTTACTAAAACTTTACGCTAGAACTTTAAAAGATAGAGGTAAAAACACTCTCTACCTAAGCAAGCGTGAAGTTTCATTTAAGCAAATAACGTATAGACTAATCTTTCCTTATTATATAAAAAATCACATTGATTGTAAATAATCATTAAAAGTTGATTTTTTAAAAACAAATTGTGGAAAGAACTGCAAATATATGACCCATAGATTTAAACAACAAGAACAAAAGAAAGATCATCATGAATTTATTCATCATTGAAGTCAATAATTATGTTTCGTTAGTAAATTTAGGTGGGAAATTTGAAATTGATATTGACAAACCATGTCTGATTAACACTCTGAAAAACTGAAACATGAAACATGACAAATAAACATACATTACAGTGACAACAAAACTACACAGTTTCAGCATTGAAGTCAAGGTGAATGGGTTTAGTTAGTACCTTGTACGTGGCAGATTTGAGGTTGACATTGCGCCCCTTGGAGGTGAGCGTGCACTTGAGCCGCAGGAGTTGAGCCCTGCTTTCCTTGTGGTCAAGCCTGCCAGAGTGACCCTCGGACCGTCCAGCTCGGTCACTGTCAGAGGCAGCGCCATGCCTCGGGGTGAGCATCTCTTTGATCTCTTCATGGTCACACGGGTGGGCAAACTCGTAGATGCTTTGTCCAATCAACTCAATCTGATTGTTGAACAACAATGGATGGACATGTGAAGTTAAAGTTATCAAGCATGAGATTTACTAGATTATTATAGTACATATTAGCAACAGTTTGATATAAATGCAATTTTAGCTCAAGGTAAAAAGCAAAAAAAGAAAATTAAAATGGTATCAGTTTTAAAACATAATTGAAAAAGAAGTGATCTAAATACAACAACTAAAATGCTCGGTAAATCATAATTGGGAAAATTAACTAGGAATTAAAACTATATTAGACTAAAGTGCTATAATTTAGACAAGATTTTGCAAGTTTAGTAACCAGCTACCAAAACAAGAAATGAAACAAAGGGAAGAACTGGAAGTATTTCTAGGGTAAGAAGGACTATAAATCTAAAATGCAAACACAAGAAGCTCATTATTAATAAACCTGAAAAACTCCCAATAGTTAGACTCAAAATTTTACTTCAAGGGGTAGTATGTAAAACAGTGCTATAGAAAAGGACACCCGACGAGGGGTGGTTTTTAATCATAAAAACTACATTTACACCTTGGTCTAAGTTAACAGCACTGTTGCACCTACTACACTGTAATCTGGGGCCGCAAGTACAATGCCACAGTAGCTAGCAACTCGTAAGAAAATGCGATAGAGGTCTTAAGCAACCATGACTTTGTACTTATCGCCCAAAGTCTAGATCTATAAATTGACGCCACTACCCAGATTTCACAGCTTCTGAGGCGTGGTGGCCCTGGGGTAGAGCATCACCATATGACCCAGAGGGTTTATTTTGCAGGCTCTCCCTACAGGTCTCGTCAGAGTAAGTATAATGATATGACCAAGTCTAGAGTATTTTGCACCGAGATCCCTGCGCCCTATAGGATCTTAATTTAGAGCTGCTAAGCTAGGAAAGAGAGCTTTCTGCTAACAAAGCTCTCACTCTTCTCACTGACCTGCTGCAAACCCAGGTACTTGCCCACAGATTCAGACAGGTAGACAATGTCACCGTCGTGCGACAGAATGAAGGCAAAGCCCTCCAGCGCCTTTTGGTACAGATGATCGCAAGAGTCACTGTTGCTGCTGGCAACATCCCCATGTCTTTTCAGGACATTGTCTGGTGACAGAAGAGAAAAACCATCAAATTTGAAAAAGATTTATATAGTAGTAATGATAGTTCCATTCAGTCCACCAATCAATAAAATAGTATGCCGAGGTATTGAAGTGCAGGAATACATAACAAAAAAGCAAAAAAAACAACAAAACAAAACAAAGCCAACAACAACAAACAAACGAAAAAGGACTACCACATTTGGTACTCTGTTGATGTATAAGTGTTGATTCTACTCTTACCAAATTTTCTTTATGAGAATGTGTATAGGCCTACTTAAAAACAATAACACAAACACGCTTTTTGTGTAAAAATGCATTCTATATTTACAGCTGATGGTTATGAAAAGATTTTAAACGATCACAAATTTCAACCACCATGCACAAGGTAAATAAAAAAAAACAACAAAAACAGCAAAACTCTTTTTTTTATATAATATAAACTCCTTTGCTAATGGCAATTTGGTTAAAAAAGAAATTAGAACCAATACACATTGCTACTGCAACTGGTACCAAAAATTACATATGTCTCCTAACAACATCACAAATGCACAGGTTTGCTAACGGAGACATATTATGTATAATCACACAATCAATCAGGCTACATGCAGCCTACTAAGGTTGCGGAAGAAATATAGAAAAGGGTGTAAATTACTAATTATACTCGTAAAATAAATGTAAGATGAAAGAAAGACAAGAGTGTGAAAAACAAATCCCAAAAAGTTCATTTTAATAAGAGGTAAAAAAGAAAAGAAACATTCTCCCACTAAAGTATCTCAAGCACTAATACCGTTTCCCAATCGTAGATTTAAAAAAAAAAGTGTTTTCTTTACGAATGAGAAATGCTAAGCAGTAACTAGTGTTCTGAGTTGATTTGAGTTGAGTTGGTTTTAACGTCCAACATCAGCACTATATAGGCTATATTGTGGACGGGCATCAACACGGACGTCGACAATTTTATGTCCTGCCACACACGAGACAGTGTGGGGATACCATGACTCCTGTCTCAGACGGTCACATTATACTGACACCGATCCAACCAGTAGGGAACCGCCAGGATTCGAACTCGGGACTGTTTGCGTCGGAAGTCGATGACCTACCCCTGGACCACCGCGCCCCCCAACTAGTGTTTTGCAATAAGACTGGCGTGTCCCATTTGCTTCCTGAAAACCACTGCCAGCACTGATACAGTGATAGGAAACGCAGTAAGTGCGGGCTAAACAACTAAGGATGTTCAAATAGCACGGATTCAGGAGCATTACACTTATCGCTGGCACGGCTCCAGCTTCCAAAATGTGAACGGAAGTGTTGAACACAATATCATTAAAATATTAGGAAACCATTTAGGGAGGGGGGCACACCATGCGATAACGATTGAGTTGTTCCAATCAATTGGGCTAAAAAAAAAAAGGAAATTATTTTCAAAAGTGTTATCTTTCATATCCTTTATGTTTAAACTTGCTTTTGGGCGAACGTTTGATGCTAAGAAGTCGAATGAAGATTATCTTGCGATAAATAATGGATAAAAGCATTCTCCCCTTCCCGTTTAGCCTCTCACGCTATCTTTAACACTTAAATCGATATCTCTCAGGTTTTCCATGTAACAAACTAAAACCATCATTCCACAGTGGCGTACCGCCTAGATTCTCCACGTCTTTATGATTTTTGAGCGAATTTTTTTTTAAACCGATGAGTATTTTTAAACTAACAGTTTGTCTGAAGCCACTTAACTATCTGAAGCTATGAAAAAGTGAAAAGATCAAGACCCATTACGCATTATTCAAAAAATACCAGGATACGAGGAGAAAAAAACAAGAAGAAGAAAAAAAAGACCACCGAGGAGAAGATTTCTTTATACAACGCAATCGCATTTTGTCTACAGATGTAGATTGAGTGTCACGCGAGAGTCAAACAGGAGCTCAACTGTCTGGGATGCTGGTGGCAGGCGATGTTTATCTGGGTCTGCACGGCCTGGCTCACACGCAGAGTTCAGTGGGTGAAATTATCAGTTTGGACAGTAACAGTTCTGCTCACAGCCAGCTTTAACGTCCAACAGCAGCACTATATAGGACCCCAAGACGGACGTCTGACAATTTGATTTGGTGCACGGTCTCCTTACTATATTTGGGAATGTTTCGTGCTGCCTAAATTCTTGTCTGAAATGCGCGATCTTCAACACAAATTGGGGGGCGCGGTGGTCCAGGGGTAGAACATCGACTTCCGACGCAAAAGGTCCCGAGTTCAATCCTGGCTGTTGCGTTCCCTACTGATTGGGTCGGTGTCAGTATAAAGTGACCAGCTGAGACAGGAGTCATGATATCCCCGCCCTGTCTCTTGTGTGGCAGTACAAAAATAAAAGGCTCGAATGTTTTAAAAGAACTGAAATCTAAATTTTTTAGAGACTTTAACAACAATTTAAACAAGAATAATAAGAAGCAGCCAAAACTCATGACAAAATTGTTATTGACAATAGCTTGCAAAAATAAATCAAATAAACATGAAGGAAAATTGCGCACTAACGACAAGTTATCAGCACCTTTCTGCTGTGTTACTAGATCCCCAAGTTACTTTAACCCAAATAATTATCATTATCACAGTCATCCATTTGTTGAACTGATGAATGTACAAAATACAGGATTACAAATGTAATAATTAAGCATCGGACATCGCCCCAGAGTAACCGCTTGATCCTTCATTAAACATTTGGAACGGAATATTGTTACCCCGTAAAGTTCTAAGTGAACGTTGGTTAACAACAGGTTGCCCACGTTTTCAAAATGTGTTTACACAAGCTAGCTCACGGACGCCTTTGAAACAAAACAAAATGTCCTTATCGTTCATAGCCATCTCGTTCTCAGCGTTTCTATTTCATGAAAATTCCACAATTATCTTACAGCTAGCAGCAAGAATGTGGCATCCCATATTTTCTTCGTGTTCCAAAAAGTCTTATTTCGACTGCACAGGGTCGATCACAGTACACTAATACACAGTAATAGAGGTGCCAAGAGAGGAAACAATTAATGCTATCCTGATTCACCTCTATTACTGTGTATTAGTGTACTGTGATCGACCCTGTGCAGTCGAAATAAGACTTTTTGGAACAAGAAGAAAATATGGGATGCCACATTCTTGCTGCTAGCTGTAAGATAATTGTGGAATTTTCATGAAATAGAAACGAATAATTGGCAGCTCATTGTCCATTCCCTGTATCTATGACGCGGGTGAGTTCAGCTTGTTTTAATGTCACTTGCCACAAAATCCTAATCCCGCCCGCTTTTATCAAAAAGGGAAAAAAAAAGTGTACGTAAGGTAGCGAGTTATGTCCACTTTGCTAGTGTTAGTGTATTAAAGAGAGTTTTTGTTCGTGGTGTTTGTAATTAAAGTGCAAGCAGGATAGGGAAGAGATTAAATCGACGAAGGAGAAAGTGAACTAAACAACTCCATCACCAAGATCACCACACACCGGTTGCCGCGTCAACGCTCTCTATAAAAAATGTTATGGGCCAGCCCCTTTAAACTAAAAGACCGAGCTTGTTTGCTGCACCGAATGCTGCATTCTTAATCTCTCACAATCTTCTACGTGACGTATTAATATCTCCAACAAGAGTTACTGTATGAAGCAGCCTACACAGCCACTTGACGCGCTAGGCGTGAATTAATAATGATACAAATGCGCATTTCGGCCACAGACATGCGCCACAGTGCTTGAGGCCAGCAGTCTCAGTGGCGCGAAGAACTGCCTCTGAAACAATTCACAGCAGGCAGCTCTTGGCGCTCCACTTGGGAGAATAAGTAAATTAAGTATCAGTGGGCTGTTCTATACAAGCGCTAAGCATGGGCAATTTGTAATGGATTTGCATTAGCACAAAATTAATGACCAATATGAGATACTCTTCCCTTTCCTTCTTCTCCTCATTTATTATATTATTATTATTATTATTATTATTATTATTATTATTATTATTATTATTATCATCATCATCATCATCATCATCATCATCATCATCATCATCATCATCATCATCATCATCATCATCATCATCATCATCATCATCATCATCATTATTATTAATCTCAAATATTTTACTCTTTTACATTAAAATGAAACGTTTCCGTTTTATAAAGCGGTGGGAAATCACTTGTGAAAAAATTATATTTTTTTTTTTTTTTTACTAAGATCCTCTACAGTTCGTGCAATTGTGGAAAGAGAGCTTCCGGAGTACGGTATCGATCTGGCCCGCACCCACGCAAGCAAATAATCACAAGTATGCGTATCAAGTGCACGGTATCACGGCCCTCTTTCACCCTACAGGAAGACTGAAATATACACCCCCTTCAAGAACTTTACGCTTCATCAGTAGGAACAATTTAGATTGTATTAAACATGTGCATGCAAGTCAACTACTAAAAAGGCAACATATATTATAATAACGTATTATTTTTTTTATACAGCAACATTAGGTGTTATTGTTGCTTGATAAAGATTGAAATATTACTAACTAAATGTGCCAGTAAAAAATCTGGTCTGCAAATAGAACACAGTTTGCTTCAATTATCACAAATGGGGGAAAAAACTTTATAGCGCAGAGTATAGTAGTTATTGGATTGAGGATGGGAAAAAGGAAATCATGAAATTGAAGGCTTTTGCCTTGCACAAAAGTTAATTGAACCTATTCCATGCATGATAAACGTTGTCAATATTCCACCATGTTCGTATTACCGCTGAATGGAATCTATATCCGCTTCGACAGAAACTGCATGATGATTATTCCAATTCTGAAGACACTTCAGTCCTCGCTATTGATGTCACAGCAGTCGAGCAATAGGGATATCCATCTCGTAAGAATATCACAAATAATAGTATCTATATATTATAAGTAGTAGCAGTATTAGTAGTAATACTGAAAGTAGCAGCAGTAGTAGTAGTAGTAGTAGTAGTAGTAGTAGTAGTAGTAGTAGTAGTAGTAGTAGTAGTAGTAGTAGTAGTAGTAGTAGTAGTAGTAGTAGTAGTAGTAGTAGTAGTAGTAGTAGTAGTAGTAGTAGTAGTAGTAGTAGCAGCAGCAGTAGTAGATAATGCAGTAATAGTACTATTGGCATAAGTAACGATAGCAGCAGCAGTATTAGCAATAACTGTATTGCTGGTGCTAGAAGTTGCGTAATAATAGCGGCCAGAAAGCTATACATTACAATGATCACGCGATGGGAAAGAAAGAACAAGCTACTAAAACCGAGTTGCAGACACAAACCACCAGTATCACCCAACATTCGCCATCTACTAGCATCAGGAGCGAGTGTTAAATCGTCCTTGTCCATCCGCAAATGATTGATACAAAGTGGATAAAAGCGCCACGCTCGGGAAATCCCGATTCCAATAATTATTTCAGCCCGGTTCCCGGAAACTGGTGGGGCGACACGTCTTAAAGGCCGTTTTATTGCGGTCTATTGGCTTTTAATGTATATTAAAGCTTTTCTAATTTTGTTTTACCCCTTCCACCTTTTAAAAGAGAGGATTACTTTCGCTTTCCCAATCAATAGTCTATTTTTTAAGAAGTGGGCCAGGGTAAAACGGTCTAACTGTACTGTGTACTTTTTGAAATATACATCTATTTGTCATTTTATTTTTACCAATACAAAACAGGCGCATATGTCTAAAAATGCAGTTTTGATTAACGACAGAGAATCAATAAAACCCATTGTTTTTGTACTATTTATACATTATTTTATATTATCTGCAAATCATTATGAAGGTAACGGTAACGCTCAAATGTAGACATTATTCATTCAATTTGGAATTTTGTTTTGGGCAGATTAACTTTATCAAAACACAAAAAACACAAACTGAGCATCACATTATTCGTGCTATACACATACAAACAGAATCAATCACCTACAAATATAACGTATCTAACATACTTCATAGGAGGAAGGAAAAAAAAAAAGAATTGTATTATTTGAGAATACAAAGACAAGTTAATAAACTAAAATCATTGTTATTACTTTTACTAGCAACTTCTTCAATACTCAGTTAATCGATAAAAAATCGTTAAAAAAAAGATTAAATAGTGTGCGTTCAAAACTGGCGACAACACAAAGTAATGAGCGCCGTTAACAGCCAATCCATACCAGTATTCAAATCATCTGCCACAACAGATAGGCTATAGTCGGTTAAAAATCACAAGTGCAATATTCTGGACTTTTAATCTCGTGTGAATGGATTTAAGTAAGAAGACTTTGCTTACCTATACACGATATGACAATTATATACCCAAGCCATAAAAGCAAAGTATTGCTCACGTTTAGGGTCTTGGAGAGAAGGTACAGACCGACCTGAGCTCGCCTCTCAACCAGGACCAAGCCGCATAATTATGGCATCGTTATGTTATTGTGACACGATCTGCATACGCTGTGACCATAGCGAATTATATGAGACTATAAGGTGAACTGTAGAACTTAGCGAGCTTCCTTCCTTCCTGCCCGTACATTTTATATCCCTTCCCTCCCTGGTTCTCTATCTCCTTCATACCATCCTCTACCTCTGTTACTCCCTCGCACAACCGATGCGTTTTTATCAGTCGGATGTTCCTAGTGCAAAATGAATTATAGATCTAGGTCGGCATTTTAACTGATTGACATTTTATTTCACACATACACGAAAACAATTTCAGTGGAGAGTTTCTGCTACTACTGTTGACACATTGCTCGATGAGGGTCATATTAGTTAGTAAAAATGTTCTTTTGTATATCAATACACAAAGATGTTCTGAAACGTTTTTCTGTATAATTTTCCATTCTTACTTCTTTACAGAAAGATGGAGGAGCATAACCTAAAATGACTTTATATAATTAGCACACAATTAAAGTAAGGGTCTCTCTAATCCTGTGGAAAAAAATATTGAAAAGACCAGACGATGTGTCAATTACTTTTCATGCGTTTTTATCTTGAACTTTAAGGTTAAGAAACAAAATGTTACACTTCTTATTGTGTAATAAATTAACGTTTAGACATACAGCCATACAAACAGCAGGGGAACATTGTCACCACCTCATTTGTCTATTTTGTCTAGTATTTTCTCTGACCAAAGTCAAGGTTTTTACAATTTTTGTTTTATTATTATTTCTCTTTTCTATTTAATACAAAAAAAAAACAAACAAACACAAAACAACAGGATACATGGAATAGATACAAGCGACTGTTATAATTATAACAACTTAATTATTGATAACAATAAAGTACTTCTTATCTTCTTATAAAGCCGATAATAATAAAGGTTGTATTGAAAGAGATACGGAAAGTACAAAAAGACAGAACAAACAAATACACATATAAACAAGCACGCAAATAATTTAAAAAAACAACCCACAAAATAAAACACAAAAAAAAACAGAAAAGAAAATAACAACAAACAAAAACACCACAAAAAACAACAACCAACAACAGATAAAGAAAAAACAACAAAATAATTAACAACAAATAAAGAACAAACAAACAAAAAACAAATGACATCTACATCTAAAGAAACTTATAATAGTATCTATATATTAAAAAAAAATTAGTGCTCATTGTTGGCTCCCCGTCTCGATTTTTGCCAAGACCTTTGATATTATCTAAAAATTCAATGTACCCCTCCGGCAAAGGCCAATCTGTATTATTAGGCCAATCGCTTTCCTCTTCCCTTTTGTAAAAGTAGCTCGTGTCCTAGGAAAAAAAAAAAACAACGGTGTGCACTTTGGCACATGAGAGCGTTCTAACAAGTTTGTTCACCGTAGATTTACCCAGTTATTAAAAAACAAAGTCAACTGACTCAGGAATCATTTAAAATCTAGAACTGAAATATTTGACCAAGAAGCACGACTCAACTGTATCATGAGCGAAATTTAATAGGGACATGCTGACCATCGCTTTTTAAAAAGCAGTTGTTTTTTAGACCTTTGATATTATCTAAAATTTCAATGTACCCCTGCAACAAAAGCTGTATTATTAGGCCAATCGCTTTCCATTTCCTTTTTGTTTAAGTAGCATGTTTCCTAAAAATACAAAAAACGGTGTGCACTTTGGCACTTGAGAGCGTTAATTGTAAAAAGTTTGTTCACCGCAGATTTATCCAGTCACTTAACAACAATGACAACTGACTCAGGAATAATTAAGAACCTAGAACTGAAATATTTGACCAAGAAGCACGACTCAACTGTATCATGAGCGAAATTTAATTGTGTAAGATCTAGATTGGAGCTGTTACGTGGCAGGTGAGAAAAAGAGTCGTCGTATAAGACGACCCAGATACTTAGCAGCAACACTAAACCTAATCAAATCCCCTTAACCACACAACCACAAACGTAGACCCAGCTTCAGATCTGCTACACCACCACAGCTAAACCAAGCGTGGGTCGACAGTATCATAAGACAAAGTTGTCGATCCTGGTATATCTTGCCCAAGCAACACAGATGCCAGCCGAAGCATGTGATGCCAGGATCAAAGGTCACCGGTCAGCGGGGAATCGCTCTTCGCACATACACGCGAGCCTAGATTCTGGCTTGGCCAGCTATCTAGGTCAAATTGTGCCCAGCGGTTATGCGATTAGCTAACTTTTCAAATATTTAAAAAACTACGCTGATTTCATATATCATTTTTATTGTGACCCTATTTTATTACTATCTGAGACTAAATATACTACTTGGATCTATACTTATGAAGGCATTCTGGAGAAAAGTGTGTTTAAAGTTTTGAATCGAGAGCCGGAAAACAATGGCGGTCGTCCAACACAGATCAAGTTTTGCCTCCCCATAGCAAAACACAGAAACCGTCGTGCGACGCGGAAGCTGGTAACCGTCGCACGACAGCCGGTTTATCTTCAGAAACGATTAACCACTGAAAATTGGATCTCCGCATATTGCCTGTGTATGGCCAGGATGCATGTATGAGTTGGTATATTTTCAGCCTAGACTGGGGCTTTCAACAGTTGATCCAGATACTTAGCAGCCACTCAATCCAAATCAAATCCCCTTAACCACACAACCACAAACGTAGACCCAGCTTCAGATCTGCTACACCACCATAAAAAGAAGGTAGACCCACACGGATTAGATCTAGATCTACATCACCAGTAACACCTCCACCTGACATCAGTCAGGCAGCTTCTACAGTTATACTTGCCAACTGCCTCAAACAATGACAATAGAACTTGATCAGTTGTATGTAGCTATGTCAAGAGTTAAAGGCTATAGGCCCTAATGGTTTGCAATTTGGATTGACACCCCCATCAGAACTCTATGGCTATGACAGGCTACACCAATAATGCTGTCTTCAAATCAGCATTGATATTATAATGGTGAGAACAATATTTTCTGTCAACATAGCATCAATTCCATGGGTATTGATTTAAACTTTTAATCCCGCGAATTCGTGAGCCTTCAACTAGTTCCTATTAAAAATTTAATTAATTCTTAAAGTAAATTACACTAAACTTAATCCAACAAGAGTATGTTTTATCTAATGAAGACAATTAATTCATTGAGTAAAACAATATGATTGGCAAGCTATTCCTAATTATGTATAGCGATTATGGTGAAAAAGAAGATAATGCTGGTGGAACCTACAATTGATGATGATTGTAATGATGCTGCTACTGCTGGTGGTGGTGCTGATGCTGACAATGATGATAACGTTGATGGTGTTGATGATGATGATGATGATGATGATGATGATGATGATGATGATGATGATGATGATGATGATGATGATGATGATGATGATGATGATGATGATGATGACGATGATGATGATAATGGTAATGTTGATGATGATGAAGGTGGTGATGATTACGTTGAACATGGTGATGATGATGCAAATAATGTACAAAAGTAAAATAGTGGTTGTCTTGTCTCTCTGTCTTTATTTTTCAGACAGTGAATAATGTATTGAAGTTGGTTGGCCCAATCCATGATCTATGGCCAATCTCAGGTTGATATACTGTTGAATAAACTAAAAATTCCTCACGGTGATGAAAAAAAAAAAAAAAAAATCAAAGGCAAAAGATAACTCGAAATTATATTATTGTTTGAACTTTAGCGTATCGAAATCTGCTTAAAGGAAACCAAACCTTAAACTGCACAGCAACCTACTTGCTTGTCCTCATTTCTGAACTTAGACCATCAGGTAGTTAATGATTGGATGACTGAACAGGCACTAGGTGGCAATTTCAAAGAATAGTAATTGCGCGCGCGCGCGTGTGTGTGTGTGTGTGTGTGAGAGACAGAGAGAGAAATAGATAGATAGAGAGAGAGAGAGAGAGAGAGAGAGAGAGAGAGAGAGAGAGAGAGAGAGAGAGAGAGAGAGAGAGAGAGAAAGAAGACAGACTACACCTATAATGCTGTCTTCAAATCAGCATTAATATGATATTGGTGAGAACAATATTTTCTGTCAACATAGCATCAATGCCAACACGGGTATTAGTTTAAACTTTTAATCCCACGAATTCGTGAGCCTTCAACTAGTTCCTATTATAAATTTAATTAATTCTTAAAGTAAATTACACTAAACTTAATCCAACAAGAGTATGTTTTATCTAATGAAGACAATTAATTCATTGAGTAAAACAATATGATTGGGCAAGCTATTCCTAATTATGTATAGCGATTATGGTGAAAAAGAAGATAATCCTCGTGGAACCTACAATTGATGATGATTGTAATGATGCTGCTGCTACTGCTGGTGGTGGTGCTGATGCTGACAATGATGATAACGTTGATGGTGTTGATGATGATGATGATGATGATGATGATGATGATGATGATGATGATGATGATAATTATGATGATGACGTTGATGGCGACGATGATGAAAATGGTAATGTTGATGATGATGAAGGTGGTGATGACTATATTGAACATGGTGATGATGATGCACTAATGTACAAAAGTAAAATAGTGGTTGTCTTGTCTCTCTGTCTTTATTTTTCAGACAGTGAATAATGTATTGAAGTTGGTTGGCCCAATCTCATGATATACTGTTGAATAAACTAAAAATTCCTCACGGTGATGAAAAACAAAAACAAAAAATCAAAGGCAAAAGATAACTGTCTTTTAACTCGAAATTATATTATTGTTTGAACTTTAGCGTATCGAAATCTGCTTAAAGGAAACCAAACCTTAAACTGCACAGCAACCTACTTGCTTGTCCTCATTTCTGAACTTAGACCATCAGGTGGTTAATGATTGGATGACTGAACAGGCACTAGGTGGCAATTTCAAAGAATAGTAATTGCGCGCGCGCGCGTGTGTGTGTGTGTGTGTGTGAGAGAGAGAAATAGATAGAGAGAGAGAGAGAGAGAAAGAGAGAGAGAGAGAGAGAGAGAGAGAGAGAGAGAGAGAGAGAGAGAGAGAGAGAGAGAGAGAGAGAGAGAGAGAGAGAGAGATAGATAGAGAGAGAGAGAGAAAAAGAAGGAGGAGGAGAAAGAAGAAGAAGAAGAAGAAGAAGAAGAAGAAGAAGAAGAAGAAGAAGAAGAAGAAGAAGAAGAAGAAGAAGAAAAGAAGAAGAAGAAGAAGAAGAAGAAGAAGAAGAAGAAGAAGAAGAAGAAGAAGAAGAAGAAGAAGAAGAAAATAAATACAAGAGGCTAGGGTCAAGGAAGCACTGTGCAAAAGATGCCGAGATAACTGTGAGTGATTTTTCATTTACAGCGACCACAGTGATCGATTCCTCAAACTAGACAACCGCGCCATGATAAAAATAACGGTGAGCCATATGGTACAATGACCATAGTTTGTGCCAAAACCGCTATCTTTAATACCGGGAATTACAAAACTCGCCATGTTGAATCGATAATACAAATTAAAAACAAATAGAAACAAAAAATATTTATATAAATACTAGCTTCGTTTCTTTAATTTTTTTTTAAATTTGTAAAGAGCGGTTTATCTGGCTCTTCCTTGCGGTTATAAGTTAATGCTCGAAGGAGAATTCTATAGAGATAAAGCATTTTTTTCCCTTTAAGCAACAGACGTTCAAGTACACAACCAAAGAGAATGGCTTAAAGAGGGCCGGGTGCTTTCTTTAAATCAAAGTACAGACGGCAAAAAAAACAAACAAACACAAATATTGTAAAGCATGGTAAAAACAAGCAAACCCCAAGCCAAACGACAACTGGAAATTACTTTTTTTTTTTTAAAGAAAAGAAAAAAGGATTGACATAGTTCAACCCATTTCAAAACAGATAAAGGGAAAAACAATACATGTACACAACTCTATCTTTATTTGAACATCCAAAATAATGTGCCACTAAAATCGTTACCACTTGAGCTCTTTGCACCAATCTCTTGCCACTATGAGCCTAGAAAGAGACAAATTAGTAAGAGACCCGGGTATCGCTCTGACCACACCAGAAAACACCACGGTAAATGTTTAACTTTGGCTTGCTGTGCAAGCTCGATAGGTCGTGTTGGGGTTTTGTGTGTGTGTTTATGTTTTTAAAGATCCAATCGCATATTCTTCTAAAGTTACTTGAAAACAAACAGTAAAACGAGTGATGTCGAAATGCCATGCACCGTACTGCTGTGATGTGTGTAGATACCTAGACCAGCATTCGCTTTGGACTCTCATCTCACCGTAGAGAAATGTATCACAGCACAACCGCCGGGTTAAATTAAACAATAAGCCACTCTAAAGTATGTGATTCGCAACAACGTAAACAATGCGAAATTAAACAAAAACAAGCCTTAGTAACTGACAGATTAGCAGTGGATTATGTCTTTGAAACTTACCACGGCCAGGCTTTCCAAGTAACACAGGAGCATCAGAATTGCCCAACAGCAAAAAGATCGATATATTTAACATCCAAAGCAAATACGCATAACTCCCATAACCCTTCAATTTGGAATCGAACCAACAAAATAATGTCAGAACCTATTTCACTCGCCAAGACAGATACTAAGACTAGGACACTTTTAAGATTTATCCTGACAGACTTCCGACGATTATTCTTTATTAGTTAAAGATTCATGTAAAAAATATCCAGATGCTCGACTCTTCAGTGAACGAGCCACTATCATAGAACCTTTAACAAAACATTTTCCCAAAAGATGTAAAGCAAAACGATAGCTATCTTTTGCATTATTTGCAATCATATAAATGTGCAAATTGGCTATAAAGTGTCCCACAGTTCACAATATGCACTAACATAGTGCATCACTGGTCAAATATACTGAATAACGAAAAACTGAAAATCGAGGAAATGATAATGATAATGATGATGATAATAATAATAATAATAATAATAATAATAATAGTAATAATAATAATAATAATGATAATAATAATAATAATAATCTCCTTTACCTTTATTCACTGAATGGTTGGTGATTATTGGTGTTGGTCTAAGATACCACTAGTCTTTGTACAGACTAATCTTTGACTATAAGATGGTCCGTGATTTGTGCATGGTGATCCGCGAAAAAAAAACAAACAAAAATAAGCTGCTTTGTACACGAGACAAAGTTATTGACACACGTCATGCACAAGCGCAGTGCGCTGTGAGTTTTGATTTATTTCTTTTCTGTTCAGTATTTTCGATGCATTATCACTGAAACGAGTGCTACTATTATTTCCTTACACGTCGCTCTGGCAGGTCCCTTCATTAATTGATTTTTAAACTCTAAAAAAAGTTATGTTTTCCCACCAAAAGGTATAAGCATGAAATAAAATTAGCCCAAATACTGACACGTCGACACAATCTTTTCTTAAACTAGGAAAACATAATGACAAGTACAACACAAAAACAATGTAAAGACAATTCAATAAATCAGTAATACAAATCGTGGTATAGGATTCTTACTGGGAATGGGAACCAGGATATTCAACCTAAAGTAGCAAAGAGCACATTATAATATAAAAAAAAAACAAGCACACAAATAAGATACACACATACACAATAAACAACACCATTAGCCAAATGAAAAACCTACCGGCACCGATCATGTCGACCGCATCATCCACCGCCAGTTGTCCCTCAGTGCCCGTGGCGCTCAGGATGTTGTAGATCTTGAGCATGCTGATGCTGAGGCGCATGACGGAGGCCTTGTCCAGCTGGCTGGTCACGCTGTCCGGCAGGGGCAGTGCCTGGGCCAGCTCGGTGAAGATCTCGGACTCCTTGCCCCGGCGGCAGCGCGCGGCGTCCCGGGACTTCTCCTTGCGCTTCTCGGAGTTCCTGGCAAGGACCAGACAACAAGGCTCACACTCAGTTGGCTCATTCAGAATGGTGGCTTGGTCGGTTCAGTGGTGTTTTGTTTCTAACCTTTTTTAATCTTCAACGAAGGCATCAAGTATTATACTATCGCGGAGGGATTGCGTTGTTTAATTGGTTGCTTAGCGAGTGTTTTTGTAAACACAATAATGGCTATACCCTACCAATGATGCATGAAGACGGTTAATACTGTACATTACACTGGTAGCGACTGTGAACCCTTTATCCCCTTTATCTCCATGAATGGTCCAAAGCATAAAATGTGTGTATAAAAAAGGCCGGGTAAATGAGTGAGTGAGTTTGTTTTAACGGCACGTCAGCACGGTAACGGCTACATTGTGCCCATGATGTTCTAAAGAAGGCTGGGTAATGGTGAACAATAATTATGTACAGCATGTGTAGGGTCAACAGTTGGATTTTATTATTCACATCAATGTCGTTCAGAGACAGAAACCTCAGTATGAGCTAAGGACTAGCATTAGTAAAATATTCTCTAGTGGATTGGAAGCCAGATGCAGATTCTTTTCCTGGTGAAATAGCGAACAGTCAACTAAAATGTGATCCATTGATGGCTGACAAGACTCTTCACCTTTCAGTAGGAAGGTGTGGGCAGGATGAGAATTTCCCAGCTGGACGCGATCGAGTACCACCCGGTCTCGTCTTCTAGCCTCAGACACTTCTGCCATGTGGTCGGACACTGTGCAGTTTGTTGATTGTCATGTTATCCCATCAGACTTTCCAGCTTTCTCTGATGAACTTATGAATTATCGGCTTCGTATCTGTTGCAGGTATCTGCACTTGGGGAGGTTCCAGTTTGAGCCCGATCTTAGCGAGCTGATCAGCCATTTCATTTCCCTCAATTTCAACATGGCTGGGGATCCAGCAGAGTAATTTTCTTACCATTTATTTGTGGATCCACCAGCTAGTAATTTTTGTACTTTTAAGTTGAAGTTCATCAATTTTTTCTGAAGATCTACATAACTTTTGAATTATTCAAGTTTGGCTCACTGACCATTTTCACCAAGAAAAGCGAGTTAGAGAGGATTATTAAATTTTCTTTATCTGCTATATTGTGGACGGATCTTAGGAATAACATCTGATAATGTTACGTGCTTCCACACAGAGACAATGCAGAGTTGAGTTGGGTTGCTTAGCACCCACCATTAACATACATTATATTATGCTATATTGTGGACGAGCCTGGAGACTAACGTCTGATAATGTTACGTGCTGCCACACAGAGACAGTAAAATTGCAGAGACACCATGACTACTGGCTTAGGTGTCAAATGAGAACAGGAAAAGTGTTGATTGGAAGTGAGTTCATTTTACACTGTCGACTAGTGTACGGCTACACCAAGCTAAACCAAGCGTGGGTCGACAGTATCATAAGACAAAGTTGTCGATCCTGGTATATCTTGCCCAAGCAACACAGATGCCAGCCGAAGCATGTGATGCCAGGATCAAAGGTCACCGGTCAGCGGGGAATCGCTCTTCGCACATACACGCGAGCCTAGATTCTGGCTTGGCCAGCTATCTAGGTCAAATTGTGCCCAGCGGTTATGCGATTAGCTAACTTTTCAAATATTTAAAAAACTACGCTGATTTCATATATCATTTTTATTGTGACCCTATTTTATTACTATCTGAGACTAAATATACTACTTGGATCTATACTTATGAAGGCATTCTGGAGAAAAGTGTGTTTAAAGTTTTGAATCGAGAGCCGGAAAACAATGGCGGTCGTCCAACACAGATCAAGTTTTGCCTCCCCATAGCAAAACACAGAAACCGTCGTGCGACGCGGAAGCTGGTAACCGTCGCACGACAGCCGGTTTATCTTCAGAAACGATTAACCACTGAAAATTGGATCTCCGCATATTGCCTGTGTATGGCCAGGATGCATGTATGAGTTGGTATATTTTCAGCTTTAGACAGATAAACGTGCTGCCACACAGAGACAGTAAAATTGCAGGGATATCATGACTACTGTCTTAGGCGTCAAATACGAGAACAGGAAAGAGCTTGTTGATTGATTGAATGTTGTAATTGTTTTTTTAACGTTCAACGGCGCAACTGGCCTATATCACGGAGTGGTCCGAGGATGAATAACATCCACCAGTTTTACGTGCTGCCACACAGGTAGACAGTGCGGGGATACCAGGACATTATGTCCTACTCCTAGCCGATCAGAGTCTATACTGACACCGAGCCAGGCAGAATGAGGAAGAAATCCGACACACATTTTCGCCCCATAAACAAGTGAGTAGATAAAAAGGTCTAATACTGGTTGAAATTTGTAAAAAAAAAAACAATATTTTGTTTCTTCAGTTTTTATTTATTCTAAACAAAGACACGCTTATTATGTACCACGCATTAGGAAAAAAAATAGTGGAAAGCAGGTACAAGTTAAAGAAAGAGAAATAGAAATCGTTCGACTAAGTAAGTAAATACAAGTTAGTTTAGGCATTAAGAGAATATATTGAGTTGTAAGAATTTCCTCTCTGTGTTTTCTGAGCTTTGGTTAAAATAATAAAGAGAGATTTTATAATCCATCTTCATCAACAAGTGGGGGTATATTGTGATTTTATCGTTGGTCTTAACAAGTCAGGGTATATTGTGATTCTAATGTGAGAGTATATTGTGGTTTTAACATTAATTTATCTTCACCAATAAGTTTGTTCTTCGAGCATTAACAGACGAGTGTTGATGGAAGTCCTTTTGACTGGGCTTTGATTTGTGATGAATTTTTCCTTCAGTTTCAGTCAGAAAAATGTTATTCAAAATATTAACATTAAGGGTTTCCAGGTTAAAAAATGGTTGAATCCTATTTCATTTAGGCAGTTATGGTGCGTCGTTTCCATGGATTCAGAGCCTTAAAAAAAAATACGATCCGCGATTTAAGGTAACTTCTTTTGTTGCCCCATCAGTTATATAGGTGCTTTGTTTCCATGGATGCAGTGTGGCTTTCGCTTCCAAAGACCACGTTTTGTACTTTATTTGACAATATGTATATCAAAATTGGTCAGAAAGAATTAACAATACCCGCTGCTGATGGCTTTCCCTCATGGTGGTCTAGCCATTATTTTATTAATCGATGGGAAAGCAAGACGATACAACAGGAAAAATAGGATAGCGGTAAGAACATGAGATGGAAATAGGACCTGCCAAAGAAGCATTGCGTTTTTATTTCAAGAGAGAGTAAAAAGAGCAGAAGAGAGAGTCTGAGATAGATTAGATAGATAGTAGATAGATAGAGAGAGAGAGAGAGAGAGAGAGAGAGAGAGAGAGAGAGAGAGAGAGAGAGAGAGAGAGAGAGAGAGAGAGAGACAGACAGAGCACTGCATGAAAATAAGCTCTGAAAGAAAAAAAAAAAAAACCAAACTTCGTTGGCTCAGGACCACGGGAACAAATGGCTATGCAAAACTTACTTGTAAGGCATGATCGAAACAGCAATGTAGTAAGATAAAAGTTGAGTCTAGTTTATCCACGGAAATTTGTTTTCTGGTTCCACAAGAATTCAAGTCAACTAAGAAGTATCAGCAATGAGTCTGATTCGGCATCCGTAAACTTGTAACGCGAGAATGTTCAACACATGCTACGAAAGTCAACTTAAAACACAGGCATCAGAAGTTGCAAATAGCGATAATCTGTAGATTATATTTCACATACAATTAGACGCACGATTTAATAAGTTCCACTTTAAGAAAATAATGTGAAATCAGTTACACAGTCTACTACTGAAAAATAAACATACGCACTACATACAGCCTATCCTACTTGAGAAGTTCGACTTTGGTTGGTAGAAAGTTAACAGTGTTTCACACACACGCTAAAACACCTAAGCACAATACGCTACTTATTTCAGAAGAACTAGAAAAACATTTTCAATAACTGTAGTCACCAATTCTTTTAACAAGAAAAAAAAGAAAATCACATAATATGACTTAGCTGCTATAAGCAGGCAAAACGAATTACATTAAAATATTTCAATGCTGTACATCTATATGACAAGAGTTCTACAAAAAGGCGACGAGCACAAAAGAATGGTACCGGTGATTTCCAATCAATAATGCTGGCAAGGAGAAACGCCCATATTGGTGCCAGACAAGAACGAGCTTTTGCCAAATTACAACTGCCATGAGTTTTTCTAGAAACCTGGAATGTCAGTACTGCTTTGTCAAGCACGAATCCAATCCAAAAACAAAACCTGATATGCGCACATATTCCACGCGAGTAAAAAACAACTGAACCTCAACTTGAATCTACATCATCTTTTTCGTTCTGCTAAAATCACAATAAATTTAATGCTGTTTTTTTCTTTCATTTTCCGGATGTATTAAAATTAAATGACAAACCCCATCTCTCTTCTAGTAAAAAAACAATAACAAAACAAAAACAAAATTAAAAAAAAACAGGTTGAAACAGCCAGGTAATTATTTCTTGACTGAATATTTCGGCCGCTCCCCAAACCTTATCGAGGCGCACTCATCTGCACCAAACTAAGAAACAAACAGAAGCAGGATGCGAAAAGCCGCTCTTAAACATTCCACTTGTTTGGTTTTTATCCAGAACTTATCGCAAGATTTGAAGCGTTCACTGGCAACGGATGAAATTTACGAAAAAAACAAAATCCATTTACAACTAAAGCTTTATGAGACTCAAGTCAGTAAAATAATGAGGTGAATAAAAGCCACTTTTTTGTTTTCAAGCCACACAAGAGCACTGATTCTAGTGTTCACGCACGGCACTGACTACATAAAAGAAATGAAGCCTTCTTTAGTTATTACTTTAAACAACTAATATTTTATGACATATTTGTCACACCAAGTCCAACATATGACAATTTTTTACGATTTAAGTATTAAGCTGCATCCAGGTCACTATAATTACAAGCAGATAAAAAAAAGCAATGCGACATTTACGTTACTTTGAGTTAAACAAAACTGTCAGCCAAACGACAGGCAAGGTTTTGTAAGCACCAGACACCAATGTTTAAAACGCCAGGTGTGCTGCATGAAGCCAATGGCAGGCTGCTGATTCGAAAGAAAGTACACAGCATTGTTATGAAAAAAAGACAATGAGCATGACGATTTACGAAATACAAATATCCACAATAAAATTTCGTGTTGATATATTGTATGAGTAATTGAATCACAAATCACATGTCTATCAGAACTCTAATAATATGATGTTCTCAAAAGATATACAATCTGAAACAAGCCAGTGTTGGGAATGGCGCAGTCCCGTCCATCTCCGTGTTCTGGTGACGCAGATATACTTTCAATAATTAACGTTCACACAGCAATGTCTCGTGGAAATAAGTAGCACGAGAGCGTGAGTAGAATAAATACTATTCGCGTATAAAGATACGAGCTGCTTCGCGTCTTTGAATCGTGTGATATTGAAGTACACGTAATCAGTACGACACCCAAACGAATCGGAGATATATCACCATGCCACCGCGTTTATAATCCCGTTGCTCACGAAATCAATACATGTACTGTTTACAGCCATTGAGGCCAGTGATATAAACGCACACAAAGGAACCTTTTAATTAAAAACACTGAAATGATGATAATCCATTAGTTGTTAAGATCATCAGCAGTAGCGGTGATTAAGACGTGGTGTGTGAGTGCTCACTGCTGAGGGCTCCATCGGTGCCCAGGGGCAGACAGTATCAGCTGGTACAGACAGTCAGACAGTCAGACAGCCATGGGCGCAGACGGCAGACGCTGGGGCGGAGCGCATGCGTCAAGTCGTCAACCCCTGACCAGCAGAAGTCACGGAGAGAGCGGGGGCAATCTAGTCCAAGTAACGGGAGGAGTAGGGAGTAAGTTCTCTTCACCATCTAATACTAGATTACTGATGGCAGCGACGATAGACGAGGGACGTGTCATTGTTTTCGCATCAATTACAATGACGTGAAAATCGCTGGAGACAGTGTGGAATCCCCCCGTGACACATAGGGAATAATAATAATAATAAAAAAAACTAGACCCCCACCTAGGGGGCAATAGTACGCTTGGCGAATTGAGCAATTAAAAGATTATGTCCACCAGGTTAACCGCTCGGTTAAGGTTACAGTGAGGAAATAATCAGAGTAAAATCCGTGTAACAGGTGTATTACATAATTCCCAAATGTATTGTAAATCTCCTTACCTTACATCTTAAAGAGAGAGAGAGAGAGAGAGAGAGAGAGAGAGAGAGAGAGAGAGAGAGAAAAGAAGCTATCTATTTCGTGTGAAAAATGTAAGTGGCTCTGAAAGTGTTTTATTTCAATAATTTAGAATGAATTATAAATGTGTTAAAACAATGAACCGCAGCTTTCCAAAGTTCTTAAAATTAAAAACGTCTGACCGTTTACCATGACGTAATAATAAAAATGATGTCTTCCCAACACAAAAGATATCGGACAGCACATTCCCATGTGAGAAGTTGTCCGAAATTCAACCTAAAAATTCGGATGAGGTATTAACGACAAGGGTTTTGGCTAACTACACAAGCCCCCCCCCCCCCCCCCCCCGCACAAAACAAAGTCCACAGACCGCCCCCCCCCCCCCCCCCCACAACTGTATAAAACGATTGGACCACAGCGGCTTCACGGACAAATGAAATATGTATCATATTCATAAACTAATTTGTTTAAACATCAAATAGAAAAACAATAAGCCCCCGGAATTATAAAGATATACTGCCTTCTCTCAAACGACCTATTTATGTGAAAGGTAACCTCAATATTCAGCCATCTATGCAGATGTGGAAAGAACAAGAGATGACTTCATACTTTTACTCAAATCATTGTTCTAAAGTGGACCTGTATCTTCTATCCAAGTCCTTCAGGCCTCAAAAAGAGCCTCAGACAGGACACAAACACATGTAATGTATCATGTGGAAAAGCACGGAAACATCTATTCGATGCTATTAAATGAGAATTGTCTAAGACAATCTCTCTCTCTCTCTCTCTCTCTCTCTCTCTCTCTCTCTCCTTTTTTATAGATGACAGAGGGATGACACGACAAAGAACAACTAAAAAAAATCTTGATGAGCCCGCAAGGAGACTCTAGGAAGAAATAAATTATTACGAGATTTATCTAGACTGACATTGGCATGCGCGGTGATATAAATTATACGGATATTAGGAAAGCCTAGGGAGTCAAACTTCCTGCTCGTCCATTGGGCGAATGAACTTCACTATTCGACGGATGAATTATTGGTATTGTATTTCACTGTAGACAACTAGAAGTAGGCCACATGTGTGTATGTATGTATGTATGTATGTATGTATGTATGTATGTATGTATGTATGTATGTATGTGTATGTATGTATGTATGTATGTATGTATGTATGTATGTATGTATGTATGTATGTATGTATGTATGTATGTAAATTGAATATAAATGGGAAGAAGTGGCGCACAGACTTGGAACGGAAAATTGCGGTATGAAGAACAGCATCAAGTTACTGCAATGGAAAGATACACACAAACTTGATTTACAAACTTGCTAGTACAATGCCAAATTGTGTTCAACTTCTGTGATGTATAAAGTTTACATGTACATGTATTTCGATTTTTTTAAATTCATGCTTAGTGACGTCAAGAAAAAATAAAGAGTAGAACCTGACATCTAAATGTGAATGGTATGAACGGTATACAAGATCGCATATCGTTAATTCATGCTCTATGAACGTGATGCGAGTCACACTGCCTTATTTCAGAAGTAAATCATAAAACGTACTGCTTTCTTAACCCTCAGTCCCCCCATCGAAATGCTCGGCTTTGTTAGTTGTTTAACACACAACGTTTTCCTTCTTAACCCCCCCTCCCCTCCAAAAAAAAACAAAACAACAACAACAAAAAACAAAAACCAAAAAGAGAAAAAAACCATATGTATGTATGTATGTATGTATGTATGTATGTATGTGTGTATGTATGTGTGTATGTATGTATGTATGTATGTATGTATGTATGTATGTATGTGTGTATGCATGTATGTGTGTATGTATGTATGTATGTATGTATGTATGTATGTATGTATGTATGTATGTATGTATGTATGTATGTATGTATGTGTGTATGTATGTAAATCGAATAGAAATGGGAAGAAAGGGCGCACTGAATTGGAACGGAAAATTGCGGTATGAGGAACAACATCAAGTTACTGCAATGAAAAGATACACAGGAACTTGATTTTCGAACTTGTTAGTACAATGCCAAATCGTGTTCAACTGCTGTGATGTATAAAGTTAACAACATGTACATGTACTTCGATTTTTTTTAAAAATTCATGCTTAGTGACGTCAAGTAAAAATAAAGAGTAGAACCTGACATCTAAATGTGAATGGTATGAAAGGTATTCATGATCGCATATCGTTAATTCACGCTCTACGAACGTGATGTGAGTCACACTGCCTTATTTCAGAAGTAAATCATAAAACGTACTGCTTTCTTAACCCTCCCCCATCGAAACGTTCGGCTTTGTTAGTTGATTAACACACAACGCCAACAGCTAGGCTATATTATAGTGGACTGGTCCCAGGACCAACGTCTATTGACACCGATCTTTCCTATATGCAGGGGACGGAATCCGACAGAAACCATTTTTTTGGCCCAAAAGTGGATTTCGAACCATGCACCCCCCGATTGAGAAGCCAACGCTCTACCACATGCGCACCTTGATGTTGGTCTTAAAGGATATCTAGTATGCCTATTTGGGTTTGTTTGTTGGCTAGTGGAAGCCCATCTCAGCAAAGAACAAACCAACTACTTAATAGGATTAGTAAGATGGAGGTCTCCTAATTAACTTGAAGGGATAAAACCAGACGCATCTTTCAAATGACGATATATTGGGATGGTGGAGGAAAGCCGCTGAAACAGACTTAGAAAAAAAAATACGGTATTGTCTAGCCTTGACATCTCGAGTTGGGTCTTAGTCCAACTACTTCCTTAACGGTGATGTTATGCATTATGTACCCGCTCAGAAGTTTACTTTATTTAAATTGTTTTTTTTTTTCTACACAGTATTGGTGGAAATACGATGACTTAAATAAAACAAAGGAGTGGGGTTATGAAAAATAATAAGAAAAAAAAAATAAGGTCTGTATAACTTTTTTTTTTTTAATTTGCATCTATACACCGACAGTTTCCGTTCTCTTCGCTGATTTAACGATCAAGGTGTGATGTAACAGCGTCACTCATATTGATCTGCGTAACTATAGAACTAATGCCCAGCACAAGCGAAACTATAAACTGCCGCTTATAATTGTATTTTAAACTATACACAGAGCTGAGAATGCCTCGACACAAAAAGGTTGAAATCTAGACAACTTCTTACAAAAGGAGGAAACAGCTACGGCTTCTGAAGACATACATCTTTTTCCTACAGGGGGTCTGGAGCAGTGTTTATTTTAAAACATATTTATAAGAGAAATAAACTGTAAAAACAAATCTTACAATCGTTATCCTTACTTTCAGATACAAGAACTCATAGTCCAGTAATATGTTGACATCTTATTAATCATGAAGTTTGCAGAAAATGGTTTGAAACAGATACAAAAGAGGGAAACTAGACCAAAAAAAAGGAGGAACTAGATAAAAAAAAAGAGGAATTCAGTCTAGAGGATGAGGGTTCGCAGCCCTGACACGCCACCAACACGAGAACAATTCACGAAGCTATGGTAAACTTACAACTCCTCTTAGATATGTGAATAAGAATCATTTGAATGCTGACGACCAGTTGTAGGCTACACTACCTTGTGCTTACGACCCAAGATCTTTATGACAAAAAAATATATATATTTTAATCACGAAAGCGCCTGTTGTAGAACGTTTAAAAGCTGCATGCATCCCCGGCCACACGTATAAAAACACGCCTTGCCATCAACTTGAAGCTAATTCCCTATAAGAAATTTGCATTATTTTATTCTACTTATTTATTCTTTTTTTGTGTGGAAAATATAAAACTTATTAAGCCCAGAACATGCACTGCTGGAGTATGGTTCACCCAAAGATTAAAAAAACTAACAAAAAAAAAACACACTCTTCCATAACCTTACTTTCACAGGGCTTACACCGACAAGAAATCAGAGCAGACAAGAGAAAAAAATATTAAAGATCACTTGTATGTATAATCCATGCAGCTTTGCACTTAAGCATTTTTTTCTTCTTTTTTCTTTTCATTCAAAAGAACTAGCCTAGATCTAGATATGGGGCACGACGAAAAAAAGTTTATGAAAAAGAAAGATGTATTTTATTTCACCTTTCCTAACCAGAGCATGCAGTTCATATATTGTGTATCTAAAGACGGATTCTCTATAGGAGGTCTTGATTCTCCCCCATCGCTCCTATTCACCAGTTATTCCCCACACATACCTCTCCCGCGCCGCCCTTAGTTTTTTCACACCAGGCATGCTGTTGGAAGCTTCATGCTTCATGCTTGGGGAGTTTTGAGACAGTGCATGCTCTACATGTATACTTCAACATTAAGTGCTCTTGGCCAAGTCACTTAATCAGAGCCAAAATGAGTGATAATGAAAGAAATTACCCTATCATTATCAAATAATTGTTCGTTCTCTCTTTATCTCCCCCTTGTAGAGAGACCAAAGTTCTGATTAGGTACAACCAAAGCTTGTTGAACCATGGCACAGCGTACTTAGATTTAGAGAGAGGGCGACGTCTGGCGCCACATGGGCATTTCAAATTGCATAGTTATACATGTAAAACAGATATCACCGAGGCAGTACTGGACACGGTGTTCAAGTTCAAGAAAAGGCACTTAGATAAGCAGTGAGCTAAAAGTTCTCGATGACGCGAACAGTCCATGAAAGGCTTTATGACGCAGAGGACTAATCAGCTGAGCTGGATCTCATAACCCGCTGACCTTCAAATGATGAAATGGCTTAGATTCGAGTCGGGCTTCTGCAGATAGTGAAACTCTGGGCTGTTCTACTGAAAAGCGCCGACACTGCGGCGCCAAAAGGAAAAAAAACCCAACAACAACATAACTTGTTCTATCCCAAAAAAAAAAAACCCAACATTTTATCAACATCTCGTGGAGAGACCAGTCATGAAAATCAATGGAAGTCAAAAACCTTCGTCGACCAATACTCCCGACGATACAAATAATACTAAAGTATGATAACACCTGTAGCAATAATAACAATAATAATAATAATAATAATGATAATTTATAAACGAAAACAACAATAATTAAAAATGAGACATGTGGGAAATTCGCTCAATTCAATCCGACTTTTACTCCAAAATAAATTCAGGTTTCATAAGACATTTTCTCTCGGATGTTTGGAATGGCGAAAGGTGAAGCAACTACCACAGGACGGGGAAAAAAAAGGGACCTAAAACATTTTCAATTTCCTTTTCAACCCACCAGCTGCGTAGTTTGGACAAAACGCAACAAGTAGATCTATGTCTAAATCAATTCAAAAAAAAATTAAACATAAAATATTCACAAGAAAAGAGAGAGGGCTATGCCAAAATGCCAGCTGTCCCTCACGCAACATGACAATAGGTTCAGCGGATACACAATGGAGTAAGCGTAAACAGGGCTTTACAGGGCAAACTAGCAATGATCGTTAAGGCGATGACAGCCAGGTCAATGCGACCCTCGGCCTCCAGAGACGGGCGTCATGACCTAGAGGGACATTCTACGTCTCAACAGAGAGTGCATTATGGAGTCATTGGGTTGGGTTGGTTTAACGTCCAACAGCAGCACTATATTAGGCTATATTGTGGACGGGCCCCAAGACTGACGTCTGACAATTATATGTGCTGACACACACGTACAGGGCGGGGATACCATGACTCCTGTCTAAGCCGGTCACATTATACTGACACCGACCCAACCACTGGCAACCAGTAGGGAACGCAACAGCCAGGATTTTGAACTCGGGACCTTTTGCGTCGGAAGCCGATGTCCTACCACTGGACCACTGCGCCCCCCTCATGACCTAGAGGGAAATTCTACGTCTCAACAGTGAGTGCATAATGGAGTCATTGGAGGAGTGGTCAGGATCATGGATGATCATATGACATGAGAAAAAATTAGTTTAACAAAAATCTTAAAATCTTTGGCGGAAATAACAAACGGTCCATGATACACACGCACAAACAACAACAACTGCTACCCTGTACAAATCATGCCACATTATCAGGGCTGAGACGCGGTGGATTCAATCTTTATTTTTTTTTCATGTAATAATATAGGAATAATAATAATAAATGCTGCTCTAATTGCCAACGGCAAAAAGGGCAGTAAGTAAGTAAGTAAGTAAGTAAGTAATAATAATAATAATAATAATAATAATAATAATAATAAGTTATAGTATTCTCATTCTCTCTCCCTCTCTCTGTCTCTCTCTCACACACACACACACCCCGTAATCATTTGAGTTGCAAAGACTGAATGTCCTATCTAAAATAAAAGCGTACATTCTGTAGATGTTTGACGCCCGTGTTGGTTATTTCAGCTGCACGATGATGAATCAAGTAGTAATTTTTTTGGTTGTTGAAGAACTACTGTCTCCGTGTAAAATGTACGCATCCCCCCTGAGCCTTCTTTATAAACGTAAATGTCGTATGTAATTGTAACAATTTTTAACGACAAATTGGCGAACATGTATTGCGCTCAGCGATTTCACACCAGGGCGTATAGACTATAGAGTCACACTAAGCTTGCAAATCGGTCTGGTGATACATGAGTTTGATGCATCGTAATTTAAGTAAGGCACGTAAACAGCTGTTTTTAGACTACATGGAATTGGGAACCCCAGCAGGCTCTGTTTACTGTTGTTCACTGTTCAGTGCAGACATGCAGGACTCGACATGCAAGCACACTCAGCTGCAGCCTGCAAGTGCAGATAACGAGGGATGCTGAATTTAGCCTAGCCCTGGTTCGGTCCAGACGGCTGCACATGTGGAGTATTGGCTGGAGCCGGCGCGGCCTACATACACTGTCATACAGGAGATAGAGATAGAGAGCGAGAGAGCCTACTTCAGGTTTAAACCCTCACCTTGCCTGGTAGGCCCGCCTCAAAATCCAATGACCTCAACATCATTTTATGAGGTCGAGAGACTTACAGGTCGTCCTTAAACTAGATCTAGATCTAGACGCATAATACTGTGGAAAGTGCGTGCCAGCCTTGCACTTTACAGTCTTTACTACGAGGATCAACTACAGCCGAAGGGTTACAGAGGACTATGTGACTAAGAACAAGAAAAAAAAAAGAGAGAGAGAGAGAGAGAGAGAGAGAGAGAGAGAGAGAGAGAGAGAGAGAGAGATATGGAGATTCTTCCTTAAACTTTCACATGAGACATTTACAAATTTAAACAAAAAATCTCGAAGACCAATTAGTCCCAAAACCCACTCTTGAAAATGTTTTTCTGATGACCCCCTGATACAGACAGACTTTCAAAGCAATGATTCGTCTGCAATGCCTGCAAGATATGCAAAGGTTCATAATATTCAAGCCATGTTTCAGCTATATAATGTTTAAGATTTGCTTTGCTGTCATTTATATTTGTAATTTAAAGCCAGTCCTGACGCGAAAATGGCTACATGATTAGACTGCTATTCCCAAAAACCTTTATAAATAATGCACACTATACGTTTTGCACTTTCCCCACTCCAAAACTAGTTAGAGCTATTTCAAGTTTAAAGAGTAGAAAGTTCAATAGAGACAGATAGTCTTTTTTCAGGTATTTCAAAAGAAACTTAGCTAAGATACACAAATGCTCACACCCTTTCAATGAATAGTAATGAGAGTTGATAAATGAAAATAATAATAATAATAATAATAATAATAATAATAATGATAATAAACATTTGTAATTTATTAAAATAATTTGTTATAAAAGTTAAACAATTTTCAATATTTGAAGTATAACGCCTTTTTCTTGTCCTATCTGACAACACTTGAGATGACTAATGATCTTCATTTCAAATCAAAGACATTAAATCCTTGAAATGCAAGGTTTTATCCAGGATATTTCGAACTGCGTCAAGCAAATCTTTCATCCATTACAAAAACGAAAAAAAACCACTGAAAACTTCTCAGTAACTTCGAAAAAGTTCAGAATATATTGGTTAAACTAAAATAAGTAAATATCAACTTAACTCCTGAGAGGAACAGACCAGATACAAGAAATTGCACCCTGGTCCTTAATCACTTCCTTGTGCCAAGGAATTAAGACCAAAATAATTTCAACGATTTTAAATAAATGGGTTACAAACGTTTCAATGAAGTAACTTTTTTATATACTCAATTTTGATCTCTTTACATGCATACCTCTGTGATGTACATGTTTTTAAAATATTAATCATCATATATCAATCAAAACTATTGGAAAACTTCATGGCTGCATCTTTTTAATGGTAAAACAATAAAGAACTGCTTTGTCCACTAGATTTTTTGTAGCAGCACCATACTAATTTCGTACTTTTTATTCGCACTCCCCATCTTTCTAAAGTTTCTAAGAGTTATAAATCTGGGTTATGAGGTTAGACCCTTCATCAAAATATATCCGTCTACAAAAAAAAAGGAATTTTTTCATTTATAAATCATATATTCAATCATGGTAACCCCTTGATCACAACGGTAACAGTAATCACTACGTAATAATAGTCTGCAGATACCATTGCTGTGACTAGCTTCACATTTCGCTTTACAATATCGCAGGACCAAAATAAATTGATTTTTTTTTTATTTGGGGGGGTGAAAAAAAAACAATATTTAAACTTAATTTGTATCAACAATGCCAATTGCATCAATGAACTGAACTTTTACGCTTAGTTAACAGTTGCACATTCATTATAAGTCACTTATAACATAAAAATGTATAACCGCATGAAATACTTAAAATTTTAAAATGACCTACCTACCTATTTTTTCTAGAGTAGAAAACCACAAATTTAGAGAAAATTGGCATGAGTGTTTGCAAAGATTTTGATGCTAGTGGTATACCTGGTTCTATAATAATTGAGCAAATTCATTTGTCTGGTTTCTTTACCCAGTTTACTAATGTTGAAGTGAGCTGAGAAACAAATTCTGGTATTACAGAATACACCCCCCATAAACCATCTAGATCTCTGCCTGGCTACTCATATAACTAAAGTTGTGACAACTATTGTCAGACGTCCAAAATCTAGTCTTGAGACCCATTGAAGCTATTTCAAGTACACGTTTGATGGATAAGTCCATAATCTATACCAACTACAAACCTTGGTTTTTGGTCCAAATTTTGTTGTGTATGCACTTTTATGGCATATCATCTAATAAAGCATGGTGTATTGCAATTATAACAGAGTAAATAACCTTTCTTTAGTTAAGTGGTAGTAAAAAATGGTTTCATCTAACTAAGATCAACACCATATATTGTGGATGGACCCCAAACTAAAATCTGACAATTTTTATGTGCAGCCATACATGAGACAGGGCGGAGACTTCCATCATGATTCATGTCTCATTCAGACACTGTATTTAAAAACTAACATCGATGCAACCAGTAGGAGACAAAACTGCCAGGGCTCCAACCACAGACCTCCGTCGGAAGACAATATTCTACCCCGACCTTTCTTTAGACCTAGGCTAGAAATTACTAATTAGGATCTATAGAGCTCTGGAAGCTCTAATCTGGGGTTACCTTTAATCAGCAGTGGGCTAGAAAAAAAAGAGGCATGTTTTAAAAATTACTATTTAGGCCTATTAAGGCCATGCTCGTAAGATCTAAATCAAGAGAAACACTCCAAGGGGGGTAGGGGCTTTACAACTGGGATCTCAGATCTTTTCTTTCAATACTTAGACTTCTAGGAAGAGATCTAATCTAAATCTAGATCTAAATTAGATCTAGTCTGGGACAAATCGTTTATTCAACAGGAAGATCAAAATCAAGGAAATTATTTTATTATTTTTATAAATAAACTATTGATATCAAGTGATTTATAATATAATCTATATTAGGCCTAGATCTAGATATGGAAATATGCACGTAGATGCGTCAATCTTTATAAGAGTAGACTAGATATAGATCTCGATCTAGAGAGAATCTAGATTTTAGATCAGTGAAAATATCGGGCAAATCAATGTATGCACGGACAGTAAAGTACACTGTGTACACAGTCAACAACAGCTGTTGAGTTGATCAAATCATGCTTGTTATCAGACTACGAACCTCTAAGAATCTAATTCACATACCTTCGTTTGTCCCTGGCCATTTTGCAAAAGGCCAAATATTTTGGGCCGTCACAATAAAGATAAAGCTTCTGGCGATCTAGCAGTAAGCAATTACAGCAAAAAAATAATCCTACGGTGACCAGAAATAAAAATGTTTCTTCACTGTTGATCTAAAAAGTTATATCAATTGACGTCATAGAACATTTCAGAAAGATGTTCCGTTTCCGGTAGGGTCAAGGATAGTAAGGGAGACCACCATGAAAACTAGATAAGACATTAATTTGGCAGCGTCTTTGCCTCCCTTGGTCTAGCGCTGCTCAATGAAATACATTGTACCTGTACAACCGAATCCTCTCCACGACGTTTTCTCTCACTACTTTATCACATCCGCATTGTTTTCTCTCTAAATTGAATAACCTTTATTTTAAATGAAAAAGGCAACGAATTCGGATATGTGTATAAAATTATTGTAAAATTCTTTTCATTGAAAATTTAGTATTGTTTGTCGGCCTACGTCGTGACATTTCTTTTTTTTTTTACGAAGCTTTATTTTCTTCAAATTTTATTTGGAATAAGTGAATTTAGTGTCTTTTTGCACCTCTATAATGTTCAAGAGATTTTATTGCAGATTAATTTTACATGACGTCTTTTTTATATTTTTGAAATACGCCCTCACACTAAGCAAGGCTTCATAATAATCAAAACAATTTGCAAAAACAAAAACAACAATCTTCGTTGGATGCACCATAGTCTGAACACTTTTCATGATCATCAGGTAGAAAAATATTAAAACCGGGTAAGACAACCTAGACTGTGAGCGTAGTCTGGCATCACGCAATCCTCGGCGCGCCTTAATAAGATGTAAATCTATGAAAGAGGACTTCCTCACAGTATCTTAGCCTGTCAACTATGGAAGTACATGTATAGGAACAATCATACGTTTTTATTAAAATAAATTAATACCCTTCCCTACCCCCTCCTCCAATACAGTGCTTCTCCGGGTTTCCTAAATGTTTTTTTTAAACATAGATCTTTAACTTGTCGAAAGGGAAAGATCAAATGAAAACGGATTTTTTTTCAAAAAGGAAGAAAGAATTCTAAACTCTTTGAGGGATCGATAAATGAAAGAGTTTGTACTAAACATCAAGTGGGTTTCATTGGTTTAAATCGATAACCCACATTCATTGTACGGTGCATGGAAGTTAAACGAACCAAATTCACAAATAAACAAATACCCACATTTCACCACTCACCACACAGTCGTCTGGTTTACTGTACTAATGTTGTACGCTCTACTTCGCGTACATGGTGTGACATAGACAAGTCTTGTTTTTTCTAAACTTACTTTTCACATTCTTTTTTTACATTTTCCTGTTTATTACGTAATCGAGGTAAACTCTTTATTTTCACAATATTTTTGAGTTTTTTCGTTTGTTTCTGTTCTGTTTTGTTTTGGATTTTCTGTTTTATTCGGAAGGGATTATTGTTCAACTTCAGTTATTCATAGCGCTTCAGTATCAACGGCTGCACCACGTAAACATTGTAAACCTTCTGTTTAGAAATTCGGAATTGCCAAAATTCCCCATCGAAAATGTTGAAATTACACAAGGCAGTGAGGGTGAAGGGCTGGGTGAAAATTATGGCTAGCTCTATTATTTATTTTCCACTCTCAAACTAAACGATTTAAAGGAACGTAATTGTGTCTTTTAAATATAAAAAATGGCCAAATTTCGGTGGGCTCATAATAGGCATAGGGCTTATATATGAGATTTTCTGAATATTCTTTTTTTTTTTTACACTAGGGACCACGTTCATCGTGTAAATATCAGGCCTAGTAAGTAAAGCAGTGTTAGAGTAATTACCAGCGTCACTGGTGTGAGGTAAGATGCAAGAGTATTGATGGGAGTTGAGGCCCCCTCTTCATTAAAAGCCACACTTTAATGATCCGCTAAAAGTGCTAGTGGCGTATTTCGTGTAGGAACATTGAACACGGGTTGAGTTGAGTTGAGTTGATTTTAACGTCCAACATCAGCACTATATAGGCTATATAGTGGACGCACCCCAAGACTACCGTCTGACAATTTTAAGTGAACACGGGAGTATCAGTGTCACACCAATTGGAGAAAAGAATAAAAAAAAACAAAGAAAAATACTACAAAATATTTAAATAAAAAACACAACAAAATGGATTGGAATAACTACAAGTATAGTCACTTAAACAAGGTGTATGAAAGAGAATAATTTCTATTGCTTTCATGCTAATAGGGGTAATTGAATTTTACATCGATGCTAAGAATATTAATCTCTATTTCTAATCGTGATATACACCATAGGGAAATTAATTTTTAACCTTTCTGTCTTTTTGTGTTATTTACATAATGTAAAACCTTCTATTCATATTTTAAGTGAACAATGTACTTAACTCGTTGCCAATAGACTTTGTGTTCTTGAGCAAGCATTTTTTTTTAAATTTCCCTTTGAGGGATTAATAAAGTGCAAGCATTGTCGCAGTCACTTATCTTATCTTGTGTTATCCAATACAGATATCTAATTTATAATTAATCTGTGTTTATTCTTTGACTCACTACGCAGAATTCTGAATGTTTCGTTTTATTGTTTTAGTTCCTTCATCCCATGCTGACATATAATTTCATAAAAATTCAATCATCAGAACAAAATAAATAGTGCCATTCAAAGTTCACGAAATGACAAAAAGTGGTTGACATCTAGGGCCCTAATTAATCGGACAAAGACAAGCGTTGAGTCAACGCTTAGACCATTATTATCCTTGGCAACGTAAAGTGGAAACAACTCCATTATGTGATTAGAGCCTTCCGCACGGAGAGCCTGTTACATTGATAAACACTATTCTTTTTGGGTCATTATCATTTTCTAGTGGCGTTATAGTCAGTGTTAATAAGATTGCCTCTCACCAACAGAACACAGAATCAACGAAAGCACACAAAAATACAACTAGAAAAGTTAGAATACATTCACAAAATATAATTAAACAGCCGAAAAAAGCATACCATTGACGGCAGTAGGCCTATTCCTCGACAGATCCTGTGAGGATGAAAAAATGAGACTCAACATTAAATTGATTTTCTGAGACAAGAGTTTTGGGTCAGTAAACAGTTAGAAAATCATTGGTTTGGTCAAGGTCTCCAAATCCACTCATAAAACGTAAATGGAGAAACGAGTACTCAAATAAACACTGAGATTATCTGAGATAATCATTGGGGGAAGGTGTGCTAATTGTGCAAGAAAAGAATGCAAACAAAATTGCAACAAACAAGTTAAAATAGCAACAACATCAAAATCAATAACAACAACAACAACAACAACAACAACAACAACAACAACAACAACAACAACAACAACAACCACAACAACAACAACAACAACGACAATAACAACAACAACAGCAAGAACATCAGAAGCAGCAAGCAGCAGCAGCAGCAGAACACACCAGCAACAAAGGCACGTATAAATGAACAGTAAAGCGCAATATTTCACCTTGGTAAAGAAATGAAAACTACTTAAATTTTCATTTTGTACTGCATCCAGTTTTTTTAAAGCCTTATCTAAATGGTAATATGACACTTTGGAAGCTTGTCTACAGTTAGAACACAGATACATTAATTTATATCAGGCGTAGATTCTTTCATTTGTAAACAAGGATAAAAATGTGTGAATTTCGTGGGTGGTGAAAAAAAACCATGTCAGATATCGAGCATGCGTTTTGAAATCATGCTGTTTGTCTGTCTGTCTGTCTGTCTGTCTGTCTGTCTATATGTCTGTCTGTCTGTCTTGTCTGTCTGTCTGTCTGTCTGTCTGTCTGTCTGCCTGTCTGTCTGTCTGTCTGTC